>VXBO01002531.1:29556-83798 GCA_013400135.1 Rhinoptilus africanus | reverse complement strand
CGACTGTCCCCCCTCCTCCTCTTCCTTCTCCCTCCCCTCCTTCCCCCCCTCTCCGGGAGCCCCCCTCTCTCCTCGCCCACCTCCGCCGGGAGCGAGCGCCGCGGCTGTGCGGAAAAGCCATGGGAGGCAAGACCTCGGCACCTGTTCAGCTGAAATCAAGGGCTTACAGTATACTGGGCAGTCTGGCTTGGTGGTAGGAGCGACTGAAAGGAAGGAGAAGCGAGGAAGAAAAAGTGAGAGAGGATTGGAGCAACTGCCGCTGCCGGGAAAAAAAAAATAAAAACCAAAGGAAGATAACTGGGAAGGAAAAGGATTTTCATGGCGCAGGCTGCAGAGCTAAGCAAGAAGACTGAAGGTTGCATCTCTGCTCTTACAGTCTCTAACTGTCTAGGTCCAGATAATGAGAGATTGTGTTGAGGATGCTGCTGCTGCTCCCCTGTTCACTGTGGAAGCCATCTCCAAATTAGCCATTACATATGGAAACTGGAGACCAGAATTTTAGAAAAAGGGATTAAGGCGTCTCGTTTTGGGGGGGGTTCTCTCTTTATTTGTTTGGTTTTTCTTGGTTCTTTTCTCTCTTTTTTTTTCTTTTTCCTTTTTCCTTTTTTTATATTTCGACCAGAACGTTTCCGATTTAAAAGGCAAGCCTCTTCCCGTGTGGTCTTTCTAATTTACACTCTTTTCCGTGGGCTTTCTTACCTCCCTTTTTTGATATCTATCTCTCTATATATACCTATTATATTATTAGTCGGAATTATTATTCTTTTATTTTATTAAACACACACACCCCAAGAATCAGAAGGCGGTTGGGTATTTGTATAATGAAGAATTATGGGGCTCTTTGACAGAGGTGTTCAGATGCTTTTAACCACCGTTGGTGCTTTCGCTGCCTTCAGCCTGATGACCATAGCTGTGGGGACCGACTACTGGCTTTACTCCAGAGGGGTTTGCAAGACTAAAACTGTCAGTGAGAACGAAACCAGCAAAAAGAACGAAGAAGTCATGACCCATTCTGGATTATGGAGAACCTGCTGCCTGGAAGGTATTTGATTCTGGATCTCCACATACTCCCCCTTTCCTCTCCCACCACCCAATGTTTCTCCCCCCTTCCAAATAAATCCCTCCACATTCCACCATTTTCTCACTTCATTCCTTTCACCACAGATCGAGAGCGGTGGGCTTGGTTACTCAGGGCACAGAGGCAAGAAGACAGGCAAAACATTCTCTGCTCCGTTCCCTTCTCCCTTCCTCTTTCCCACTCTCTCCCCCGCCCTTCCTCAAAAATTCACTTCCCCCCTCTAACTGGAAGAATGTGTGTGTTACAAAAACACCGAGAGATGCTTGCAAAAAGCAACTGTGCGGTCTGTCTGTCTTCAGCTTGTTTGTATTTCCTGGGAAAGCAATGCCAAAATGCTGTATTATTGCTGTGCTCCAGCTGTAACAACAGAGTGTGATAATTGCTCTCTTTGCAAACGGCTTATTTGTAAAGACAAGACTAGCAGTGAGGGGCAATGTGGGGAGGGGGTGACTGCAAAGCACTTCAGATGCAATTATTCATTCACTTGAGAAGGGAAAAAGAGAGAAAGGGAAGCAACCCTGTTAAGTCCAAAACGCCTCATACAGTGTATCTAATGATTCCAGTCATCTCGAGCAGAGTTCAGAGCATTTCGTAATGTCTGTAAGCGACCACATCTCACTGGGCTGGGTGCAGAGGGCTTTAGTTGGCGACTGATTGGTTTGGTTGGGGCTGAGATTTTTCCCCCGTTTGCTTGCTGTTGGGGGGTGGGGTTTTGTTTGGGGCTCTTTTTTTTTTTTTTTCTTTTTTTTTTTTTTTTTTTAAGGTTTATGGTAAAGGCTAAAAATAAACAGGTCTCTGAATGGAAAAATCACCCTAAGTCTGATGTGATGAAACTGAAGAGCAACTCAGTGACATGTCTGATGGCAGGAGAGACACCGTCGCAGCCAACTTCTGGAATCAGACATTCTTAAGGGAGGGGGAAAGAAAAGAGGGGCCAGTGATTCGCTTTTAAATATGTGTTGCTCAGTACTGCTATTGGTGTATGTGTGGGCTGGGGAGGTGGTCTTCAGCCTATGCTGGAGGGATAGGGGCAACCGATGTAAATGCGTGGTTTATTTTACACACGTAGCGAGAGGGAGAGCAAGCGAGCACAAGAGCGCACATTACAACCCATTGTAAAAGCCCTGTTTATGAATCAGCTCCCAGCTGGAGGGTGGGCTGCCAGGGGTTTATGGACATCCAGGGATAACGTCTGTGTCTGTCAGTGTCCACCAGAGCTGGGTGTGCCTGGAGCTCCCCGATGGGAGAGAGCGGGGAGTGGGTACCGCAGAACTGATTTTCTAAGCCTGGCACTGGGAGATGGAAGGCAGGGGGGAGGGGGGAATAAACTATGTATGTCCTGATGTCTCTCACCAAAGCAAGCTAAAGCTGCTGTTTGGAAATGGTTGTGTCCGGGAAGAAGCGCGAATTTCCCCCCTGTTCTTGGTGCAAACGGTTGAGTGATGGCTGGACATGTTTTGAATAGCTAAGTGACTTCATTGAGCGATGGTCTATTTGACGCATACTGCATTTAGTGCCCTTTGTCAACCCAAACTGCTGCCTTTTAACATATCCTGCAGAGGAGCTCTATGCTGAATACTATATGCTGTCTCCACGCCAGAAAATCAATAGCAGTAAATTAATGGGGGATGTTTTAAACACACTCGCTCATACACACACACACATTTCCTCCAAATAGATAAATATATAGAGGTATATATTAATAAAAAATGAAAAGCCTTTCACACAGCTATTCATTACAACTGGGGAAGGAGACATTTCCTTAATTAAAAATTAATGAGATAGGCAAGGAGAAGGGGGAAAAAAAAAAAAAAAGGAAACCCAAATGCAAAGCCATGCAGGGAAGGAAGGCTGCGGGGAAGAACTCCCTTCCTGAGCCATGTCCCCAAGCTGGAGGGCGGAGGGGGGCTGGGGTGGAGACAGGAGGTATGAGGACCCCGGCCAGGAGAGGCAGTGAATTCAGATCATGTCTATCTGCCCACAGAGCCATACCCAGAGGAACGCGGTCCAAGGGGGAGGAGGAAGGGGCGGATGAGGTTTGTCAGATCGGAGGAGCTCGGGGCTCCTTCTCCTTTACATCTGACAGGACCCCACAGGCACTGTGGAGAAGTGGCTTGCATGGCCAAGGAAAGTGCCAGGATGCTTCCAATTAAAAGCCCAGAAGTGCCTCCAGCCCCCTCAGGTGCTCCCCTCCCAGTCTCCCTGCCCTGCTTGTTAGTGCTCTCCAGTGGGCTCAAATTGCAGCCCTGCACGAAGGGTGCGAAACGCAGCCTGAGCGCAAGCTGCCTGGCCCTGGCAGGGTTCTCTCACTCACCCCAGCCGTGCGAGGGTTGCGCTGGCCCGTTCCCCCAGCCCCTGGACACCAGGCAGAAGTGGGGAGAGGGATAGGAGGGTGCAATGCACCACACAGGAGCTGAGCCCAGCTCTGAGCCCCTAGCCTGAGGGCACAGGTTGCACCAGAACTTGGATAAAGGCTCGGTAGCAAAAGCATCTCAGCAGGAGGCAAAACCATCCCTACAGCCACATGCTGAGCAGGGCCTGAGCATGGGTTTGTCTCCTGGGATGGCATGGCACAGGTCTGGCACCACCACTGCCGGATGCCTCCGCTTGGCTTCCTGCAGCCCCACAGCCTGCACAGGCTGGTGGCTGGCATTTTCTTGCTCCCAGGACAGCACAGAAAAATATCCACACCAGCCGCTGGACGGCAGGCCTCTTACTGTCACCTCTGATCACCTTATGGGGGCTATCATCTTTCTCAGCAGAAGGAATCAGAAGGGTGTCCCTGGTTGACTCGCTCTCCCTGGTGAAAGCTGCCTGATGGTGAGCGGGAGGGAGAAGGGTGCAGCAAAGACCCCTTTCCCCTGTGATGCAGAGGGTGGTCAGATTTATGGAGGGAAGGGCTTGGTCCCAAGAGTCTGTAAAAAGGGCAAAACCCTTGGACTCTGCTCATACCCTGCCCAAGGTGTGGCAAAGGCATCTGACAAAGGTTGTGGGACGGACATGTTTCTACTGCCTGGGGTGGGCATCAGGACAGGTCTATAGTGTGAGGGGAGGTAGTGAAGAAGAAGGTAGGAGGCTTTGTAACAAGAAAATGATCAAAAGACCCCAAACTTCTTCCTGCTCCCTGCTAGGTAGGAAGCCTCTGACGAACTTGCCTTCATTTGTGAGGGTGTGATGGAAAGCTGGCATTAGTCAACACTCTAGGCAATGGTGTTCAAAATATTGTACTAAACTGTCTTATCTTTTCTTAGCCAAGATACCAGTGGCAAAAATCAACATGGAGACTGTGTCTCGGGCTGTACACACAGATACGCTGTTCTGTGTTCTGAATTTCAAGTTCCCTTTGGAGAATTTTGTTAGTTTTTGGGTTCCCCTCTCTTCAGTCATTCTGTTCCCCACAGTGCACTTTCAGCCAGCATTTTCAGATCCTTGTATTGCTCCAAAGAGTGGTGTCATTTGGCATGTTCCTCCTGTATCGGGATTTCCTTCTCCCTTTCTTGTGTCCTACAGTGAGCCCCTGTTCCATGGTGGGACTAAAGCAGAAAGGCAGTGTTGGTTCACATTACTGCAGATTGCTCTGCTGACTTTTTTCCTAATCTTCCTTGAGATAATTCTTCCACAGACTTTGGGGTTGCCCAAATGTGCCTCCAGGCTACTCAAAAATCTTTGCCCTTTCGGAAAAATGGCTTTTCTCTGCCCTTTAATTGTGTAGGCACAACACACACACGTATACCAAGAAATTGAGATCTGCAAGCTCATGCCACACATGGCTACTGCACTTCTTACAACTTTGAAATGGCTGCGGATCTTCCAGCCTAATTCCTTCTTGGCAGAGAATGCTTTAAAACCACTTTTTATTATGAGTGATGCCTTGTCTAATTCTTTCATTAGCTCCTGTAGATCTCCTACAGGATCTCAAAAAGTGAGCGACGATGCCTTATCAGGGTCTTAGGAAGCAAGCAAATGAAATGTATTTTGTATCTGTAGGTTATTGGTTTTGTCATGTTGTCATTATTATTAGGAAAGGGATAGGTCTGGGAGGCTTTTATACCAAGAAGGAGGGAGAGAGGAGTCCAGGGCAGGCAGGCATGAGTGATGCGCATGGGGTTAGACATCCCTGTAGATCTGACTGGTGTGAAGGCAAGTAATTGAATGGATGTTGGTGCAGAAAATAATTCCTGCCTAGAGACCCTTCCCAAGGAAAATTAATGAGCTGATCTGTTCCTTTTCCAGCTTGTTATATCTGAACAGCGCATGAGAGTTAAGTGCAGTTTCAGTGTTTGCAAATATGAAGAGCTGACAGCAAAGTGAGGCAGGGCACAGGCAGTGGACAAGCTTCTGCCAGACAATTCTGGTGCTGTGTCGCTTCGTCGTTCTGCCTTCTCCCACTGCTGTTTGGTCCTGGGCCACTTCTTTCTTTTCATGCTCATCTTATGAGTGGTTTTTCCCTTATCTTCCCTCTTACCTTTCCCGATTTCCTTTCTTTTACCCTTTGTTTCTGTCAGCATCCCTAGGTTTTGCGCTGCGAAATTGCCTGCCGTCCTACTTCCAAGAATCCACAAATCTACTGGGGTCTTTTCCCCTGACTCTTGCTGTCCTGATCCAGGAGCTTTTCTGAACATGCAGTGAAAATAGTGGTAGATTAAGTCAGGGTCTCCATGTCTTCGCGGCTCAGGACCAGGAGCAGCCTAGCACAGCCCTGAGATGCAGCAGGAGGCAATGGCCCGTCACATAGCTGATTGCTGCTGGCATTGCATCCACCGGGGAGAAGGAGGATGCAGAGCTGGACAGGCCTTGGGTGAAGAGGAAGACAAAGGATTTTAAAAAGTGGGGTGACAGATGATGAGGGACAATTACTCGTCATGCCAGACTTAGGTGGGTTTGGTTCTCCTCTCAGCTTCAATTCACACCTGGCTGTAAGTTACCGAGAAGGTAGGGATTTGAGGAGCTGAGGCTTGCAAGCTCAATTCCTTCGTAAGGTTTGACAAGGAAATGTTGTTGCACATCACTGAGTTGCTAGAACCAACTTTTTAATTGCTTTTAAATTATGAATCTTCCTACTGACAGAGAAAGAGGAATGGGTTAATATTGTCCTGAAATGCACCAGAAATTGCTTTGCTGAAGAGAGTGAGAGCGAAATGCAGTGGGAGGGACATGGAAATGCACTGTGGCAGCAGTAATGTATAAAGAAATTACACAGAGATAGAACAAATGTCTCTTTGCCAGGGAGACCAGGAGCTATTCCTATCCAGTGTTTCCTATTTAACCCATCCCTTTCCCCATGCAGTCCTCTGAGCCCCCGTGTCACTTCGCTGCGGTTTGGTACGACCTAAGCAAGAGTTTTGGGGGAGGAGGGCAGCTGAGGTTTGACAGCAGAATCTCCATATTTATTTAATTTAAAAGCAGTAGCAAGGAGGTTTGCCGGGGGGAGCAGGGAACATTTCAGGCTCTCAGATGGCTCTGCCCCCTGCCCCTGTTTTAAGAGCAGATTCCCAATCAAGCATACCCAGTTTATCCCAGGGGGAGCCCTCGCTGCTCCATTCTGTGCTGCTTCTCCCTTCCATCTTGCACTCGTTGTCAGGGGATGTGCTGCTGCCTTTCATGGGGAAGAAACCTTCCCCCTTGCAGGGGGCTTTGGGGGAGCGAAGGGGGCGGCTGCCGGGGGAACGGGTTATCAGTGGAGCTCTCCTTCCCTCTCCTCCCCTCGCAGTCCCCATCCCAGGGCGACAGCTACCCGGCAGGGGAAACACAGAGCACAGAACAGGTCAGGCATACGCAGAACGTATTGTAAATACAATACACCTTAAACTTATTTTTTTTCCTTGCCTGTATGACCCCAGATTTTTCCTCGCCCTCCATCTTTGACTCATTCTATCCATCTCCATTTTAATTTGTTCTCGTTTCCCTCCCCTGTTTCTCTTCTTTATTTTTCTCTTTCATCTTCATGTCTCTTCTGTGCTTTCTCTTAAAAGCAGCTTTTCCTTCATTATTTCTCCCTGTTTCTCTCCAAGTTCTCTGAGGCCCATCCCCCTTGCTCTTTCCTCTGTTATATTATCTTGTCCTTGCTCTCCTCTGTCCCCTTTGCTCCTGCCATCTCATCTCCCTGTCCTCTTTCCTCTTCTCTCTGCCATCCTTTCCCCCTGTCCCCAACTCACACACCAGCATTCTCCCAAGCTGAAGGACCCCATCCTTTTGGAGCTGTGCAGCCTTTATGCTCTAAAGCAACTCTTTTTCAACCCTTCTCCAGCTCTTCCCCTTCTCCGTTCTCTGGCTAGTGTCCCCACTCCTTGAAGCAGTGTATGATACCAGTTGCAGTCACTGTCTTCTTTTGCCCCCAGGGCAGCCCACCTACCTCTGAGGGGGATGAGACCAAAGCCCCTCCTCCTGCTCCCCTCGTTACTCGTTGCCTGTGGTCAAGCCAACATCCCTCCACTTTGCTGCCTCCAACCTCTCGTGGCCGGAGGGCTCACTGGCAGCTCAGCTGATGAGCTGGCTCATCTGCATGCAGCCAGCAACTGGGCTGGAAGGAGCTCATGGCAGCCCTAAATACCCTCCCTGGCAACCCTCAGACATGGATCAGGCTGGGATCCAAATGGAAAATAAGGGTCTCTGTAGCCATAACCCTGGGGCAGTTGCTGTGCACTACAGTGAAGGATCTCTGGTTGTCAGGAAGAAGTGTCTCAGCAAGCAGTCGTCCTTTTCAAGCTGTTTACAGGGGGATGATTTTCTCTGCAATTCTCAGGAACGCCGAAGGGGGTGAGGTGAATGGGGCTGGGGTCTCCAGGCCCAGTGGATCTCGATGATGAGCTGAACGAACCTCAGTGAGTCAGGTCAGAGGGTACCGCCGGCTGGTGGGAAAAGCGGGATGCGTACTGTGCAGGGCTCTGCATGAACCACAACAGCTCACTGGATGCCAGAAACAAGGCTATTGCTGTCAGCAGCCCAGTGCAGCACATGTCTGTAGACAGAAAACCCACCACCACCAAGTTCCCAGGCACCAGGAGTAGAGCAGGGGGGATAGCAGAGAGTGCAGGAGCAAGGGCCATCCAAGGCGGGGGGGTTGCAAAGTCAAAAGAGGGTTATTAAAAAGGGGACAGGGACAAGGAGGAGTAGAAAGATCGTGTGTATGAAGGCAGCCTGCAAGACTAGATGTGTTTGCCTGGAAAAGGAGGTGAATGAGAGGGAAAGTGATTGGATTGTATTGAATAATGAATGGGCTAGAGAAGATGGATCAGTAGCTCTTGATTTCCCCATTTTGTAACACACAGACAAGAGGACCTGACGTGAGTCACCGGAGACCCAGTTAAAGCTTTCTCATTTGATGCGTATCAGGGCTATGGAGCTCATTGCCACCCGAGCTCCCGTGGCCAAGATTTTAACAACATTTAGCAAGCAAGTGGCCATTTACGACAGAGTTCACAAAAATTAAGCGTCCTCCTAATGGATGTGAACAGCATTTTGGGTGTTTCATAATTCAGCAATTAAGCCAGTCGCCATAAAAACTAGGATAACATTCCACAAGGGCAGCCTATCCCCTATCTAACTGCCATGTGCTTCTTGCCTCTTCCCTGAAACATTTGTCACTGATTAAATGGAGTTTAGATTTACTTAGTCTGGCATTTCTTTTGTTTCTAGATGCTGTGCTATGCAGTGGCAATGTAAGATGCAAACTAGGCCTCTGTGTCTCTGCTGGTGTCAATGACTGGCCTAATTTGACAAATTAACAGCGGGTTTAGGTATTTCTATCATATTTTTCTAGAAGGATCTGGGATAGAGAGCAATTAAGAGCATATGGAATTAAGTGGAGTCCTTTTTCTTCACACCCCAGGGTATAAAGCAAGTATTTAGCAGTGAAGGTGCTATATATGTGCAAAGAATTATTATTGTTGAAGTCCCTGCTTCCCAGAAAGCAATAGGCTTTGGGTCTCTTTGATGCTATCATGATTAAATTAGAAATGAGGTTGTCTCTTTTCTCTTGTCTGTGGAAATGATTACCAAACTGGCATCCGATGACGTACAATACTGTAGTGTTTCTATGCATAAGAGATGAAGGCCCAATTCTCCCCTCGTTTGCACTGATGCAACCTCACTGACTCGGACGGAGCCACACTGCTCACCCTCTCCCTGTAGGCAAGGGGAGGATGAGGCCGAGGAAGGGCTGCGCGTGTTTTAAACAGCCATGCCCCCAAGGTCACTGTGTGTCATCACTTTGCCAGTGCCATACGCGGCAAACCAGGGGCTAAATTCACTTCCAGCTTGAGTGGGTGCAACAGCCCCAAAGATAATGATATTCTGCACTTATTTTTGCTGTGTGTTCACCCAGTCCAGCAGTTCCTTTTTTTAACTATTTCCATTTTCATTGTCTTTCACACTTGTTAGAAAAATTCAACCTAGCTGCCCTCCCTGTGGGGCAAAAATCCTCTTATAGGCTCCTCATCTTGATCGGTGAGCATGTAAAATGCCAGAGGTGACCATGAACCCCCCGGCATTCACCTTTCTCTCTTTCTTCTTTCTGCATTTCTGTCTTTCGTTGAATCTCTTTTACTTACTGACAGCTTTCTCTCTCCCAGCCCCATTTATCCTTTTTGTTTTACAGAAAAGCTCTCCCATAAAATTCCCAACTACACAGTCAGAGTTTTCATAACAAGCCCTGCAGGATAGGTGAAATCCACTTGTGTTTCTGTGGCACAGGCTGCTGAAGTTTTTATACTAGCTTCCTATCAAATCTGTAACTCCCCAGAGAAGCATATGGGCTTTATCCTGCACCTCCTATTCCCCCAGAGCATATACTCCTACCTGCTAGCTGTGAAAAACGGAAAATGAGGATGGTATACAAAAACTTGAGAATGCAATGCTGTCCTATCCATGGGTAGGAATTTTTCTGATGTGTGTTTTTGCTAGAAGCAAACAACTATAAACTTCTGATTTAGCTTGTTTTATAAAGTATACATTCTGTCAAATAAAGAATAACACTATCCATCTCGGTCCCCTGGATTTTCTATCCCTTTCTGATTTCTCTCTTCCTATTTCTCAGTTTTCGTTCTCCTCCTGAACATGATTTTTTTTTAGTGTCTCTTTTATTTTTCTCCTCCCACTGCTTCATAACTACATTTCATTCTTAAATTTGCTGTCGCTAAGAGAACTCTTTCTTCAGGTCTTGTTTATACCACCAGTGTAGCTGCAGAGCAATGGATCATGCTTGAAAAATGAATATTTCCCAGGTTTATGGTCGTGTGCATTTAGTATTGTAGAGCAAGCACTGTCAATCAGACCACTCTTGATCCAACCCTATTTGCTGCCTCCTGCAACCTTACCCTGACCTGTCCAGAAAATTTCTGAGAACCTGTGTCTGGAGCTTTATTTCCTCCTGAGGGAAGGAAATACTTTTTTTTCCTAATTTTCTTTGCCTAATACTTTTCTTTCTTAATTTCAATTTTTTTCATTCTTGGTTTTAATTTTTCTTCATTCTCTTCACCAGTTCCCTTCAGAATGCACTGTTACTTCTTTTCTTCCCTTTTTCTCCACCTCATCTCTCATGTCTGCCATTTTCTCACCCAGCCCTCACCCCTGCTGACATTTTTTCTCTTCCCTTTACATTTCTAGCCCATAGTCCTCCTGGGTAGGAGCTATTCCTCTTGATCCCATCCCATTCAACCTCTATAGAGAGACAGTGGAAAAAGACTGAGAACATAGTATGTTTGTGTGTGTGTGTACACACGTATGCATGTGCATCTCCTTTCAGATACGGTCAGTATGAAAGCTTGGTGGTTGAGATGAAGTGGCCTGGCTCTGACTTTTGCCTTTCAGACAGCCATGAGGAGTCATTTCCAAATGCAAATGCCCCCCAGAATTGCCTTCAGAGTACAGGGTCTCAAGGGATCAATCATCAAAAATTTCTGCTGCTTCCTTTTAGATTCAAACATTGCCCTTTTCCTTAGGCTGAGGGTCACGGGTTTTTGAAGGGCAGTGGCAGAATCATGAAAGAAGACATTTTTCTCTTGCTCATTTTTGAGTGAGAGAGTGAATGAACTGTGATAAATATTTTTCTGTATATAGCTAGAGCTGTCTCAAAGAAGTGGCAGAGAAAACAGATGGCAGAGGCCCTTTATAGGCAGCTGCTGTTGTCTCTTAAGGTGTCACCATCACAAGAAAAGTGGTTGTAATTGGGGACCTTCAAGATCAGTAGCGCCTGAAAGGACTCAAGCAGAAAAGAATGTCATCCCTCTTGAAGACGGAGGGGAGGCAGAAATCAAATATTCAGAGACTAAGGAAAGGTGCTTGAGAGGTGAAACAAAGTGCAGGGACAAGGTTAAAGAAACTATGAAGTTTTACTGAATGGCATGACCACAGGATGGATGGTTTCCCTGGGTTTCGGAGTTCATACTTGGCCACAGAGAGTAGGAACACTGTAGGCAGGGTAAAGAGCTAGTTTAGAGTATTCTGGGGACAGAAAGAGAGGCTGGTGTCCAGAGGAAACAACTGAGTGAAAGAGATCCCCAACACTCTGTGGAAATGGAGCTGAGGGAGAAATCATGCCTGACTAATCTGATCACCTTCTATGATGGTGTGACTGGATGGATGGATGAAGGGAGAGCGATAGATGTGGTCTACCTTGACTTCAGCAAGGCGTTTGACACGGTCTCCCACAGCATCCTCCTAGGGAAGCTTAGGAAGAGTGGGTTAGATGAATGGACAGTGAGGTGGATAGAAAACTGGTTGAAGGACAGAGCCCAGAGGGTTGTGATTAGGGGCACAGAGTCTAGCTGGAGGTCAGTGATGAGCGGTGTTCCCCAAGGGTCAGTACTGGGCCCAGTGCTCTTCAATATATTCATCAACGACCTGGATGAGGGGATAGAGTGCNCTGAGGGGGGACCTAATCAACACTTATAAATACTTGAAGGGTGGGTGTCAGGAGGATTGGGCCAGGCTCTTTTCAGTGGTGCCCAGTGATAGGACAAGAGGTAATGGGCACAAACTTGAACATAGGAAGTTCCACCTAGACATGAGGAGGAACTTCTTTACCTTGAGGGTGGCAGAGCACTGGAACAGGCTGCCCAGGGAGGTGGTGGAGTCTCCATCTCTGGAGACATTCAAAACCCGCCTGGACACGTTCCTGTGCAATCTGCTCTAAGGTGGCCCTGCTCTGGCAGGGGGGTTGGACTAGATGATCTCCAGAGGTCTCTTCCAACCCTATGATTCTATGATTCTATGAAAGGTCCAGGAACAGCAATCTTCAGACTCCTCTCTCCTCCAATTTGCTTGACACCACTCCTGCAGTCTGTGCTTTTGGGATGGGTATTGCTACAGTTTGGTGTAGAAGCCTGTGTCCCAGATATTACCCAAACAATTTGCCTGCCTGGAGCCCTATCATTTCAGTGTATGCAACACAAAGAGAAATTGTAAGCTGACCTGTAAAACAACAGAAGTGGGGATGTGTAGCTGCTCCCTCAAGAAATAACCAGGGCTATGTTTAGTCATATCTTTCAAGCTGGGTGGCATTGCACAATGGGCTGGACCCCTAAGTCTTCCAGTCATGGAATTATTTAAATGTCTTCAGCTCCCCTTGTGTCTCCAAAAGTAGGAACCATGTATTCCTTTCAAGGAAGAAAAAAGTCACAAAAAAGTTCAATGGGAGGTTTGGGAGGAAACCAGGGAGGATGACAGGACCTGTCATGTTGTGCAAGGGTTTGGGGTAACAGAGCAGCTGTGAACAGGTTTGGTGTTGGAGGTTAATTGGAGCTCGACACTGCACAGTATCCTCTAGCTGAGGCACCTCCATTGCAACTGTAGTCAGTAGTCCCAAAGGAAACAATTTCCAAGAGCAGAGCAGTGCAGCTGTTTTACTCTTGGGAAAGGGAGCAACAGAGAAACTAATATGTCTACCCTGACGAGTGAACTGCAATGCAAACAGCAGCACAGCACACAGGGAAAGCATGGCATTGACAATTTTCCGAAATTTCAGGTGACCGCCTAATCATTGCACCAGTCTTGCCCAATCATTGCTCCACTCTCACCCTCTTCAGTCATCACTTTGTCTGTGTGTTCACACGAAAGTATAACTCAGTAAGGCCAAGAACGTCTTTCCAGGAATTAATTCCAGGGGCTGTCTAAGATCATAGGAGGAAGGTGTTTTTCTGTGTGCTGCATCATTACAGCTTGGCCCACATTTACAGGAACAGTGAGGGGGAAAGCATTCAGAGAAAATCAAGACTGCAAGAAAGAGCGCTGTGAGGATGTAAAGGCACCAGGGCCAGGGAGGCTTTATACTCTTCTACAGAAACTGAAGGAATGGGTTCTTTCTGGGAGTAGATTGACTTAGCTGTGGAGGAAAGCAACTCTGAATGATGGAAACAGAGGGACGGTTGGGGCTGGAAGGGCCTGTGGCAGCTGGAAAGCACAGCTGGCCAGAAAGAAACAGTAGCACAGAGGGTACCCAGAACTTGGCCATGGCATGGGGAGGTGGTAATAGGAATGCAGTGTGAGTGCTGGAGAAGATAACTGAGAAATACAGTCTGAAAGGGAGAGTGAGTCAGGAGAAACCCTGGGACTTGGAGGTGGGAGAGACTTGAATTGCTGAGAGAAGCAGGAATATCAGCTGGAGCTAATGGATGGAGACAGACCTCCTCATCCATCTTCTCTGCCTTGTGGAATGGGACAGATTTTCTCCTGCCTGATGCCAGCATCTGCCACCCCTAAAAGCCTTTTCTCCCTCTCCCCCCGCCACAGCCCATGGGAGAAAGAAGGGTTTAGAAAGGGCAGAATCAATCACATCAACCAACTAAACATGGACCTGCAGGAATTTGGAAAGCATAACCAGTGGTCATGGCTCCATGTAGAAGGTCTAACAAAGGAAAGCTGAGAAAGAATCAAAAGAGCTGGAGAATAAAATTTTTTGTCCCAACTTGCTGATGCCAAGAAATTTATCTATATAAGCAATTTAAGGCAGACATGGTCACACTGAGGCTCTCTGCTGGTCTCACAGCTGTAAGCACATGAATTTGTCCTTCTTCTGGAGGCCTGGGGTGCAGTTTTCATGGCAGAGAACCCATGGTTTGGCCACATTATCTTTGGTTAAGCAGAGGAATCAAAACTTAATGTTCCTCTCTGGCTCCTGCTCTTCAGCAGAGTGTTTCTGAGTATTTCACCTTTTATTGCCATTGTGCCATTGCAGCTGCACCAAAATACTTCACGTAGGGTGGAAACACCTTTATGCTAGACACTGTACATACACAAAAGCTGTCATCCCTACATCAAAGAAGTGACAATCTAAGATGACAAATGACATATGAAAGGCAGCAAAGCAGAAGACAGCAAACGTGTAGAACTAGTTTCTACGTTGTTGTTTTTGACATCAGTAAAAGCGTATTACACCTAGAACTGACTTCGTCTCCTTCTCCAGGCAGAGCAGAATGCAGAAGAGGGCATGTCTGCCCAGGGCCAGGCAGCGCCAGAAGAAGATACCCGAATAACTCTAAGCAAGCTAGCTTAGCTGTTTCAAGCCCTAATGGCTACTCAAGCATGGTGCTTTGCACAGGCAAATTAGCAGCGTGTCTGAGAGCTGTCAGGATGCAGCGCTTACTCAGGTGTGCAGCTTCCAAGACCCGTGCAAGGTCACATTACGTTGTGCCATGGAGACTTACAGTAAGAGCCTTTCTCAGCTCTCAATCCAAATCTAATTCCCATATCCCCATACGGGCATGCCCACAGGGTTGGAGGAGGGGGTTCCCCAAACTTGGTAACCACAGGTGGTCTGAAATGAATGAATGATCATATCTCATTCTGTTCTTATGGGAGGGGTACCGTATTGCTTGGGGTTCTGAGAAGGAGGTTGGTCCCAGACATGTCTCCAAGTGCTTGAGAAATCTGTAGCCAGAAGATGTCATCACAGCTGTATTTCTCCTTTGCAGTTTTAGCAGGCAGGGCTGAAGGACATAGAGACGAATCTCCACGTGACCTGCAGATCCTGTCCTTTCACATGAGGGCTGAAGCTTGCTGAAGAGGCAATGCTGGAATGCTTTTGCCCATGTGGTATCTGCCCTGGGGATACACGGCCACTTCCGTCTCTAGGGTTGTTGCTTGCCAGTGAAAATTCATTGGAGTCATGACAAAACTGCAGGATTTACCAGCAAAGAAATAGTTTGTTCTGAAAATAAATAAAATCTGATCTGGAGGTGGTAATTTGCTCAGACACCCAAGAGATCACTTATTTTGAGTATCTTGTTTAATTCTCACTGAGACTGCTAGTTTTCTGTCATTCTTGATCTTAGTTTTCTTGGAAAAAGGTGTAGTATGTTACATGGCTTCTTCCCTACAATAAAAACAAAGGAAAGGACTCAAGGAGAGGAAAGTTCCATGGCCATCACTTCACTGAGCTGCACCACAGCAGGGACAGAGGTTGAACCCACATCCAAATAAATTCTTAAGATATATATGAAGTCCTGCTTTTCTTTGGGATCCATGTGAAGAATTAGATCTCTGCAACAGATACACAGGCAGTAGCTTTTCCCAAATAATGAACTAATCAGAAATACTAAAAATAGGCTGCACTGGAACATCAGTTCAGCCATTTGGAATGTAGAGCAAACGGCACTGAATGTGCTTAATGAAGTGAAAGAGCTTTGTTTTTCATCACTGAGCTATTGATAAATTGTTGATAAGTGATCAAATGTGGACTTTGCTTTCAAATGTTGTGACTTTATGAACTTGCCAAGACCCTCTTGAGCCACCCTTGCTCCTTTCACTGCTAATGTAGTAGGACTTCCTGCCCTTTTCAGGACCTAGAATAAGAATAATTGTAATGTCATCTTCTTCTTTTTTTTTTTCCGGGTAACAAACATTTAGCCTCTAGGCCAGTGATCAATTTTCAAGAATAAATGTTCATAGTTGTACAAAATCAGACCTTGGGAACTGGGTCGGCTATGTGAGAGAAGATGACAAGATGGGAGGCAGATCAGTTCACATTTCTACATGCTATTATGAGAATAACACCAAGGCATTAGATTAGGAGGATGGTGAAAGTGAATGAGGGAGAATCTGGTTTTTATTTGTACAGTAGAAAAATCAATGGGGAATCAGGGTACACTCTACAGCTGAGATTTAATTTTCATGCAGGGAAGGAAGTGAGCTGGAACCTCATGGATGTTAGACCAGGGGACATGCAAAAGGAGTAAGGGAAACTGAGGCTCTAATAAGAAAAAATGTCTCTTATGAGGGTTGAGACAATACTATGGAACCAGTTTAGTTCATGACAGACCCTATTGACTGCCCTTCATATGTGGACTAGATCTTCCAGCGTGTCTGGATTATACTCTGTCCAGAATGACAGAGGAGAAAAGAGTATTAAGCTACCATCACATTCACATGTCCCTGAACTTTTGTTATCCAGGATTACCTCTGCATACAGAATGTCTTCAGATGGAATTTAAGTAAAATTCTTTGCTGGTTTGTGATATTAAATGGAGTAAAACAACTGGAATGAATGTGAGGACTGAGCCCTATGTCTATTCTCTGGCTGACATATGCTAATTCATTAGTGATGTTAGTGGGCAGTTTGCTATGTACCTTGAAGCTATTTTTACTTTTCCTTACAGTGGAGAAGAACCACAGTGTCTTTCTCAGGGTCTGCAGGAAATCTCAAACCATATTTGAGAAATAGTTTACACACTTTACAACAATCTTTTAACACTAGTTTGCTTAGCACACACAGTTCTTAACAATTCTACGTTAATGATATTGCGTGGGGGACATCACCCAAATTGTGCTAAGCCACTATAGAAATTTACTAGCTAACTGAACATTTGTATTCTGATTATAAACTCAAAAATTATTCAAGTCTGTCCTACTGGGAACCAAGTTTTCCTGTTAACCCCAACTGCAAACCAGCTGTTCATCAGTTATGATGTGCTCATACCTTAGGGTGATGAGAGCAGCAGAAAAGCCTAAATGGGTTGCTAGAAAGTGCTACAAGTAAAATAGAGATGTATTCCATTAGCGTTGGGAGGATTGGCTGCTCTTTAATTGGATGAATCACCCAATGGGTGTGTTCCCAAAGCCAATCAGAGCGTGCCAGTTCAGTAGAGCCACAGTGAGCAACGCTGTGCTGCGTCATTCGGCATTCTCTGGTGAGTGATTAAATCCATGTAATTTGTAATAAATCAAATGTTGTCACAGGGTCAGTGTTGTGGGTCGTGCTAGGTTATCGTGGTGATTTTGCACTGGTTATATCAGGTGCTGCTGTGTCATACAGGTTTTGCTGGGTCACAGGGTCATGCTGGCTTCCTCAGATACCATCTCTCGAACTCACCAGCAGCCCTGCTGGAGTACATCAGGGGAATGATGAGAAGGGTTTGCTGCATAGCCTTCTAGTGCGTCTGGTTACGGCCTCTTCTCATGGCTGAAGTACCTCTTCCCTGGAAAATGTGCGTTTGTCTCGTTTATTAGTTTAAACAGACACTGTGACTTTTGTGGTTTGTTCCCTCCGAAACAACACCTGCGCCAGGCCCAAACCAGTGACTTCTTTTTTTCAGAACAGAAAACATGATGCTATCTCAGTTAATTATATTGATGCATGACTCCACGGAGTCAGAAAGACATCCTGCCTTCTTCTAGCATTGCCGCATGTTGCTGGTTTAAGTTCCCTGTCACAGGGAAACCTCACACATAGCCAAGAAATGCATAAACCTCCCTCCAATTAGGGGACACAGAGAAAAGACGAATAGTACAAAGAACAAGACATCATATTCCAGGAGTCTGTTGCTTTAGTGGTACCTTGTTTTGAGTTAAGATTTGGTCAGGTATTATGTTAGTACAGCCCTGAGGTGACTCTAACTTGCATCAGAGACTAAGCCAATCTCTTCTGGTCTGATGGTCAGAAAAATACAAACGCAGCACAAAGCCACCTTCAACCCTGACACCATCCATCTCATTTCAGATACCATTGAGAAACCTGGAAAAACACAGCTTCCCTGCAGAAGCCACTTTGAATGGCAAGAATTTAAAATGCTGATATTTCTATGCATAGAAAGACTTTTCTAGGATTTTTTGAAGATCATTATGGCCTCCTTTGAGGTCTGTGGGCATAGTTCAGTAGTAACTGATGCTTGCTTTCACAGAAAAGAAATATGAGAATAGTCTCAATAACATTTTTAAACCTCTCAAAATAAATTTATTTTCCATGACACACATGGCACCTCCAGAATAGAGAGTGGCAGATTGTGGTATGAAAGTTTTACTGGTACCAATCAGGATGACATTCCCAACCCACTAGTGTCATCGCTGGTCAGGTAAGCAAAGACTAACAGATGATTTACTGAAGGAAATGTCCCATTTCTCATCAGCAAAAACAATTCTGCTGGTGAGGTTTCAACCTGTGTTTTCTATGCATGCCATTGCTGTCCTCTGCTCACAGCAACAGAAGTCATTCTGCTAATGCAAAGTTTTTCACTTCTTGATGCATTTCATCACCCAGTGTCCCTGGTGCACAAGAAAATTCTCCCATGCCCGTTCTATATGTGGAAAATTTCTGACACAGGAAGGTTAAGAGGTTAGCCAAGTGTACACAAAGACTGCAGCAGAGCTGAACTCACTTTTTGCCAAGTCTTAAGCCTGTATCCAGATCACTCCACCATCCTTCCAGAGTGCTGTTTACCTGGCCCCACTGCCTATCACATCACAGAAGGGTATTGCCTGTTTTCCACGTGTGAAGCACATAGATGATCTCTAAATCACCACAGAAATGTCATGGATTGCAATCAGTAAAGTATTAGAGCCAATTCAAGCTCTACAGTACTTCTTGCAAGCTCCCAGACTCTTTGAACATAGGAGGTCTCTGCAGGGGCCCCATCAGATCTTGCTGGTCTTCTATTGGAGTCAGCGAGTGAGATAGGAAAAAAGTTATTCCCTCTGCAATTGAAATCAAACTCATATTTTCCTCAGCAGAGCTATTTTAAGTCATTCGTTATTATCTTTTTTCTCTCCAAAGCAAAGCCCGTTTGATACTCAGAGGTTGTTAGAACCAAAGGGGAAAGAGAGAACACTGGGGTATTGTTCTTGCTGCAATTGCAGACTTACTTGGTACCTAAAAAAGATTTTATTAAAAAACAAACCAATTCTACAATACTTTGAGTGAGAAGAAAAAAAACAGCAAAAGAAAAAAGAAAAAGGAACTCCATGCTGTTGAAATCTTGGGCAGTGTGAGGGAAGTAAGGCCTGAATTTGACATATTGGGTCAAGTCCATAGCCACTACAAGTGAGCATAAACCACTGACTCTTATGTTCAGTGATGATGTGTGTGAGGCTAAGATGCAGATTATCTCATTTAACCTTTGTGATGCAAGAAGGATCCAGTTCTGAGTTCCTGTGTACATCTGCGACAGATGGTGTTTAATAGCAGCAACAGTCACTGTGGCTAGGCCTTTCCACATCTCGCTGGATTCCAGCTTTCTCCTCAGGCTTTCCATGTCAGTTGTAACTCACATGGAGACATTTTCAGGTGTGTTTTTCTATGGCAAAAGCAAGACATGGAAATGCATCTGCATTAACTTGTCACTGCAGCACAGCCTCATGTGTGCTACGCGGTGCCAGCAAAGACAGTTTGGCACTTCACATTGCTTGCTTTCTTCTACACACCAGCACAAGGAGTCATCTCACCATCGTCCATTCATTCCTTTCTCCACCTGCTTGTCTGCATTTTTTTTCTTTCTCATTCATGTTCAGCAGGTGCCTTTAATTCCCAAACATGTTCCCAGATCTTTTCCAATGTCAGCTGTGCAGCTAAAAAGGGTTTTTCTGAATTTGATTGATCAGGTTGTCACAAACCTGGCTGGGAGCCATTTGTTGGACACTCATCAGATTGCTGCCGCAGAATCCAGCTGCTGAGTTTCCAACCTGCTTTTAGCCTCTGGAGCGTAAAGAGAGACAAAAGCACTACACCTGACTGGGCATCTCCAGGGATGTTTGAGGGGCACAGAGCCTCTATCGACCATCCCTTCCTGAGAGTTTTACCTCCTACTGCAGTTGCCTCTCCCTGAAGGCTTGCACAACTTCCCCAGGTGGCTTAAGTACAGCCTTTCACAGAATCCTATCATGAGACATGAGTCTTCTGGCTTACACTTTAATTCATCAGGCACTGCTAGATGTAACACATGTGTGAAAAAGATGAACTTTGCACACAATGGCTGAAATCAGCATCTCTCAGAAAATACAGATCATGACAAAACAACAAACACAATGTCCCCACCCACTGCTCCTTCTCCTTTTGACTCAGTGGGGGATCTCCTGCCTTTGGATTGCCAGCTCATAATTTGTATTTTTCTGAACATTTGCTAAATTAGCCCTTTTTCTCACAAAAACCACTCACTCCGCTCCCTGCCATCCATTCTCTCCTGTCTCTTGATGAAGTTTCCTGTTTTGTTCCTCACCCAAGTTTTTCTTTAATCCTTTCCATCTTTACCTGGCTTTGTTCAGCTTTTTGTACTGCACAGAGGGCCCAGCAATCCCACCACCGCTGTGTTCAGTCTCAGTCATCACCCTCCAGGGTTCAAGGACCAACTACTGTCAATGATGCATGCAAAGCCCTTCTGCCTAACAGTGAGCAGGCTTCCACACTGCACATAGTTACAGCAGTGTAATAACACCGTGACATCAAGGAGAGCGCGCAACTCATGCAGAGGTCCCACATCAACATGAGGCTCAGGACCAGCTGCTCAAGAGCTGGCACCCAGGGAAGAGGCATTTAAACCTAGTGCTATTCTAGTACCATTGAAGGCTCAGTAAGTACAATAACTTCGAAAGAGGTAGAGATATTTATCTCAACAAGCGATGGGGGCCTTGAGTTGTTCATCTGGCAAGTGTTCGGAGCTGCTGGTTCTGGAGGACACTTGCCCACCTGGATCTCCTCCACCCATTCAAGTTCCCCGCGCAGGAGCTCAGAGCAAAAAGACAAGAGTGGGGCACAGATTATCTTCTAGCTGTTACATGAGTCAGGGACTCAGTGCACAGCACAACCTGTATATTTTTATAAAGGGAAATAGGTGGAAGCATCACGTTATCTGTGGCTACAGCTCAGCGGATGCTCCATTTGCACACTGCAATTTATGAGCCGTGCTGCAGTATGATTTAGAGGGTAGAGGACAGAGTGCTTCGGTTTCATCAGGGACATAGAGGTAAGGGAAGGCTTTCCATGAACAGGCTGTGAATACAGCTGAGGGTATGAGACAGAATCTTCCTGCGCTGACATGACCACACACAGACCAATGCACAGATCACCCTTGGAGTAAAGATGACTCAATGGGCTCTTATTATAAATGATCCTTGGCTAACAACATAGATAAAGTAATTTATAGCTCCTCCTGCATTTCTGAATAATCTTTAGTGGGTTGAATTGTCCATAAATCTGTTGCTGTTCTTTGGATACAGGTGTGAATCCAAGGACTCTCTGACTCTTAAAATGATGAAGTTTGGCAAGCAGAAATCACTTTTTAAATCAAGGATTCACCCTTCTCTCATTTAAATACTGCAGGAAGTGGTGACACACTTACAGGAAGTAAGGTTTGATTCTGGTAAACTGGGCTGAAATAACTTGCCTTTTTCAGAGTGGGATGAAACACATGGCAATTATAATGCAAGAAGCTTTATGAGGATGTAACTGTTTAAAAGCTGATTAGGAAAAAGAGGGACTTGGCATTCAATCTGGAAGGGTAGTAGAGGGAGGGATGGCTGCATGGCAGGACTCCTGTTGGTGTATGAATGTCTGCGCCATGGTGGCATTGTTATCCCCTTCTTGTCCTGACAATATACAGTCAATGGCACTTCAGGAGGTGGGTGGGGGACATCTGGTTAATGAGGAACAGATGGACATCATCGGACTTGCACTATACCTGCTCTTTCCTTCGCTGCTCCCTCCCTGGCTCTCTGATTTCTCTATTCTCCCCTGCAGCTGAGCTCTTCCTTCTCCTTCCTTTTAAATGGGAGGGAATGTTTGTGCGCTCCTGAGAAAGAGCAACGAATGCTTCTGGTCAGAGCCAAGTGCAATAGCAGCAAATGTAGTCAGGAAAAGTCTCAGCTGTAGTATGTGCCTTTCTCTGGGATCCCTACCTGCTGTGCTGGTCCCCGGTTACTGTGTCCCCCTTCCCACTCCAGTTCCTGGACCCATCATGACAGTGGGCAACAGAGGCCACTTCTTTATGTGCCATTTCTTTGCTATGTCCCGTTTAATGATTTGAGAAAGACTTTTCTGAATCCTGTTCTTTGGGACTTGGCAGTTTACCCCACTCTGAAAAAGTATTTGTTTATCCATCCTGGCTGTCCTCTCTTTAGCTTATGGAGGTGATATTTAGAAGAGGTGCAGTGATTAGAGCTGGCAACTTGCATTTCCTTTACATTCTTTTTGTTCCCTCACAGCACATACGTAGGATTTGTGTCTGCACTGGTGTGTTCTCATCCAGTTGATGGGTGCCAGTAAAGTGGGTTTGTTGGTCTCCCAGAAAAATCTGAAAAGCTGAATACAAACTAGATCCTGAGAGAAATATAAATTCCCAAAGGTTTGTGCATCTCTCAGCTCAGAGGAGGCAGCACAGCATTCCTAGATGTGCTTCTACAAAGGAAATCTTTCTAAATCCCTGTGTTCCAACCAACGCTGACAAAATATCAAAATAATTCCTATCAAGTTCCAATTGGCTTTCATTAATACTGGTGGCTTTCATTGAGATTTTCTCCCTGAGAGAAATGACAGAAAAGTCAGTCCCTAAACCCCTTCTCATTCCTTCTGATGACAATTTTACTACATTACAGTTATGCCTGCTCACCATTACAGAGTTGAACTGATCCCTCAGTTTAAGTTACATGATGTGTTTATGTAACATCAGGACAAGGTTTTCCACCTTCCACCTTCCTCTAACTCACCAAGTATTTTAGTGTGGGTGAGCAAAGTCCCCTGAATCAGTCCCTTTCAAGGGCAGAAAGCAAAGGTATAGTCAGCAGTCCAGCCGTGCCACCTTCTTCTATCTCTCTATTTTGAGAGCTGTTGCAGTGTCCAAAAATGGGATTAATTTTCTGTGTAGGTCTGGTTTGGATAAAAGGCCTCTGTGTCCCTTCTATGGTTTCTACCCCAGAAGCCTTTAAGACACATTAGATTTTATATATAGGGCACAAACATAGCATGAATGAGGAAGGAGAACTTCAAAGGAGGATGGTTTAGATTGGGTGAGGTGGAAACCAAGTTAATTCACTTGAGTTGATCATTTCAATGAGGAAATTGAAATACCGTCCCCACGGTATTCTCACCGTAGCACACAAATGCTGAGTTAGCAGCAAGCTCCTCTGCCAGCATCTTGACTTTATGGGCAACTCGGAAGTATTATTCAATATACATCCCAGCCAAAACATCATGACTATATCTGATTGTCCTTGGCTTTCCTTCCAAAATATTTTCCATACCCCTTCTCTTTCTGCCTTTTCCCAAATGAGCCCTCACTCCTCTCTTCTATACGTAGGGAGTTAACAAGCAGATTTTAACACAATGAGTTAGCAATACCTCAGCAGCCTTACGGAGTCCAATAGCTACTGGCAGGATGGGGCAACAAAAGGAAAAGCCTGGTCATCCCTCTCCTTTTGCCATTCATCAGAAGCTGCACCATGCCCATCACAGCTTTACTCTGTATGACCCGCCCAGGAGTCTATTCCAGCCTGGGACATTTCCCTTATTCCAGCAGAAGTGTGAAGAACCTGACCCCAGCCAGA
This sequence comes from Rhinoptilus africanus, assembly GCA_013400135.1. Taxonomy (NCBI): domain Eukaryota; kingdom Metazoa; phylum Chordata; class Aves; order Charadriiformes; family Glareolidae; genus Rhinoptilus; species Rhinoptilus africanus. The sequence continues at coordinate 59,983 of VXBO01002531.1, read as the reverse complement.
ATAACCTCTGAAGTCCGGAGTCTTTATACTACTCCTTTTCCACAAGCTATTGAGCATGGCAACACAGTCTTGAACTGGTGTATGCTTCCCTGAGTTTTCAGGGAGATCCCAGTCTGAGGATCCCATCCGGAAGTCCTCAGGGAGAGAATGCGCTCAGCCACCCCAGTAGCTCGTCTCCAGGCTTCACCATGCACATACAAACAAGTCTGTCAGGCCAGCCAGTGCTACCACTTTCCATCTGCTTGGATGCCTGTACACTTCTTGTTTCATCTTAGATTCTTTCCTCAGAGACACCTCATATCCCTCCTTGGACACATTTCACAGGGACAATTCTTTATCAAGCCCTTTGTCTCCATAAAAGAAGTGTCTGCTCAAGGTCACTGATCATCCAATACTCCTGCTGCAATGGAGTTGGGGTGGTCTGGAAGTTTCTTACTAGCATAACCTCTCTGCTTGACAGTCCCTTTCCCTTCAACCCCAGGCTGCAAGTCTTGGCAATAACGCCATCTTCAGTGTTCCAACCCTAAATAGCCTTCCATCTGCTGAAGAGTGAAAATCAGTGTCGGTGCACCTCAACCTGTTCCCTTGCAGGGAGATTTTCTATGCACTGCCCCAGATTTGTCAAGTCCATTATGAAGAATCCTGTTGTGCAGAACTTCGATTCAAGACACACTGCTTTGTAAGATAAATGCAGGTTGAAAGCGTGCAGCTGCATTCCTAGAGAAAAGGGCTACAATTCCTCAGAGACCCTTGAAGGTCCAAGGCAACTGAAGTCATGACCTCATTGCCCTCACCAGTCTCATCAGTGCAGTGATGGAATGAACTTGCACAAGCCGCAGTGGAGAAGAGACAAAACTAATAATCACGATCCTCTCTTCTACGGCAAGTGCATGCCCAGAAATGACCTGGTATGCCTCTGGGGAAACCTTATCCTTATGCCCAGGGCTGGAGAGGGAAGGAAATGGGGTTTACTCGTGGTTTTAAGAGTCGGGGTATTTTTGATTCTTGCTGCAATTTCTTGTGAACTGCAAGCAGACTTTTTACTTTCCACCAGAATGCAGTAACATCCAGTGAAGTGCATTGCTTTTTGGCTCTTGATATTACTTCATTGGGATTTCAGGATTCCAATTTTCTGCTCTGCACGCAGAACTTGTCAAATGCGGTGGGACCCATGGTCACCCCAAGCCAAATAAAACACCCCTGGCCTAAGTCAGAGTTCAGTTTCAGTCCTTTTTCTCTGATTCAGTTTCACTGGTAAGTTGGAAATAATAGTGCATCATAAATCTTAGATGAAGTCTGAGTTTCCAAACCAAAATGTCCTCAGAGACTTAGCAGTTATGAAGAACATCGTGACCAGCCAATGGGGTGAATGGGGTGGACCTGCTGGAGCACTCACCCTTTTCCTATGTCTAGACTAGCATGGAAGTTTCTTTTACTTTAATATATGATGCACTGACAGAAGTCTGTCAATATGTTGCCAGTCTGGGAAAGTCTGGTTTTCCCTATACAGGTTTTTCAATCCAGTTCTTTTTCTCCTTGTAAGTTCTAGTTATAACACAAGTTGCAGCAGCTGGATTCTGTGGTAGGATGAATTTTTACAGTTGCTCCGTAGGTATTTACAGTCTGGTCATTATCACGCTGTGTATGTATTTTAGCACTGGCTTGCCAGGCTTTGCAATGACATAGCACTGACTTTCACCTCCAGTCGTGCTTGTTTATATACACCCTCTACACACAGGGCAGGGGCTGTTGGGAAAAGGAAGGTAGGTCAGACAGTTGTGTTAGTTAAGTCTGAATCATAGGATAACTGAAGTACTCAGGTGGGAAGGGACCTCACAAAGTCTCTAGTACAAACTACTGCTTGAAGCAGGATGGGCTGTGAGGCCAGGCTGGTTTGCGCAAGGCTTTATCTAGCCAGGGCCAGGTTTGATATCGTACCTCAGCAGAACTTCAAACAGACGTGGTGTATCACTGAAGAACAGCCATGCCCAAATTTCCAGAGGCATATGGCTATTTAAAAATTAATACTTTGGTCTTAGTGGTTCGTATATCACACCTTTGAAAATCACACCTTTGAAATTTATTCCAGCTCCTCGCTCTAGCAGTCCTTGGTAGGTACTGATCAAGAACTTAGAATAGCCCATCTTATATCTCAAATCAATAGAAGCTGTAAGCCCTGCTTGGGCCATATACTTGTAAGAAAGTCAAAGGAAGCACTTTGTGCGATTTTCTCTAGGTGGTGCATACAAGTAGAGAGAAAGCAGTGCTTCCTCTACCTTATCACCGTAACTAGAGAGTAGTCAGAGAGTAAAAGACGTAGGAAAATGTGACCTGCAGCATCAAGCTCCTTGGGAGCTCACTGTGTGCACATTGGAGGCTGTGAACCCACAGGAACATCTCTGATGCCTCTCCGCACCAGTAGGTGAAATCTCATCCTATTTCTAGTCCCTGCAGCCAGATGCACATGGGGATCCCCTCTGTCCTGGTGGTGAGTGGATCCCTCTTTGGAGCCATCTCTTATGGGCTTCTGCACATGCAACAGGAACTTATGCCTTTCTGCTGGCAAAGGGTGATGTTGGAGGAATCACTGTATCATAACGCATCCTGGCCATTCTCAGAGTCCTGGGAGCAGGGGTGGGTCTATGAACCTGGTGAAGTTGTCTCTGGTCAGCATGGATGCTACTGGATTTGGATTCCTGCACTGAGGTATAATGCCCTGTCAAGAGGGACAAGGAGAAAAATATCTCTCTGGAATCCTTTTTTTTTTGTCTCCTTATTCAGGAAATCATAGAACAGCTCAGGGAGTATGCTACTCTCATCAAGCAGTGCAAAGCGGACAGGAAAGTTTTAACAGCAACGCCAACCAAATTAGCTGTTTCAGAAGAAAACTACTTTCTTTTTTTTTCCCCTAAATGTGACAAAGGATCACAGTCCCCATATGCTGAGGATCTACTGCTGCAGGTCTCACAAATGTAAAACTGTGTCAGCGAGGGCTGCTCAATAGTTCAATGGTCTATTGGACCAATGAGGGGATGAAAAACACAGTAAAAGGCAATCTGAGACCACGTGAACGTCTGTCAGCCAGTGCCACTGGTATGGAAAACCCTGGGTTGTAATTAGTAAGTATTTCATAAAGCAGTATTTCCTACTGTGATACATGTTAGATAAACACACAAAAAAGGCTGTAGGCTCTCCTACTGTAGTACACGTTATACAAACACATTGAAAAGGCTTTAGGCTGGCCCACTGGATCTAGTCCAGTAAGGGTAGTCAAACCTGCAGCCAGAGGAGCCTTCCCAAACTCCAGGCTGCACCTCTGGGCGATACCGCACGCTGATGCTCTAGAGACACCGGCCATAGGGTTGCAAACAGTTTTGTGCAGACTCCTGGTAACAGCTTGAGCCTCTTGTATGGTCAGAAGCTTCCCCCTTTGCCATAGCAGTGGCTGCTCTGGTCTCCGGCATCTTCTCTTCACTGTCACCTCCAGCATTTCCTTGCACCCATACATATTGGTTATGGTTAATTCTGCTTTTCCTGGAGCTGACTGCCCAGGCCAGCTAGGAAACGGGGCTGTGTTAGAGAGAGATAACTGCACTCCAAACCTAGTGCTGTGCAGCCAGAGGAACCCAGTCAAATTACTTTGCAAACGGCCCCAAATTTGCTCGCTCATATTTACTAGTACACCCCATGGCACAGAGTGTCACCGCGCTACATATGGTAGATGAGCACTTGGTGATTTGTTGGTTTTGAAATGTGTGTCATTCCCAGGGCTGCTTATTGGTTTTATAGCTGGCCTATAATCTATATGTTAGGCATGTAATGGTGTACAGTAACATGATTGATCCAGGGCTAGATATGGTGACACTGTCATCTCTGTCACCTCCCTTTTAAACGGTTCATCAGATGTTTGCAATATAAGCCTCCGATACCAACTTTATTTACTCGCAGCCATTACTTTGCAGTGCAGCCATTTCACTGCATACAACATCTGGGATTTAATTTCACGACTTCTCCACTCAGGACCAAAAGGCCTTTCATCCAGCGAGCTACATGAGAGGTTTCACTGGCACAGATAGAGAAGACGGAAGTTTGTAACTAATAAAAATGCCAGCAAATCGTATACATGTGGCTGCATTCACAGCTTGAGCTGCATGAACTGGAGGCAGCACGAGCTGCTGTAATGTGTCGTTTTCTCTGTCCTGCCAGCACATAACTCACACAACTTAAACTATCTTAACTACCATTGGACTCCCCTGCACTTGTCCCTTGCTGCCCAATAAGCAGGATGGTGATGTGGTGCTCCTAATAGTACCTGTAAGACTACCCTGTACTACAATAGTAGCGTTCCTGGAGCAGCCTAAAAAAGAAACATAGCTGGGCAGACCAGTAATTGAGAAAGCTGATATATTTCCACCAGGAGAAGGTAGCAATTCATACCCTCTACCTATCATTATCCTTAAGTATTGATTCTCCAGTCATATATTCTTTGTTAAATGGCTTATTTCATCAAGGAGGCATTCTGCAGTCGCAGTCAAACCGGGACTGAGCGTATTCGTGCATTTGCAGTGAGAAGCGTATGTGACCTGAATTTTAGAATAACCTCCAAGACTACCCTTTTAATGAAAACTCAGCATGCTACGTCTCCCACTGTTGGTTAACTCTTACCATTTGAAGGGACAGGTTACGCTTTGACGGGCCTCTTGTCAGGATGTTGTATCTTACTTTGCAAAAGTTATGTGGTGGTTATCAGATGGGCAAGGAGACAGGTTTTAGTAAATATCACATAAAATATTTGTGTGTGATCATTCAGTTTACTTTAAACAAATTTGCTTCAATTGTGTTCCCACTCCATTTGTCTGCCTTCTGTGACTGTTCCAGCAACATATTTACTGGCACAGATTTTACTCAAACAGCAACATTTAAGTGAACGTGTTTGGAGAAAGCAATTGCTGAATCTATAATCAAAAAGTATTCACTCTGATGAGACACTACTATTAATGAGTTAAAGCCACTACCAAATTGTTACTGGAAACTTTTGTCTGAGGGAAACTTAGAATTTATACATAATGACAAGAGCTACAAAAGTATCTGGAGGGATTTTAATATGTTCTTCCTTTTGCGGGGCCAACAGAAACGAAAACATTTTCCATTTCTAGTTGATGGCATAGGATAAAAGTCATTAGGTATATGTCTCCAGACAGAAAAGAACTGAATTTTGTATCTCATATACTTAAAGCAACGCTGGCAGAAACAGATTAGTAAACAAATCAGAGGTTGAATTGCCCTTATGTTGTCAAAAAATGTCAATCAACAAACAAAATAAGGGAAATTGTTACTTTCCTCCAAGAATTATTTGGAAACAGATGGGAGTGAGGATTAGCAGTTTTGTGGGTGTGGGTATCTCCCTGGCTCTTCAGAAGAGAGGAGGGCTTTCTGTTGATCATGTACTTTTACATTGCTTTTCAATCCCATCTTTTGTAACATTTGTGCTGTGTGTTAGAAGAACGCCGGCTGGCTTGGGTTCACCATGGAAAAATACAAGACTACAGTTTTAAAAAACAATTGAAAACAAATCTGAGATCAATTGAAATCAAGACAGAGAGGAAAGAAAGAGAGACTCCAAAAAGCAGAGAGACAGAAACATTAGTCCAGGCCAAGGAAGCAGTATTCGAAAAAGATATGTCAACAGCTGGAGCTGTGGGACACTGAGGAAGCTGGCGCTAGCAGGGAAATTTGAGTAATGGTACAGACTGGAGCAAATCAGCTTTGAAAATAAAGGAAAGGAATCTGAAAATTTGCCTCAAAATGAATGGGAAACCAAGAGTCTGAGATGAAAAGACAAAGACATAATGTCAGTTGTGTTTAGTTGTACACACAAATTTGGAAAAGACCTGAGTAAGAACATTTCAAAGGTCAGACCATGTTGCAGACATTATGACAGGTAAATTTGCTATTGTGACATACCTAAGTAGAGAAGATGAGTTAAAAATTCACAAAAATATCCAGGTTCTACCTAACATATGCAGAATGAGCTTCAAAGAGGGACAGGAAAGAAATATGGAATAGTTAAAACATTTTAGATTTAAAGAGGGACTGGTTTACCTGTGAAGGAGTTAACTGAGAAAAGCGATACAAATCCAGAAGCTTTCTTAGGCAAGAGAGGCTGCAGGTAAACACGGAAGAGCTGGTGCAGTTATAAAAGATATGTGTATTTGAGTACTATTGACATTAAAGTGGCTGGTAGATCTCACAGGAATTTTTTACTGAAATACTTTTTTGGTCTGTGAATGTCAGTTTGTTGAAGCTGACACTCTGCAGAAACATACTTTCTAGTCTCAGCAGAAAAGGTTGCTTAGATGTGAGATGGGATCACTAGTCAGAAGGAGAGAAAGAGAAGGGGCAATCAGAAGAGCCAAATAATTAATTAACTCATCTAGAATACAGGAAATCCAGGGTTAAGTCTTTGCTAGGTGAGAAGAATAATTTTGAACCAGTTTCCATCATTTCAATATTAAGCCCAGCTGCCAAACCACTAGTTCTTCTAGCGCAGGTTTATTTTCTCCCTTCCTCGCAAGAAAAAAAAAAACAAGTAAGGAGGTACAGATATGTCACAATACGCACTGAAGATTTATTCTGAAAAATCTAACATACCCTGATGCTTTGCACCAACACATCTCTCCACCACTTAAGGCAGAAAGAAGACCCTGAAGCAGCAGTATCCTCATGAATGGAGGTCTCTGGCTCTGATGCCAGAAGCAACTGAGCTCTGTGTGGTCTTGGTCAGGTGGTATACAACTACATTTTCATAAGTACTCATTTCTCAGTGCCTCAACTGAGATATTTTGCACCTACTGTTCTATTCTATATTGTTCAAAGGTGTTGAAGACCTACTGCTCCCTTTCAAGTCCTACGGCAAAGCAATTAGGTTAAGTTATTTCAGATTGGGTTCCCAGAAATGAAGATGCATAAAATGAATGAATACATGAAAATATTGGCCCTAATATCTCTGTGACTCAGCTTTTCCATCTCTACAATGGAGAAAACTATGCTTACTGATTTTGCAAAATGCTGTGAGCTCTACAGATGAAAAGCAGTGTGAATGTTAAGTATGATTATAATTTTTATTAGAAAAATATTTAAAGGATCATTTATCCCCAGAGAAGGGATCCCAGCACAGAAGAGGCATCCCTGTCCGAAGAACTGCTTGGAAGTTGAGCAGTTGCTAAGAAACCAGAGTACCTTCATTGCAATGAATACCCTGAGACGGATGGAGTGGGCAACCATTTCACAAGGCTGCCACGAGGTAAAAAAGAAATAGGACCAGGCGTCATTAGCAGAAAGGAGATCATTAGATTTCTGCACTACGGTCTGCATGAACCTACAACGAAAATGGACGAGGACAGTCATGTAGGAGAGATAAGAAGGAGTGACTCTCTTAAGCACTCTATGAAGAATAAGAAGGCTCTGGGTGCTTGTTAAATGGAACGGCGGTGTCGATGGAGGAGCCTGAGGACACAGCAGATAATGGCTTATTTTCAAAGAGCTGAGCAGAGTACTAGAAGCTAAGGAATTACTGGAAACAGGAGTAAAGTAAAAAGTCGGAGTGCGGAGATAGGCCTAAATGATGAGAGGTACCAGGGTCAAGAGAAGTAGTTGTTTTCTTGAGCGACTGAACTATGTCAGATGTTTCCAGGGCTGCAAAGAGAGTAGGAGGAGAGGCATGAGAAAGGCTCAGGAAAGGGGGGTGTTAAGTCTAAGTGAGATAAATCAGGGCAATCTGTGATTGAAAGATGAAAAAAGTATATTGTACTTGTCTGGAAAAAGGCTAAGAGGTGAGAACAACATGGGTGTGCTGGGAAGAATGCCAGTGTCAGAGAAACAGGGAGGAAGGGGCTAATAGCAGCTTGAGAAACAAAGAAGGAACAGGAACAAGACTATCCGTAATAAACTCCCCCAACTCTCCTGCTGGGTGTGGAGCAGGGATTCATACTGTTGTTTCTGAAAGTATGACCCAAATGATCAAAAATCAGAGACTGGACAAAGTATCCTGAAGAAGATCTTGAAGTGATGGATTTTGTTTGATTTTGGTTTTGGTTTTTAATGCAGACAATGTTGGACAGGAATGGAGATTTACACAACACTGCAGGTATTGCCATAAGACTGAGAGAGGAGAAGAAGGAGCCAGTCAAACTGTAGATGAGCAGTAGAAAGCATGTGGGGAGAATGCTTGAAGGGAAACAAAAGTTTAGTGTAATCCTGAGAGGAAGAGACAGCAGGGATTGGTGCAAATTAAGCAAGGCAGCAGTGGGTAGGGAGGGAAAAGTTGGACTCATTAGGACAGAGTCACAGAGATCAGGAAGCTGAAGGTGAGAAACTGCATGACAATAGTTGGTAAAGAAGGAGAAGAAAGTGGAAGGGGCAGCATGAACAAAGAATTGCCACAGTTGGAATAATATAGCAAAGACTGTAACAAGTATGAAAGATCACAGAAGGTAAGAAAAAAGAAGAAATTTATGTGCAGAAAATTGCTTCAGGAGTGAAAGGAGCGATGAGCTGTTTAAAAAAAATAACTCTACTCAGAGTTTCAGAGATGGGAGATGGGGCTTCTCCTGGGAGTATGTTTCTTGCCTGTGTTGGCAGTTCTGTCCTGCAGGAACTACCCTTGGTAGGACATGATCTAGGGAAGCTGCAATAAACAACAGAGACAGCAGTATTGATCTCCTCGGGAACCTGCAGAGTATGGGAAATGCTCTACTGCTGGGATTATCCCCTTGGCTGCCTTCTGGGAAGGTCCTGAGGTTGGAGGCAATCCCACTCTGTAGAAATGCTCTGCACCCTACAGCCTGTTGGCCGGGATGGGACATCCTCATCCCCTCAGTGTCATGTTGTTCTGCTGCTGTGGTGGCACCCATCCCACTGCTCATAGACAGCCCTTTCCCCGCAACTGCCTCCCCTTGCAAATTAACACTCCTGATGTGTGACTGATTGATTAGGCAAAAGCAATATAGAGACAACGCTTTACCAAGCTATTTAGACCAGATCACGACAGCACAAACCCACTCAATTCTCAGAGCCGGAGAGGCCCAGCAGGACTACAGGGGAGGCTTAATACTCACACTAAAAACACCCAGTGTGCAGCAGCTACATTATCTTTTCCTTACCTGCTGTTCCACTTGTGTCACTCTCTCTTCTCGAATCCCTGTGCCGACTTCCAGTCTCCTTCTACATCAAAGTTCAGTTCCTCATTTCATCTTCAAGGCCTCACGTGGCTCTGTCGGAGCTTGCTCCCTCCTTCCTCTCCCAGCCTACTCGGTCCTCACTCAGCACCTCTCCCCCTCCCCAGACCCTCTCCATCTCCCTCCAGCAACAAGTCCTTCTCTCCTGCTCCCCTCCTTTCACCGCACAACCTTATTCACCTGCCCTATGCCTGCCCTCAGGACTCATTTACTGCAGCTAGTCTCCCTGCGTTAATGACTTCCACTTCTCCTACGCCCTTGGCAAGCTTTGCCCCTTCTAGACTATTAACTTTGTTTACTATATTACATCTTTTGAATGAGGAATGATTCAGAGATACTCTGCCAAAGCCAGGAGCAAACAAGACATGAACATGCCATAGCTCAGCTTGTGACCTTTCTCAGGCGCTTTCTTCCCTCATTCCAGCCTGCACGTCTCAGATCTAATGTTGTTTCCACTGTTTTCCCGCTGACCTCACGAGAAGCAGAATCCAGGCCTCGTAGCTGCTGCCTAACAGCCACCAAGAGCCTCTTCTGAGGAGCTGAGAATCCTCACTTGCTAGTGTCCTAGAGGCTGGGGTCCTTGTCCTGTGAAAACCTGGGGACAAGATTCTGCCTTTTTACCTACCAGTAAAATGTCGTGTACGTATGATGGCATGTGGAAATACATAGTAATGCTTAACACTATGAGCAGACAGCATTAGCAGGGGAAGGCTTTCCCCTCCCACTCACCCTTTGTCTATCTGTTTCTTTCCCGTTGTCAAAATTTAGCATCCTCCACTGAGAGACTCAGTTTTACTCTGATGCTTGGAAGGCATCCAGTCCCAGCTCGCTCGCTTTCCCTGCCAGTCTCCACAGGTATTCTGTGCACAGGGCTTCCAGCTAGTCAAGAAATGCTCTCTCTTCTCCCCCCCACAGGGGAATCTCTGAGTGCCGGGGTTGTTACAGGATCCCAGTGGTTAAGCAAAGTCATTCATTCTTGCTCTGATGAATTAACTGCCTCTGCTCCGCAGCACACTGTGAAGTGCACTAGAGGAAAAGAGGAGCCCTTCAGTAGGAATGGAGGGCATCCCTGAAGAGGCATTTGCACAATGCATTTGTTATGTCAGGTCACAGAGGAAGAGAGAAGAAAACCCGCACGTTTTTGGTTCTATCTTGGCCAAAACTCATTTTGGTGTGCACTAAAAGTGGCTCCAGGAGATACAGTTTGGACCAGAGACTAACGCATAGACTGAATTTCATGTTTGAGGTTGACATGACTCTGATGCTGACTTGGCAAAACCAAGGCCACAGTCTTCCTAGGCTGTGCTGATCAAGAGGACCAAGAGGACAAGGTCTTGGTGCACAACATGTCTCAGAGGTCAGTTTTGGAGAAACAGACTGATAGACTGAGATTTGGCAACTGTGGGTAGAGTTAAGTGGACAAGAAGTCCCCAAGGAACAGCTGGCCAGCTGTGCCTTCAGCAACCACAGCTATCCCAGCAGGACTCAAAGAGAAGACTTGCAAAGCTTTGCAAAGCAAAGAAGATGCAAAGAAAAGCTAAGTAAGGTGCATGGTAGCTGACATGAAGTCAGGTAAATGCAGAGACCAAGTTTTTCCACCAGGCTGGATAAACATGGAGAGCTACTTTCCTGTCTCACAAAACTTTGACACTATAAAGCTTCCTGACCTATTCTGGGATGGGGCAAATATGGCTTTTAACAGCTTTCTTTTAGACCAGACCCATGAGTTAGGTGCACTGAAATTGTCAGTAAACCAATAGTTCAGGTATTCACCTTATTCACCTGGAATTTGGGTGATCAGGTCAAAGTCTCTGAGACATTTTCCCTGAAAAACTCTGACCAACTTCAAGACTTTCAGCAGTGGCTGCAGCATGGGCAAAAAAAGGGATTTTCTCATGGAGAAACTAACACACAGTCAGACAGAAATGTTGCTGTTCTTTGATCCTGGCATGTTTCCTGGCTGGCAACACCAGTTCAAAGGTAAGATAATGAGTTTAAGATCTAAGGTGCAGCACAACGTTCGTTGTTGCCCATCAGACTGCTATAGCAGTAAATTAGAAACTGAGGGAGGGCCTGGAATTTCAGACCAGTGACTCCAGTGGAGACGGTATTTTTTTCCAAGGAAAAGTGGACAAATCTGGAATGAGTTTGGGTTTTGGCAGTCTTTAGGAGACAAGTTCTTGTTTTACAGACTTTAAAGCAGTGAAGTTTCAGTTCTGAGACCTATGTTACCCCACGTGTGGGGTAAGTGGGCAGGTAGAGTTTGGTGCAAGAAGCTATGATGGGCATGTCTCCAGGTAGTACAGTCCTGGCCACAGAAGGTGGCTTGCTACCTGGCTTGGACATGATTCAAACCCTGAAACGGCCTTTCAGGTTTCTAACTGAGTGTAACTGGACCAGATCACATTAGAAATAATATTCCCTAGTCTAGTATTGTGAGTAAATTTTATCCCATTATGAATAGCCTCCTCCTCAGGACGCAAGAGTAATGTTATGTGTAGAGTAGCTGAAAACGCTTCAGAGATTAGCCCTAGCACATAGCTCACACCTACAGACTCTTCTGTGATGAATTAGTGTGCTCAATGGATGAAAAAATATTGGTGCAGCAGCTCGGCTTGCAGTCAAGCTTCAAAGGGGTTATTATGACTGAGCAGCAGTACCTGCTCCCCCATATGCCTTCTCTGGCTGTGCCACAGGTAGTTTCACACTCCTCCTTCGCAGCCCACACCCCCCCCCCCAAGCTTCATCCTCCCCTTTCCAAATCATCCTTCCCTCACCGACCTCCACTCACCTTTCTCGTAGGCATTGCCCCTAAATCTAGCACACTTTTCCCTCCACGCTTTTCTTTCTGAAAGCCTGCATAAACTAACAGGATACACACGCACACACAACCGTAAATGTCTCGCGATCCTGTGCTGCTATAAACCTCCCTCTTCCAAACACCCTGCTGGCACTGTTTGCTTGTTAAATAAGCCCAGTGCTGTGCTTAAGTCTAGCTTTTGTTGTAAGCATTTCAGGAGAGGGCCAAGTCACTTTGTTTCCTTGTAAATCACTGGAGTACTTGCAACCCAGAGGAAATAACGATAATAAAATTATTAATGTTCTAATAGCAGCCTCTAAAAGCTAACACTGCTCGCAAAGCTTGGCATTTGGTTTCTGCTCAGCTGCATAAAAAGGGACCTAAAATCAAATCTGTGCAATATCTACTTTAACACACAATGTTTGATGTGGATTATGAGTAAAGCAGCAAGTTGGAACAGCAGCAGCTCATCTGGAGACATTGAGAGCCACAGCATAGCTGTGCTAACGCAATTTGATCAGATTCACACAGGCAAGCTACCCTGTTCAGCCCTGTGGGATATAGACGGTGTTTACCAACACCTTCTGAACTCCAGTAACGCAAGTCAAAAATAAGCATGATGTTTGTTTCGTGTGTACCAAAGCAAACTCTGTGTTCTGGCTCTTTTAGCACAGAGGGCACTGCTTTCCTACAGCTTTCACAGAGCAGTCTAGTTGTTCCTCTGGATATTTGCCCTGCCAGCAACTGCACCAAAATAATTCCAGGGAAGTAAGAGCTTAAAATCACTTGGGACCCATAAACACAACCCACATAACTCTTCATATCCTGAATCCCAGCATAGCTGGGAAATGCTTGAAGCAGTATTCAGCCACGTTTGGATTCAGTGTTGAAGCTGATTGGGAAGGGCTCGTAACGGATGCTGTCCCCACCCTGGGGACATTGCCAAGGCAGGGAGCTCTCCTTTCTGGGACAGCTGGGGACACCAACGGCTTCCTCCCCAGCTGTCTGTAAGAAGGGGCTTGCCGTACATCAGGTCAGCCCTCCGCTCTCCCTGCCCCACCTTACCTTCAGCTTCTTATTCTTCACTGCTTTAGGAGCACTTGAGAGGCTTTGGATCATTTTGTGAGTGAGGTCCAGGCCAGGAATGGATTTACCAGAGGTGTGCATCCCAAAGAGGTTCAGCACATCCATGTTCCCCTCATCCCAGGGTACTCCCCAAAGCATAGCGTTGGGCAGCCCTGGCCCGGCTCGGGAGCTGCTCTGGGTTGGGCTTCTCCCGAAACACCACAGGGCGAGACGTAGCGATTGCTGGAGGAAACTGCAAAATTTGAAAGTCCTGACCTCTTTTGCGGGGGGGTTCATTTTTTGCTTGCAGGCGGTACTTTTCAGGGCATAAAGAGCACAGGCCAGAAAAGCTCCGCGAGTGCACGGCCCCGCGCCTTGCAGCTCAACCCGAAGCACTGCAGTCAGCAGGGCTTCTTGCCAAGGAAACCCTGCGCCCAGTTCCCTCCCGGCCATCTCTGGTGGGCTGCCTGAAGGGACAGCAAAAATCCCAGTGCACTTTCTGAACGGAGTGAGGGATAACACATATTCCCTGCCTGGGTAAAGCCGCCTCCGCTCTCCGAGGGCAAGCGTGTGCGAGCTCAGTGAGCGCGTAATGGCTGCCATGCTCGTCTGCGGAGCCACTGCGCTGGGGGATCTTTCTCAGTGTTGCATGAAGGGCTTTGGGTTCCCTGGGGTATAAAAAGTGCTAGAGAAAACCCAGCCCTTCACTTGTTCTATTTCCTCCACTAAAATAAAAATCACACTCATCTGCTGGGCTGGAATAGACAAAACAGGTTGTGCATCCCCGGTGGAGCCGCTCACTCCAAGTGACCACAGCCAGACCCCCAATTCTCACCCAGAGATCATTAAAGAAAACAAGCGGAGCCTACCTGTTCAGTCCTTTTCCCAGGGGAAGGGAGGGCAATGAGATGAAGGGCCCTAAGGACCACCAGGGCAGGGCTGCAGTTTTCCTGTGGGAAGCAAGCTGAGGAATTCCCACGCTCTGCTATTCCCCAAAATTTCTACTGCTGGCTGTCAATTACTTTACAGGTTTGACAATTCCTACTGCAGGCTGACGATGTTGTGTGGGAGAACACAGGAGACATGCTGAGACTGCCAAATCACTAAACACGTGTGATGGGGGTCTCTCCCTTCCTCCATGTGTCTGAGCCTTGGAGGGGAAGGGGGAGGAGAGCTTAAGTGGTGCAGAAGAGGGAGGATGGATTGAAAGCTGCCTCTGTCATTGACTTGCTCCGTTCTTTGGATTATTTCCCTGGGGTTCTCGAGTATTTTTATTATTAATAACTAATAATAATTTTATATAGTGCTTTGCATCCTGAAGGACCCTAAAGCACAGCACATACTTTATAAGCTAATTACCAGCTGCAAGCCGAATTCCTCTCTTGGTTGTGACCATATCTGCTGAAGGAGCAACTCAGTCACACTAGATTTACACCAGTTTAACTGAGGACAGCATCCCCCTATAGGTCCAGCTGGATATGTCAGAGACAAATGCAGTGTGGAGCTAGAGATTAAAGATTTGAATCGCCTTTTCTCCTTTGTTATTTAAAAATGACTAAGGAAATTGCATTCAAAAAGCTTTGTGAACACAGCATGGCAACTGCAAGATTCAAGATTTGGAGTTTGATCATAGAATCATAGGATCACAGCATGTCTTGGGTTGGAAGGGACCTTTAAAGGTCATGTAGTCCAACCCCCCCTGCAATAAGCAGGGACATCTTTAATTATATCAGGTCGCTCAGAGCCCCAACCAACCTGACCTTGAATGTCTCCAGGGATGGGGCATCTATCACCTCTTTGGGCAACCTAATCCAGTGTTTCAGCACCCTTATCATAAAAAATTTCTTCCCTGTATCTAGTCTGAATCCACTATATTTTAGTTTAAAACCATTACCCCTTGCTCTATTGCAACAGACCCTGCTAAAAAGTTTCTCCCCATTTTTCCTATAGGCCCTCCCTTAAGTACTGAAAGGCCATAGTAAGATCTCCTCGGACCCTTCTCTTCTCCAGGCTGAACAACTCCTACTCTCTCAGCCTGTCCTCACAGGAGAGCTTCTCCAGTCCTCTGATCATTTTTGTGGCCTTCCTACAGACCTGCTCCAACAAATCCATGTCTTTCCTGTCCTGAGGGCTCCAGAGCTGGATACAGTACTCCAGGTGGAGCCAAGCCCAAGTCCCTGCTGGAGTAGGGGCTCAGCCCACATCTGAACCAAGGCACTGTACAACTCATGTCTGCGCAGGCCACTTTTCATGGTGTAAGGTTAGGGGGAGGGAGCTGGTTTTCCCTCTTTTCTTGCCTTGTGAATCCGTGCCTGTGCATGGTAACTTCCAATTACCCCTAGAGTTATAGTCTCACCACTGACCCAAAACATGACTTACTGTATGAGCTGAGCCTGGCTCTGTACTCTGATGCACACTCACAGAGCAGCAACACAGTTATATCTGAGGAGAAAAATGCAACCCCATAGGATGAGCTGAATTATACATTTTCTGGCCCACGGTTTTCCTTTGCATACTTCTGGGGAGAGACTAACTCACCTGAGCTCTGGCCTTTGAGTTCAAGTTTGAGATGGTTCAGTCCTTATGTCCTCATCCAGCTCGGATGTTGTTTACACGCTCTGATTTCTGAGGGTTTGATGTTGTAACCTTGTATGCAAAACCTGTCCTAGTTACAATATTGTTGCCGTGATAGGGGGAGGGGGAAAAAAAAAAAAAAAGGGAAGCAACAACTTTTAAATACTCCCTTCAGCCTATCCACCCCTTTCCCTCCAAGCTTACTTTAGTATCTCCCCTCCTCTGACATCTGGATGTGCAGCCGTGGATTGGGATTGCCTGTGGTAGCTATGGAGCATCTCCTCTCCTCCCACACCTTATGCACATCATTTCTCTCTCACTGCAGATAATTGCATCACCCTTCCTGTCACTCGGCTCACAGTTGTAGTGTCACATTTGACTCGTTACACACATACACAAATGTTCTTGCTACAAATTGACAGATTTTATTTTTTTTAAAATCCTCTCCAATATCTTGATTTCTTTCTCACGCCCTTTCTGTTTTGCTTGGACTTCTCTCTATGTCCTGATCAATTTCTGCCTTCACTTTTCCATCCTCCACCCCTGCAGCTCCAGCACTTAAGTTGTGCTCCTGGAGTTTAAAACCCGACATCATGCTACAACATCTCAGTACAACTATTTACAAGCCCTTTTCTCAATTCTTTTTCTGGTTCCCAGTTCATTTGAAGACCAGTTCTGCCTCTTCTTGCAAGGCAAAGGCAACAGATTTTACCCACTCCGCTGAAATACCTTGAAAACTCTGCAACAGGGCTCATGTATCAGAAAGTTTATGTTTTTCCTGACTAGAGTGACACTGGTCACACTAACAATTGTAGAAATAGTTTCTAAACTCTCTGTTGAGCTATCAGAGATATTGCCAATGCTTTACATATTCACTAAATCAAGCAGGAAAATATCAGTGAGAAAAACAAAATTATTTCATTATTTCATATATATGAAATCATAATGTGCATTTGTTAGATAAACATAGATACATAGATAAACACAGACAAACATAAAACTATTTTTAATTTCAGAATGCCAGCACAGCAGAGAAATGTGAGAAACACAACATTAGGAGGAGCAAAGTTATCCACAGCTTTAGATTATTTAGATGAGCCTAATACATTTTTGTGTTTAGCACAATTTTCAGAAGAAATTCAGATCAGGTTTGATTCTAGCGAAGTCGAGAAAAAAGAGGCAATTGTTTACCGGGGGAGATGTTTGTACTGGATGTACGCAAAAAGGATTTTTTTGAATGATTTTCATTATTGCTGCATTGAGGTTTTTCATTTATAACTTGGACAGATGTCTAGCAGTCTCTGAAAACCAGCCACCTGCAATGTCTCAGCTTCTAAAGCTCAAATGTGCTGGATTCCTGTTTGCACCAAATTGTGTTCAAAAGCTTTTGCCCAGTTTTCCCAGCCAATCTCACTCCCGGCCTGTGACAAAGCATGGGAAATTTCAAGCCACAGCGAGGATATTTTTGAAAGTTACAACCCTGTAAAAAGAGGGTGTTTTATAAATGGAAATCGTCATATAATCTTAATAATAGGTTTTGCTACCACTGCATCTCCACCCACGTAGAAGGCACAGCTAGAGCCAGCGCTGAGGCAGAGTCTATCGGCTACTTAGCAGCCCACAGCGGCATGAGGGAGCCGGGTGGGAAGGCGAGGAGGCTGCCACCTCTGAGGGAAAACGCAAAGTGATCCAAGGCTGAGAGCAGGCGCAGGGTCCGGCCGCGAGTGATGCAGCGCGATGCCCGTTCGCTGCAGCTGCAGCGCCAGGCAGGCGGAGCGCTGCAGGGGGACCATGCGGGTAACGCCGGGACGTGATGGGGAATCTTCTGCACTCCCACACCGCTCAGGCTCTACCGGGGAGGAAAACCCAAGCCGCCTCCAGCGGCACACGTGGTTGTCTTCTCCTGTCATTAGCCCCCTCTCCTTCTCCGGGTGAGTGTCAGGGAGGGCTGCAGAGAACAAGTAAGCTGTAAGAGCCGAAAAAAGGCAGAACAGGAGCCTGGTATTGGCTTGGATGGGACTTCTCTCCCCCCGTGCTCAGTGGCCATTCACTCTACCTCTCTCCTTCCCCCTCGTCATCTCCTCCTCAGTGCTACCTCACAGTGGCTTCTCCCCCTCTTTTCTCCCCTGCCCATCTATGTCTGCATTTCTTTTTCTATTTATTAACCATCTCCTGACTAAACTGATCTCCCCAGAACTGGTATTATCAGGCCATTCTACTGCCGTAGCTTTGGTCATTGCTAATGCACTGTGATATACCCCTTCCTTCATGCTCATCAGGGCAGCAGTGGTCTGTAAGGCAGTGTTTGTTCCATTTTTACTGCAGTAAACTCCCTTTATCATCTGATCTGTGGCAGCAGCTGCAATAAATGTGATTATTAATAATAAGTTGAGGAGAGGTGGGATAATGGTTCTACCTTGCAGGCAGGGGGGATATTCTGTGATAACTATA
Source organism: Rhinoptilus africanus (assembly GCA_013400135.1). NCBI lineage: Eukaryota > Metazoa > Chordata > Aves > Charadriiformes > Glareolidae > Rhinoptilus > Rhinoptilus africanus. Next base: position 41,857 of record VXBO01002531.1, on the reverse strand, counting down.
AGATCAATTTCTATTTTGCATCAGTTCTTTTACAGGCTTCTTCACCATGATATCTGAATGATTTCCAGTGGCACATTAAGTGATGGGGCTTGATATCAGTCACATGTGGTTTGTTCTTTTATCCTCTCCCCAGGGAGAGAATTATGTATGCAACATACTGGTTATGTTGCTAAGGTTTTGTTTAGTTTTTTTAACATATGCACTGCTGCACGTTTATATTGGAGACGACCACATCAAAGAAGGCACATTGCATTTGGACAGGAAGGTGGCAAGATATCTGGTAGGGTTTTTTTCCCATCTCTACAATTATCCACAACTCACCCCCACAGACCCCAGAAAGTTTCTCTATCCCTAAGGAGGGCTGTGGATTCTCTGGTCTTAAAATGACCCACCTGAGTCAAAAGGTATTGCTACTAGCACAGCATCCCCTGCCTCTGTGCAGGCTCAGAGCTGCTGGAGCACCACCTTCTCAAGCCACAGAATGACCATCCCTTGTGGCACCGTGGCTACATTTGCTGGTATAACCCTACAGCCTGTAACCGAGGTCTATAAATGCATATCAAGGCAAATGAAATGGTGGCCTAATTTTTGCAAGGTGCTACCTATGGAGAGATTCCCCAAGAGGGATCACGAGAACTTTTGAAAAACCAGCCTTTCTTTTGGGCACGTCAGCACAGGTGGGTGAAAGCAGATGCCCACGACCACTGCCTGTGCTCCTTGCCACTGTGCTCTTCATCAGCTCCAAATCCCCCAGAATGATGAGTGCTCTTGAGTGCTTCATTCTTGGAAGGGTGAAGAGCAATGGAAATGCCTTCTAAGGGCTTTTCCTGTGCTCCTCTTGACGCTTCATGAAACCTCTCTCTTTTCTCTTGAAGTCATGTCAGGTTGGGCATTAACAACTCAGTGTCACTAATGTCATTTTTTGACAGGGATGGCAGACCTCCCCTCCTGGTTTGGAAGCCTTTTGCCAATATGTGTGAGAAAGACAAGCCAACCGTTTGCCACGTAGCTGTGGAAATTGTCTTCCCAGCCCAGAGGCTGGCTCTGAGCCCCATTTCACCACCTGCTACCAAACGACTCATAAACAGGGCCCCAAAACTGAAAGAACTGTTTGTGTTTGTGTCTAACTACTCGTCCTTCATGCGCCGTTTCTTGCATTTCTTTCATGGGTAGACAGGAGATATTAGTTTCATCTGCAACAAAAATTACTTCTAAGGCAGGAATCGCATGTGTGAATTTGGGAGAGCTTTCACATGTTTGCAGCCTTTGTGTTCATCTGGGAGAGGATCACATCAAAGATGAGCACGTCATGTTTGAACTGGAAGGTGGGGAGAATTATCTGGCCCAAATGATCCAGTGTCTGAGCACTTTGATATTTTTAATATAAATACCCTCAGGATATTTCCCTGAGGCAGCAAAATACTATTATTCCAATTTTGAGCAAAAGAAGAGGGGGGTTAAGTGACTTGCCTAAAATGATACAGGGAGCGTGTGGCAGAAAGAGGTACTAAATCCTTGGCCAACACCAAGCCATCTTTCTGAGCTTTCAGAGACAACAGCTATATCCAGCCCCCTTTATTTATTTCTCTGGTAGTCATCATGCCAAAACTTCTACTAAATTAGAGAGTGAGACTGAAGGAAAGCTTTCAGTGGATTGCTTTTTTCCATAAATGGAAATATCACAAATCATTCTGGGAAAACAGGTCTTTCTGTTCTCGTCCCTCTTTGTCTGCTATCTCCTTTTGGACGTCTTTTCCTCTGCCTCTGGCTCCCGGTTTTCAGATGTACAGTCCTGACCATTTAAAATGTTCCTACCCCGCAGGAAGGGAGTAGCTTTTCATTCTTTGGAACTTACTATTTTGCGATGGACTGCACTCTGCAGGCAAGCGAGACTTCTGAAAGAGACAGGGCTGCACAAAGTGGCACAAAAATAAACTGTATCACCAACAATACCGAGCCAGGTTCTCATCGGGGGTAACTTGGTCTGACTCTCGCTGCAGCAGAGCCGACGGCTGCCAGCTGTCCTGGATAGACAGCATGTACCCAAACGATGACCTGGCCACAGTAGAGGAGGTCTCTCCGAGGGCTGAACGCACAGTTAAGATTGATTTTCATGCATTTTAGACTTTCAGTCCCTCTTGGCAGTATGGCAGGTTGTCTCTGCTCTTAATGCCCCGGCTGGGCAACTTCTGTCCCAGTGCAGACACTGGAGAAAGTGCCCTTTGCACCAGTCCTAGCTCCTCCAGCGCATTTTCCAAAGCTTGGGCAGGAGACAAGCAAATGGTGGGGATCTCGTTGAAGGACTCCTGGTAACTCCCAGGGGACCTGGGGGCTGCTCTGTGGTTTTCCACGGACCTGGGCATCCCCAGCCTTTCTTTCTGGAGACAAGTCAAAGCTTCTCCCTGCCTCCTTTGCAGCCCGCACATCCCAGAGCAGGCTGCTCCAAGGATGCCCACGCAGATACCAGGGAGGGGGAGGTGGCTGCAGTGAATGAGAGAGACTGAGAAACAGGAGGAAGATCTGGTGGGTGAGCAGAAGAAAGAGGATGAGGGGAGAACCCAAACGGCGCTGGGAGAGCTGCAGGGAGGAGGTGGAAGCGCGTGGCTTAAAGTTTCTCAGAGAGGCGTGCGGGAGAAGCCAGAGAGCTCAACACCTGCCTGTTTCAGGGTTCGCAGCGCAAAATTGCTCAAGTCGGGAAGAATGGGAAGGGCAAAGGGACACAAGTACGGAGGAGACATTGCTCTTACTCCCTTGAGGGGCTCTCAGAGCCCTGCGCACCCTCCCAAATAACGATGGCTCTTGCTCAGGCATTCAGGACTATTAACTACAGGGTGGCACATGGCTTTTCCCTCCCCAGCTCCGCAAGCCACACATGCAGCAGGGACCAAGGCTCTTGTGTCAGACCTCAGTGGGGCGGCTGAGCTGCTCCATCCCTCTCCCCGCCCATGGCCACGGCCCTGCCACACCGGCAGAGGTGCCAGGGGAGGAGGCTGCTGCCCCATCTTGGCAGGCCACAGATGTCCGCCAGAGAATTGCCGAGTGACCTTGGCACAAGAAGCGATGTCAGGGCCTGGCCGGCACCGAGCGGGTGGCTGAACCGCTGCCACCCGTCACTCACCTACACCCTTGTGCTCACAGAGCTGCCGGCGGTGGCAGCGCACCCACACCATGGCCTCTTTAACACCTCCCCGCACGGCATGAGACAGAGGAGTGCCGTCATCCCCTTTTTGCAGGGTGGGACTCTGAGGCAGAGAGAAGTGGTTTTAACATCACGCCTGTGGCAGAGCAAAATCTGAATCTTGCTCTCTCCTATTCCCAGTTAGCACATTAATGACCTGAATTCTGCATCCTTTCCCCATCCATCGCCCAGAGGAGCTAGGAGGCATGGGAGGGGAGGGTGCGATAGCACAGGCAAACAGTCAGCACCCAGAGTCCCGGCACTCGGTGATGAGGACAGACAAAGCAGAGGCTGAAGCAGGACCAACACTGCCCACTCTGCCTTGATGAAGCCCAGCAGGGTTGAGCCAGGGAGAGGGACCAGCCTGGCACAGCACATCAGCCTGCGGTGAAAGGCAGCTCCTTAATGCCACAGCGTTTTAAAGCCAGCCAAAGTTGGACATCCCGGTGGCCAAGCACCCCACTGAGCCACATCAGCAAGGCTTTTCGGACACTCAGCACCAGAAGCAAATTTTTGAAGAGCCTGCGTGTCCCCTCATCCTGCCTAAATCGCTGAACCTCTAACTAGCTATCCCACATAAGTCCGTGTAAAAGACACTCTGCAGAAGATGCAGCATCTTTCCCAAGCAGCTTGATTCTTTGCATAGGAATTATTCAAGCTCAAATACAGCAAGAAACAGAGCCGGAGAGAGGGAGAAGAGAGGAAGCAGGGAAATGATGGCACAGAGCGAGGGGGTTTCCAGATGCAGTGCCTCTGCCCTCCCTGTCTGATTCCAGCTAGGGGGCTCTGGCTCTGTGCCGGGACCCTCTCCGGGGAGATGTATGCAGGCTCTGCCTACCCCTGCAGCATGTACGGGCAGAAGGTGCTCAACATTGAGGATCTGCCAGGCGAGGATCTGAAATCTGAGGGTGGAGGCTTCCCTGGTGCCTCGGAAAACAGCAGTGTTCACATGCACTGCACAACAGCGGCTGCAGCCAAACGACCAGGGTGATGAGCCGCTCATCTGTCGTGGGCAGATGGCCCCAGGCAGACAGGGGCAAATAAGGGAAAGGGCCCCCTTCATGCTGTATCTGCCTTCCTCATAGGAATTTAAGTAGGCAAGTATCAGGGTGGGAGTGTGGCAAGGGAATTTGCTTGGCTAGGAAGCTTTCCTTCCAGAAGAGCCATGGCTGAGAAGCAGACACTTCTTGAACAAGGTAACGGGATTGGGGATGAGTGATTAATAACCTTTCATAACCCACAGTTTCAATGTGGGAATAACACTTCAGAGGTACATGGAGAGGCTTTGTTCCTACTTTCTTCTCCTATCACTTACCTCTTACATGCACACACACTCCTCTCTGCTGTCTCTAGCCTCTTCACGGAAACTCTTTGAGCCAGTAGTTAAAGGCAACAGGTACCTCAGAAACATCAGACACAAGCTGACTGGATGCAGAAGGAGCTGAGCTTGAGGGCTGACCTAGCGGAACCCACCTACCTGCTTTCTACAGATATTTGCTCAGCATTGCCTCCCAAAGTGTCACAAACCTTGCTCCAGGAAGGCTTGGCCTCAAGAAGAAACTCAGGGGGAATCCTTTGAGCTTGGTCCTTCTTCCAGCTATTCCCAAATACCAGAAAGATCATTGGATTCATCTGGAGTAAACCTTCCAAGACAAGACTCAGGCACCTGACATGGTCCCTGCAGGTCTCAGCTTGGGTAGGGTTGGCCTGGAAGAGCTCTGGGTTCCTCACAAGCAACCCTTCCCAGAGGCACAACCACAAGTCTGGTGGCTTCATTGTTCCCTTGTCCTGCACACTCAGCTGGTCCAGCAGCTGGGCTTGGGACCAGGGTGGCAGGCGGCTTTCACAGGTTGCCACAGCATTTGTCACTCTCCAGACTTGGGCTCTAAACTCTTCTGCTGAGGGACCAATCAGCCTGAGCCACTTTGGTGGCTGACCTCTGGTGAGGGGGCCCATGGGATTGCCATGCCTATCCATGCACCTCATGCAGACAATTTCCTCCTTTCTGGACAGATTATGTCCATCAGTTCTGTGGTAATGGCCAGCCAGTGTGAGAGTCCAGGGGGAAATGCAAGGGAAGGTGGCAGAAAAAGTTTAGGGGAACCCCAGGAGGTATAATGAAATTGCCTTCCATATGGCCACCCCTGTACAAGCATGAAGATGCTGATCCTTTGAGATACTAGTGAACCAGTGGTCATGGTGATGGTGTGCCTCTCTGAAGTGGTATTCCTGATTTCAAGAGGAGGGAGACATGAATGATGAAAATAAGAGCTGGGTAGACATCCCAGATGACAAAAGTCTGGGAAGATGTCACTGGCCTCCTGCTGGGATGGCCTCCTTTGCTGGTCGTGGACCGCGTGAGAAAGGATGTCGCATGACTAGCAGAAGGCCCTGAATGAAAACGAGCCTGACAAAGCTGAGGGTGACCAGCCCAGCTTCCCAAACTTATAGTGGAAGATTTTGCTCCCACAGTGCAAAGGGTGTTTTGCTGCTGAACCGCATACATATACTGACACCAAGCTTTTTGTAGCCTTAGATGCTACAAGACTCTAGAGCCTAGAGCCTCTTAGCCTTAGAGGACACAAGAGGAGGCCTGATGAAGGTATGCAAAAACAAGCAGTCATATGGAAAAAGTAGATAAAGAGTTCTTGTTCTTCTCGTACAGCACCAGAACAACGGGATGTGTCCTGCTCATGAAATGAACAGGCAGTAAATTCACAGCTGAGAGAAACAAACGCTTTTCCACCCAGATCTAATCACCTCTCTGCACGCAGCACTGCTTGGATCCACCAAGGCCATGCCAGGTGAAACACAGACACCCACAGTTACTCTGGGCAATGCTGAGGGAAAGGACCCTGACCCTTGGGCTTCGCAGCGTGATTCACTCTGTCTCCGCTTCCCATCCCACCTCCCTCAGAGGTGGGCAGTGCTCTCCTGTCCGTCTGCGGCAAGAGTCATACCTGCCAGCCCAAGTCTCTGGTGCTCTCCACTGGAGTAAGGAGGGCTGGGCTAGGTGGGCATCAGACTGGATCCAGATGGCAAATCCCATGTTCCTGGGCAAATAAGAAGGAGATACATGCGTGTGTGTGCAAGGAGAGTACCTGGGCATTTAATGGGCATCCATAAAGGAGCGGGCATGCTGCCTGGGAGGAAGACAGGGTGGGCACAAAGAGCTACGCAGAGGGCAGCTGTTCCTGCGAGGCAGGTTTTGGTGTTCTCATTTGTTCTTTTTTTCTCTTGTTCCCTAGGGAATTTTAAAGGTCTGTGTAAGCAAATCGATCACTTCCCTGAGGATGCAGATTATGAAGCCGATACAGCAGAATATTTCCTCCGTAAGTCCGCAGGCTCTTCTTTTTGCAATGGCTTGTAGGTGCCAGCGTCGGGTGCCTTTTGCTTTTTGAAGGTAGGGTGGTGGAGGCACTGGGACCTGTGAGGCTCAGAGGGCCAGAGGAGGTGATCCCAGAGCCTCACAACCTCCCAAAAATGGCTCCGCTCTCTTCTCCCTGGGGCCCTGCCCATGAGACAGTGCAAGTTTTCAACTCATAGTAACAACCAGTGTCAATTTTTATTAACAGCAATTAATTACAATATAAATCTGGAGTCTTGATTCAAATCCATTGGAGAGCTGCTGAGTGGGCATAAGGTCAAGACTGGGCTAGCTGGGGCAGCATGAGCATGTGAGAGTGTGTGTGTCCCCCTCCGAAAGCACAGGAAGTTTTTATTTCCTTTTCTGATACTCCAGTTGCATCAGATTTAAGAAATTAGCTGGACTGTGTCTGAGGAGCACCTATTTCTACCTTTCCTCAAACACCACTACTGAGGCTGCAGATCTGATCTTTGCTGGTTATAGGGATTTTAGTAATGGCAACAGGAAGTAGGAATAAGGACAGTCAGAGCCCTTTGAAGGAAAGACCTGGTGATCGCCCAGAGCCTCCAGGAGAGGTGCTGTATCCCAGGCACACAATGTCTCCATAAGGAAACCTAACCTGAGCTCCAAGTCCAGCCTGGGAGGTGCTGGTGAAGCTCGTACAGCTTTGTGCATGGGGACAGGGAAGGCATCCAGGCCAGCAGGGCAGATCCACATCATCCCTTCCTGACCACAAGTCAGCATTTCCACCTGCCCCATAAGCAGAAGCTTGCTCTTCCTTTAGCATAGCTGAACAGGGATCACTCCTCCTCTTAGGTCCCCACCTTGCTATCCTGCCCTCCCTCCATAAGCCCAACGCCTTTTGACATCACGAGAAGAGATCTTCTCCCTTCAGAAATCTGAGATAAGAGCTTTTGACCTCCCAAGGTTAAGCATCAGAGTTTCTCCAAAGGCCGGGAGTCTTTCAGAACAGCTCCTTGTGATCCGGGAGTGCTCCAAGCCAGATGTGGAGACCCAGCCCTGCGGCAGGGATGAGAGAGATAATTTAGGCTCTGTGAGGCTCATTTGTATGTGAAAAGAGGCGGATTTTATGCTGCTTCCTCTTGATTTCTCAAACAATTCTTCATCCACTGTAAATTGTAAATAACCCAGGGAGACTGCTTCTTTCAGATGCTTCCTGCAGCATCAGTCTCTTAATCGCTGCGTGGTCCCCAAATGGCAGAGCTGAAGACTGGGGTTTGATCTGGTTTGTCACAGCGGCTGCCTCTGAGGGCATACCGGCTTTTGCAGTTGTTTGGGAGCAAGGAAGATGCTTGCAGCATGAGTTGCACTTCAGAAAGAAGAGCTGTGGGAAGGGGGCGAACATCTCAAGGAGGATGGGTCTGTTCCCTCAGAGGGAAACAAGATCTGAAGACAAAAATTGGCCCAACATCAGGATCTGAGGGTATCCCAAGGGTAAAACTCTTTTTTAAGAAAGAACCAGGTTCAAAGAGGGATTTGACAAGTCAGTAAAGGACTACTTGGGTCACTCCAGAGGGAAGTGGGATTTCTGCTGCCTTAGACCTGACTGGAGAGGGACCCCACTGAACAGCTTCTTCCCAGGGCTTCTGCCAAACCAGAGTCCCTGAGCGCTCTGTAGGGATGATGCCTGGAGGTACTGGCAGGAACAGCTAGGAAGTTGTTTATTAGTGTCAGACTAGGCAATTCCCTCATTCAGGGGACCAGGACGATTAGGGGGCAGTGTCCACGGCCTGTCTAGAAGGGCTTAGACTTTATTTCTGCCAGCCACCCACATAAGGCGTCTTAGGCTTTCAAAATCAAATGCCTATTGTCTGAGAGAAAGCAGAAGCATCCCTACGTTTCTTTGCTAGAAGACACTCGAGTTTGAGAGTAGACAGGTGATATGAGGGAGCATCGGAACACCATCATGAGTTTGCTTTTCTTTAGACCAAAGGCTCTGGACTCAGGAAGACTGGATGAGATTCTGCCCCTCTCTTGCTGGCACGGTTCTCTTGAGGGTCAGAAACCAGGGGCTGAGGGAGGCTGCTGTCCTTCCTCATCACATAAAGCCCGCAGCTCCCCATGTCAGCCGGAAACTTTGTGTTCTCCCAACAGACGTCAATTTCAGAATTAAGACACAAATAAAACTGATGTGGTCAGGGCCAGGCTGTGGAACTGACCGAGCATCCCTCTAGAAATGAGCGAGTGCTTGACGTTTGCTTAGTGCCATTTAAGCTTCACATTGTCAAATCCTGCCTTGCTTTCCAGAAGCTATTAAGATGGTTATTATCACTATCCTGTTCCCTGAAACACAGCCAGGCAGAACTGGAAAGCAAGCAGGAGAGATTTCTCCCTGCTTTTTGCATTCCCCATGCCCAGGCTGTGGGCTAGGGCCCCCCTCAAAGAGCTGACTGCTTGTGCCTGGTAGGATACTGATGCCAACAGGGTCTTTGAAGCAGGAAGGAAAAAGTCCTTCCTGCCTGCTTAGGGAAAGTCCTGCGCTTGCTTCAGTAGGGTTCATTCTTGCAGGCAAGGAGGGATTAGCTTTCACACACCCCCTTCCAGATATTTGCTCCACAAGCAGAATTGCACCAGCCCATCTGATACCTCTCTTTACCAAGCAAGGCTTCATTTCACACTTTAACAGATTATTTTCTCTTGGGAAGGGAAATGGGAAGGCCTTCCTAGTTAAAAAATATGGCTATTGGCAACACAAACTCAGGCAGACTGTTGGTACCCACTGAACAGCCCACGAGCAGTGTGAGAGTGCATGAACACGTGTGCAGGTGTGTGGGGACACAGCCCTGGCCTTTCGCTGTGTGAACACGAGAGAGTCCCCCCAGAAGCTTTGGGGTACATTTTGCATGCGCGTATGAGCATATACGTGCATCTATGCCATTGCCCTCTGCTGGCTGAGCTCTTCCCGTATCGATCGATGGAGAGCGTGTGTGTGTGGGAGCTGGCATATCCGAACCCATCACTGCCCTCTGGAAGGAGCCCAGTCGTTTAATCACTAGGATAAGCCCCGTGTTTCAGCGTGCAAGGCTGGGGCTTTCTCTTCTCAGTCCTCGCTGCAGCCGCAGAGCAGCGCACGGCACCAGGAGCTCCTTCCCAGCCTTTAAAAAAAAAAAAAAAAATCTCTCCTTGAGATGCTCGTGCCCTTTCGGGAGGATTCAAGATTGAGCAGCTCTGTGGGAAGCATTTGGGTTGCTGCTCTTTGAAGAGCGGGCTTGAGAGGCAGCTCCCCGCAGGAGGAGAAGCTGGATGGTGCCGCGGCTCCCCCTCCTGCCCATAGTCCCCCCAAAACTGTAGGAAAAGAGTGTGATAGGGGACAGGCAGCTCAGGCAAGGTGCCATCTCAGCCCCCTCCATCTTCACATGCTAGGCCACTGGCTTCACAGCAAGCTGAGGCATGGGAGAGCTACGTCGGACCTCTCTCTTTTTCTGACGCACTTTGTTTCTCTCTCCCTCCCTCCATCCTCCGATGCCTTTGTCCCTCCTTGAATTACTCCCTCCCTGACACATTGCCCTCTGTCTCTCCCCTTTGCCCCCACCCACAAAATGTGCTTGTGTCCCCCCTGCCCCCCTCGCCCCGGCGCTGTTTCCGTGCCCTCTTTTCCTCTCTCTCACACCTGCGCTGTTCTTTCTGCCCCTCTCCCTCTCTCCTCCGCAGGGGCTGTTAGAGCCTCTAGTATTTTCCCGATCCTGAGTGTGATTCTGCTTTTCATGGGTGGACTCTGCATTGCAGCCAGCGAGTTCTACAAAACCCGACACAACATCATCCTTAGTGCCGGCATCTTCTTCGTGTCCGCAGGTAAAGAGACGCACAGGGCCTACATCCCGGAGATGGGCTCTGGGGGGTGGGGGGGCTGCCCAGCCAGGGCATCCTGCAGGCCAGGAATGCGTGTGTTTCCCAGCCCTGATTCAGGGTTAAAGCAGTCTCCCAAGGATGCCTCTCCGCCCTGCCGGCTCTCCTGGCAGAGGCAGGCAGCAGCGCCCTGCAGGCAGGGGCTTTCCTGCAGCTTGGGAGCTGCCGAAGGGAGAGGGTTTCCCGTCCAGCTTCTCTCGGGGACCAGCCCAGAGTGCAGTCCAGGGATGCAGCAGGCACGCGAGGAGTGTCTTGCCTGAGTTTCCCAAGGAAGGCTGCCCACCAGGAGGGGATGGGTGGCTGGGAGCCCTCCCGGGAGCTCAACCCCACGGCCCCCCTCGCCACCGTGTGTGACCCTCCTGACGTCTGTCTCCCTCTCTCTCCCCCGCTGGCCGGCTGGCAGGTCTGAGTAATATAATTGGCATCATCGTATACATATCAGCCAATGCTGGAGACCCCTCCAAGAGTGACTCCAAGAAGAACAGCTACTCCTACGGCTGGTCCTTCTACTTTGGGGCCCTGTCCTTCATTATAGCCGAGATGGTGGGAGTGCTGGCTGTCCACATGTTCATAGACCGGCACAAACAGCTGCGTGCCAACGCTCGTGCCACGGACTACCTCCAGTCCTCCGCCATCACCCGCATCCCCAGCTACCGGTACCGCTATCAGAGACGCAGCCGCTCCAGCTCCCGCTCCACCGAGCCTTCACACTCCAGGGATGCCTCTCCCGTCGGGATCAAAGGGTTCAACACCCTCCCATCAACAGAGATCTCGATGTACACCCTGACCAGGGACCCGCTGAAGGCAACCACCACCCCCACCGCCACCTACAACTCCGACAGGGATAACAGTTTCCTCCAGGTTCACAACTGTATCCAGAAAGAGAACAAGGACTCTATCCACACCAACACAGCCAACCGCCGGACCACCCCGGTATGAAGCCGTCGCCAGGAGCTGAAAATGGGGCAGGAACGGGCAGGAGGAGACGGGATGGGCTGTGGGGTGGGGAGAGTGGAAGGGAGCAGAGGGCAGCAAGGGGGGTGGGAAGGAGGAGGTGGAAACGCCCCTTTTGGGGGGGTGGGGACCTTCCCAATGCAAAAAAAAAAAAAAAAAAAACAAAAAAAAAACAACAAAAACAAAAAAAAAAAACAAGGAAAAAAACAACCAACGAACAAGCAGTTAAGCAGACAAACAAGCAAGTGAACAAAAAGAAAAAAGCGATCAAACGCAAAGGAAATGAGAGGAAAGAGACAAAGTGAAAAAAAAATATTTTAAAAAAAAGAAAAAGAAAAAAGGAAAAAAAAGAAAAACTTTAAAACCGAGAGAAAGAGATTTAAAAAATAGAAATAAATTTAAAAGAAAATGCATGATTTCCCATGTACCATTATTTTAACATTTAATAAAAACAGACTTAAAAAAAAATAAAAGGGAACCAAGAAATAACACATGACAACAAATCAAGTGGGAGGAGGAGGAGGCAGCTTTTTGGATTTTGGGGGGTTTTATTCTTTAATTTTACGGTTTGTTTCCCACTTACCTTTAACCCAGCTCGGGCTCCTCAGGGGACAGGGGACGGGGGTTTGGCCAGCAGTGACTTCAGTGTCCTTGGGCTGGTTATGGAGGATCCCAGGGTCAACCGCGACCCACTCCATTCCTCCAGGATCCGCGAGGATCTGCTCCATTCCCCTGGGATCCGTGGGTATCTACTCCATTTCCCCAGGATCCGTGGGGATCCGCCACAGGTCCGCAGGGGTTAAGAGTGACTCCTGTCCCTGGGGAGCCGACGCAGTCGCTCCTCCACAGTGTCCCCAGGGAGGGTCCCCACTTCTCCAGCCCTGGGGACTCTGGGGTTAATGGTGACAGTGCAAAAAGCAGACAGACACAGTAAA
>VXBO01002531.1:0-29523 GCA_013400135.1 Rhinoptilus africanus | reverse complement strand
CAACCCCTCCAGTCCTTCCAGTGGGGCTGCAGCCATGCTGGGGGATGGCGAGGCCCAGGCAGCCCCCCCTGACCCAAAGCCAGCTGCTGGCTGCTTGGCCTTGACACGTGTTTTCCCCCCTGGCCCGCACCCCAGGGAGCCCCCCACTCCGGGCCTGAGCCCCCCGAGTCCCAGCGGCCGTGGCAAGGCAGAGGTGCGAAGCAGCCAGCTGTCTCCACGCCTGTTGAGTTTCGTCCTCATCCCCCCCCTCGTCGCGGGGGTCCTGTGCGCAGCGGCGATGCCCCCCTCGCCCTCCTGCCCTGGGACCCCCCTTCCTCCCTGCCATGCCGGGGGAAGAGGGCACCGGGACTGCCAGGAAATGCTTTTAATCCAGCTGCCTCCAAGATGGGGGGATACAGGCAGGAGGGGAGGAGGCGGCAGGGGACCACGGGGGCCTCTGTGACACCCCCCAAGCTGCCAGCCAGCCCGTAGCGAGGACAGGTCCCATTTTTGGGACTGCTCCCCAAAAGCGGCGGAGCCCCGGGCAGGCAGGAGGCCGAGGGTCTGCCAGATGGGGCCGCTGAGCCCTTCAACAGCTCAGACCCACTTTCCGACTTTTTTTCCCGTCCCCGTTCCTGCTGCTCCAGTTTTAGGAGCCTCTCAGTCCTCCGCTTCGGGTCCCAGCGGAGTTTCTGCTTAAAAGCAGCCTGATCCTCCCTGCACCCCCTCCCTCACTGCTTTAACCCCCCTCTCCCCGCTCCAGGGCAGGGCCCGGGGGGCNAAAAAAAGGTTTCTTAAAAAAAAAGTGGCAATTTTTTTAATAAAATAACAGCTATAAATAAATGTAAATATAATAAGTGGATTTACTTGCAAGAAAAAAAGGGATAGTATTTNGACTGCCAGGAAATGCTTTTAATCCAGCTGCCTCCAAGATGGGGGGATACAGGCAGGAGGGGAGGAGGCGGCAGGGGACCACGGGGGCCTCTGTGACACCCCCCAAGCTGCCAGCCAGCCCGTAGCGAGGACAGGTCCCATTTTTGGGACTGCTCCCCAAAAGCGGCGGAGCCCCGGGCAGGCAGGAGGCCGAGGGTCTGCCAGATGGGGCCGCTGAGCCCTTCAACAGCTCAGACCCACTTTCCGACTTTTTTTCCCGTCCCCGTTCCTGCTGCTCCAGTTTTAGGAGCCTCTCAGTCCTCCGCTTCGGGTCCCAGCGGAGTTTCTGCTTAAAAGCAGCCTGATCCTCCCTGCACCCCCTCCCTCACTGCTTTAACCCCCCTCTCCCCGCTCCAGGGCAGGGCCCGGGGGGCAGCAGTGGCAGGGGGTCACCCCCAAAAACAGCATCACAGGGCAAGAGGAGGATGCCAGCGGCTCGGCTGGGTATCCAGACCCACCACCACCACTGCTGAAATCCCCTCCTGCCACCCCCCCATCCCTTGACAACAGATTGACAGGGAATACCCCCCACTCCCCTGCGATGCCCCTCCAGAAAATAAGTTAAAGCTGTTTTGCCGGACCCCAGCGCAGGGGGATGGCAGCCTTGGGGGTTTCCATCCCCATCTGCCCTCCTCCGCACAAAGCCAGGAGCATTCACAGGGCCGAGCAAGCCCCTGGGGCCAGCGGGAGGGGGAGAAGGTGGGATTGCACCCGGAGAACTGTGTGGAAGGTAGTGGGGGCTGGCGAGGGGAAGGGGGGGCTTTTTTTTTTCCCGAGGGTGTTGCTCATGTCCAGCTCAAACCAGTACAAGAAACCAACCTCCATTTTCTTTATTTCGTGGGTTTTTTTCAGACTGTTAAAAAGAAAAAAAATTTTAAAAAGAGAAAATGACAAAAAAAAAAAATCCTGGTACATGAAATAAAGATTTTTTTTATATATATAACTTGGTCCTCGTTTATGTGGATTTACTGGGGGGGATTTATTGTCCCACTGTGCCAGAGCCCTACCTGTAAACCCAGCAAAAGAGTCAACTATTGCAGACAGTTTTGTCCTCTTTGGTGATTCAGTGGATGGTCTTGCTTCAACTGCTTCTCTCAAGCCGGTTTTCGAGATACAAGGAGGAAGGACGAAGCAAGAGGAGAGGACTTTGCCACACAACTCTTTTTGAAGTAAGTGCGGGTAAACTCAAGTCACACATGTGGGTTTTCCCTGATGCCCTCCAAAACATCTGCTCCAGCCCCCAGTATCACCCCTCCTGTCCCATTCCTCCCAGGGTGGTGTTACCACGAGGGATGATGCCCCAGCTCCCACCCGACGACAGTGGCTCTCGTGGTGGCAAGCCAAGAACTGCCGGCGAGCTCAGAATTCGGGCAGGCTCAAGGGCCCCAATAAAGGACGGAGAAAAGAAAGTGGGCCTAACGTTGTTTCGGGGGTGTGCTGAGCCACTTGTGGGATTTCTGGGAATTCCCTCAGTAGCGAGGTTGGCAGGGGCTGCCTGCGTCGGAGCCCGGAGCGGGGAGGGTACTTACCCCCGGAGCTGCAGACCCAGAAAGAGGTGAGGTGGCAGCAGGGCAGGGAGGTGAGACCCCTGCAAAGGGGACTGGGATCCTGGCATGTTCCTTCACCTTCCACCCCAACACCAGCAGCAGGGGTGCCACCAACATGCCGAGATCCCCTCACCTTCTCCTGGGGTCCCGCTTGCCATGGGACCCTCCATGGCTTTCTGGAGTGGATGAGGAACACCACCAGACCCCATCACCACCAGTTTGGAGGGGTGACAAGCAAGAGCAGCCACCTGAGTGACAAAGCCCCCCCCGAAGCGTAGCCAGGGTCTGACCCACAGGAGATGAGCAGGACCACGAGCTGAACAAGCAGGTGGGAGCAGGGGGGTTAATTCAGCAGGAGCAGAAGGGCAGCGGGGTGAAGGCACACCCGGCTCCATGTGCCCCCGCAGACACTGATGGGTGCAATGACAGCACTGCAGTCCCCCCCGCTGCCAACGCACCTCGCACAGTTTGATACCAGTGCTCGGCATCCGGATTCCCTGTCTGGCACCTGTGTGTCCCCATCGGGCCCTCCCCGCATCCCACCCTCCTCCAGTTCACCCCCTCCTTTGGGTCCCTGGCAGCACCTCGCACCCACCCCGCGTCCCCCCGGCATGCCTGTCACCACACACATTTTGTGGCCCAGCCGGCGGGACACTTCACCGCCGAGGTAATTGGGGGCACCTGGCGCCCCATTTCTGCTGCTCCTCCTCCGGGCACCCTTCCCAGGAGCAGCCTTGCCAAGAAGGAGGGCGCAAGGAGGGGAGAGGCAGCAAAGCGGGGCAGGGACTGGCTCAGGGGGACGCCGGGGAGCTCCCAGCCCTGCCATGCACAGTTCTAGGACGTAGCCGCCTCCCCGCCCCATCTAGCTCACAGATCCCAGAACCTTCTCACCCTCTCACACCCCCTTGCCTGGCTCTCAAGTCACCACCGGTGATGGATGCCCCAACCCAGGCATGGGTGGGATGAACTGGAGAAACCCCCAGCATCTGCTCCATCCTCCCTGTGATGTTTCCAGCCCCATCCTGATGCAGAGCTAGGGGCAAGAGGGGGCTCCCTCATCACCCCACCCTCACGCCAGTGGGGCACTGGGGAGATGCGGCTCCACTTCCCATGCAACACCCTGCCTGGAGCAGAGGGGCTGCGTGGCTTAGCCCCTCAGCACGACTCCACGAGGTGCTCCTTCACAGGGTGCTGATGGCCTTACTTTTTCCTCTCTGCTTCTCCCTTCCTCCTTCTGGCTTTTAAAGGATGAAGCAATGGAGAGGGGGAGGTGGGGAAACAGCACCGGCCTGAAATTAGGCATGGGGAATGCTGCTCAGACGGGGCCAGCCTCCATGCCATAATAATTAATAGTAATACTCAGCACTTGTACAGCACTTTCCACGTTCAAAGCATCTTACAAACATTAACTAATTAATCTGTCACATTAAGTGATGTCTTAAAGGGGCAGCATTGAAAGCAAAGGACTTGTTTGTGGGTGGGAGCCCTCATTCCCCCTCTCTCTCAGGGTGCATTAACGCTTGGGTGGGTACGAGACCCTAAAATGTTGCCCTGTGCCCCTCCTGGGATCCAGTGCTCCCCATGGCACTTGCCTGCCTCTCCCAGTGCTGGCTGTGTGCTCCAGCAGGCCCTGGGTATACCAGGGGTGAGCAGGGCACCAGGGTCTTCTCCTCCACTGCACTGAGCCACTGAAGCCCTGGGGATGCCAGAGACTCATGACTGAGAGGTCAGTTAAAATATTTGGGTTGGAAAAGTCCCCAAGCCCCAGCAGTGGGGGAGGAGAGCCAGCAGGTCCTTTGCAGCTCAGCAGGAGCGAAGATGCAGCAGGTGAAGTCTGGTCTCATACCTTCGGCCAGGTCCCCGTTGTGGCCCAGCCCTGGGACCTCTCTGGGGGCAATGGCCATTCCCTGCTCTCAGGTGGTGGAGGAAAGCAGTGCCCGGCCCTGCATGGGACTGATTTCTGACAGCCCGCCCTCCAGATCTGAGGACACACTCTTAAATGCTGGCTGGGGATGGGTGGAAGGCAGGCAGGACATCTGCCAGGGAGAGTGCTGCCCCACTCAGATGGAGCAATCCCCCAGGATGGCTCTGGCAAAGGATCCGAGCTCCAGAGGGCACGCTCGATGCCAGCTGGCACTGGCAGCGGTGCCAGGTCTTCCCTTGCTATGGAGGCAGCATGGCTGAAGAGGGGGCTCCCTTTGGGGGACGGTACGGGGCATGGAAGCGCTTCCTGCTGAGTAATGCCCTGCTCCTGGAGCTGGTGGGTCTGCCGCTAACGTGTCCAGGCCACTCTTCTGCTGCCTCTCTCGTATGGACCACAGCCAGGGCTGGCTGGGTTTTGCTTCTGTGGGAGACGCTCTGAGAGCTCGTCATGTGGGGAAACCCAGATACTTGGCTATTAAATTAACACCGGGCATTTCACAGCATCATTGAAATGGTTTAAACACCGAGGAGTGGTAATTAGTAATAATGATTTGGTGAGGGAGGAAATTAAGACCCAGGTATGGAGCCCAGTACTTTTCTCTGCAGATAATTTTTAGTGCCAAATGACTATAGAGAGAGGCCAAGTGTCAGGCACACAAGCCTACTGTCTTTCTTGCCTGTGAGGACTGACAGAGGGGATGAAGACAGCCACTTATTTCACCTTTCAAAAGGCAAGAACCAACGCCAAGGATGGAGAGAGGCTGGGGAAGGAGAGCCAATGGAGAAAGGGCGTCTGTGAGGAGGTACAGCCAGCCTAACGAAAGCTTCTAGGTGAGCAAGGCAGGCCAGCAGAATGTCCTGGAGCTCTGTCCGAGGGTAGTGCTGGCTCCAGATGACTCGGCATTCCCTTTCCGGGTGCCTTCTGTCTGCTGGGGGCTTCTCTCCTCCTTTTCCCAGGCCCTTCTGGACACCCCCTGGAGAGACAGAAAGGAGAGGCAACAATTTTGGTAGGGACAGGAGGCAGAAGGAGGGTAAATTTAATTTAAGAATAGCCAAGGAGCTATACAAATTAAGAGCATATGAATTAAATGCCACCAGCTTGAGTTTTCCTTTCTAGAGCAGAGAACAAGTCATCGCTCTCACTAAGCTGAGGCAGGCAGCTCTACCCCATGAGAGCTGCTGCGCGGTGTGCTGCTCCTCACGCAGGTGGGGCATATACAAGAAGTCCTAACCAGACCAAGCACACTCACACCACATGTTGGTGGCTCTGCAGAGCTCAAGAGCAGCTGTGCAGCCAAAATACCCCATGGAGAGGAGAAACTCCCCTCCAGCCCAGGACAAGGGAGAGGGACCTGTCCTTGGGACATGGGACGGGTCCTAAAACAGACCTTCTTCTGGGGATCTGTGCCCACAAGGGTAGGGGCAAACATCTGTGATGTCCCAATGTCCATGGTGGATACTCCGTCCTAAAGCCATCAGCCACCAGCTGGTAGAGGGTTGCTGAGGACCTGCCAGGTATGGAGCTGCAGTGAGGACCCTGCCAGAGAAGCCAGGACCCCTTTGGGTCATACTGCTTCCCACAGGCGCAGCAGCAGAGGCAGGAGACCGATCACTGGGTGCTGACCCAGCCCTCATTTTCCCGGGCTGCAAATCCCAGCTTTGACCTGGCTCCGGCAGAGCCAAGGCAGACGTGAACCATTCTGTCAGAGCGTTGTCATTTGTGCCAGTTTTACACCGTGGAGAGAAGTAACGTGTGAATGACGCCAAACCCTGCTGGCCTCATTTCGCTTGCCCTTTATCGAAACCTCCAGGCCTTGCACCCTGGGCACAGAGCAAGAAGGATGCAATGGCTCGTGTGTGCAACCAGGGCTCGGGCGAGGCGTCCTCCGCAGTGGTCAGCTCTTGACCTTGCGGAAAGTCCGCAGTGAAGGAGCCGGCTGGCCCGGCAGCGGCAGCTTCAGCAAAGGGGTCAAGATAGACGGGTATGGGCTGAGTCCCAAAAACAGATCCGCAAGGACAAAGCGCTGGGCTTGGGAAAAGGCTTTCTCTGCTGCTGCTCCTCCTGCTGCTCCTGATGCCCTCGGGGATGGAGAAAACAAGGGACTTTGCTCTCCAGGGACCTGTCAATCAGTATCTGCCACCGCCGTTTAATTTGCTGAATTTATGCCTGCCAGGAGCGCCGGCCTGGCTGCCGGTTCCTGAGCAGGCAGTGCCATCCCGTGGGATGAGCTGGGCACAGCAGCCGAGGCTCCCAGCCGCACTGTGCTGGAGCGGGAGCAGCCACGCAGCTCCCGCAGGAGACGCAGCGGTGGGACCCTCACCTAGTGCCCCCCTGGTGCACAGGGGTGGCCAGGGATAACCTCCAGTCCGCCAGGGCTCCTCTTACTCCTGCTTTCTCTTGTCCCTCCTCTCCTTCCAACCAGAAAGCTCAAACGTAACTCACCTGGACATGGGGCTTAGGCTCACTCCCACATGGGGACAGGCTCCAGACAGCCCAGGGGCATGATTTTAGGAGAGGAGGGCAGACACAAAGCTCTTGCCCTCAGCTTGGTGTGGCCATGAGGTTTGAGGCAGCATGTCCCAGCAAGCTGCCAGCCACCAGCAAGCCTCCCCACCTCTTGTCCCTTAAATTTTGCAGCTCCTCTGGTCTCTCCAGCTGGTGCCTGGCCAGGGATCGTCCAGGAATGTTTAGGGGGGGAAACACTTCATGTGTGCAGAGAAAAGAGCAATCCCACGGAGCAGTTCCCACATCAGGGAACCCCTGCCCTACATCTCCTCCTGCCCCTGCTGCTCCCCCCCGAAGGCTTGGCACTGCTCATGGGCCCTTTGGGGGAGTGAGTGATGCAGGGAAGCGGCAGCGCCAGCCCCAGCCCCTTCCCAGCCCCTCCTGCAGAAGCCACAGCAAGGCCCGGCCCTGACCTTGGGAATCAGCTGCAATCTTGGGAAGTGCCTCATCCAGAGGGACAGGCTGTGGACAGGGAAGAGGAGAAAGAGAAAGACCTTGGGCTGATGCAGTGGGAGTTTTCTGGAGCAAGGCTGAGAGTGCGCATCCTTCCCAGCTGCCTCGGGGTGCCTGACGCCCGATGGGGGACATACACAGCATGGCTTTGCCAGAAGGGACAAAAGAGCCCGGCTGACTCCTCCAAAGACAGAAGAGAGCAGATGGCGCTGAAATCTGCTCAAGAGGAGAAGAAGAAATAGCCCCGAGGCTCTGCACTCCCTGTACCCCAAGAGGCACGTTTGTTCCCATCCAAGCGTGTTGGCCAGCCCCCTCTCTACTTACTGAGGGGCAGGGAAGGGAATGGCAACCACAGGCTCACTGAGCTGCTGTGTGTCCCTTCCCCTGCTCTCTTTTGTGGGGACTTTCCTGAGAGTCCCTGGGAAGGGAACAGCCTGTTATACATAGGTAGCAGCTGCATTCGACTCCTTACTGCCTTGATAACTAGGCCTTGCGCAACTAGGGTTCGACTCCGCTTCTTAGGGGAAATCACTTGGGCTCTCTTTCTGCCTCCTGATGTCCTGCTTAGACCTCTTTGCCTGGTTGGCATAAGCAGTAAGCTTTCCAGAGGACAGACCAGCCAGGCAGGAGCATTTGCAGAGTGTGGTTGGCCCCAGAAGATTCTGATTTTTCATGGAGGTTACTGTAACACTGCTGATTTTGAAGGAAGTAACTGTGGGAGCTTCTGTGCTGGACACGGACCCTTGTAAAAAAGCCCATGTCGCCTGCAGTTCTGCTCACACACACCAGGATTCTTTTCAGGCCAGCGCTGAATATAACTCAGGCTCTGGAGGGCACAGAGCGAGGCTCCCACAGCTGAAAGGCAAACTGCTAACTCAGTGGCGAGAAGGCATGGTGTGCCCCGCACCCTCCATCCCCCAGGGCCCCATTCTTTTCCCTGCCATGAGTCTGGCCGGGTGCACGCAGTGTTTCCCAAATGCAGCAGCCATGACCTGCTTCTGCTTCTGTTGACACGGTCCCCCATCACCATGATAGCTTGTATCTAAAACATATTTCTCCTCCAGTGAGGCAGGGAAACGCTGTCTCCCCCTGCATGTCACGGAGGTGCCAAGCTCCCCACTGGGGAGGCTTACTGGGGTGGCCTGGAGGAGAGCTGCAGAGCTGGGTTTTGCAGCTCAGCCTGTGGGCTCCCAAGCTCATACCCCAGCCACTGCACCAGCCGCCTTCTCCTTCTGCAGGCTCGGAGCCAGCAGGGACGCTGCCGGCGCCAGCTGCTCTAATTGAGCTTTGTAGAATAAACTTGTGGAATTAGCCTGTTGGCTGCTGGGACAAAATCCAGCGCTGAGCGCAGATCAAAGGAGGCAATCTTGCTGACAGTTTGCGGGGAGACAGCTGGACGCAGGCTCTTTCTACAGCTCTGGAAAGGACAGTGTTCAGCAGCCGAGGACAAGGACAGAATGTGATACATGCTGCCTCTTCCATGATACCTGTGGTCCAGGCCCTCATGGTCAAAGCTGCAGAAGCCTCAGGAGAGATCTGACACTGGTGATAAAAACAGTCAAAGCCAGGCAAGAGACAGCAGTAGTTCAGAGAATGACAATTTTTGCACGCATCATAAATTTGCGGCTCTTCCTGGTAGCATGAAAGGAGCAGACAACGCAAGGCCAGGCTCTGAGCCCAGCCTACAGAAGCAACATGATTTAGGAAGGGGAAGCCTGCCCTTGCCAGGTTTCTGTCTGTCCTTCAGGGCGAGACGGTCCAGCCCAGCAGCCGCAGGGAGAGCTCAGCATGGCAGGAGGAGGAAGAGCGAGAAAGCCTCCCAGTGAAAGCACTATCTGCTACCCAGAATCATGAACTCAGCACATTCCCTGTGTGGACCTTACTGTACGGAGGTGGCCGGTCTGAACACACGCAGCAAATCTGCCAGGTGCCACCTGCTCCCAGCCCCGCTAGATCGCACAGGCAGCAAATTAAAAATCAGATTCACAGCACGTGCACGGTGAAGTTGCTTTATGTCTGTTTTTCCAGAGTTCCTGAAAACCTGATCAAACATTTCCCCAAAAAATGCTGGTGAGCAACTGCCACACGAGGAGGGCAGGTTTATCGTTCAGCCTCCAGAGCACCAGGGGAGGGATGAAGGTGCTGGAAAGGAGGCCACGCGTCGCAACGAAGCATCTAGCCTGGGAGAACAGCAGACTGAGATGGCAGATAAAAGTACAACGGGAAAGATGGAATGTGAAGAGGAAGGCCAGGGAAGGATGGAGCGCTTCCCAGCCTATGAACACCGGCCTGTGGCAGAAGCTAGTTCATATACGGCCGAGGTTGGTTGCAAAGAGAGACCAGGAGCCAGCAGTGAGTTTCGCTGCTTTAAAGACAATGATGATGACTTTGGAAGAAGAATCTCACTGAAAATGTATGTAAACATCAGGCTTCTCCACAGGGAGAAGGCGTTAAGGCTGAAGACTATTTCCCTTGGTTTCTGGGTTTATCAAGAAGCGCAGGGCAGTGGAGACTAAGCATATGGCACAGGCATACCGTGTGTTTGCTGCTTAGTGAGGAAAAAGAACCAAACTTGCTATGTGTGATGCATTTGTTATAACAATGAGAAAAGGAAGCTACTGGAAAATAGTGTTTTAATGTGAACATTAGTCTTCCAATCCTCAGCTGCCTCTTTGAGTGGAAGTAGAATCATGCAAGCTGGAAAGCAACCCTTGTCTTAAGGCTTTCCAAGGCATCTTCAGTCAAGGGAGAGGTGATCTGGGTGATCCGATGATCTTTCTAGGAAAGGACACTGATGAGAGGGGAGCTTGGATTTGCTTTCCTTCATTGAAACCTGGCAAAACCCTGGTGACACTGTACCCTGAGCCGCACACTGTGCACATTTAACACAGAGCAGTTCAGCAACAACTCAACTGTTGACAGCTCTCCAACAAGCCCTGAGCCACGGTGAGGGCTGATGGCGGTGAAGGTTTCGGACTGGAACAGCCACAGTGCTGGAACGAGCCCCTCTGTTACAGATCTGCTAACACCAGCCGAGAGCCCAAAAACGGAGAAGTGGGAGACAAGAACAGAAAACCAGATGGGAGTAATTTATCCTGGCTGCTCTCATGAGCATCTTTCAGGGAAGAGTGATTACCCTTATTAACTGATTAAGTGATTAATTAAACTGATGAACTGAAATTATGGATCAAGGATCAAATGATTGCAAGCAAGTGTATTTTGAGTACTTTTCCAGGAAACAAAGTATCTCACCTGCCTTTAAGGAAAGCTGGAGGCCATTTGCAGCAGCCGTGCGCCGGGTCAGCACGAAAGGAGAAGCGCAGGCTGCGGCGGGGACCCAGCCACAGCAGGGCACAGGAGGCAGGAGGTGCAGTGCCTGGTGCGAAGCAGAAAGCGAGGCAGACCCACTGCCTCCCCTCTCCTGGTAAATTTGACCTAAATGTGGCAGCAAATCTCACCTGCTTCAAGACTGGATTTTTTTTCTTAGAACTTTTCGTCCCTGGAAGGTTATGTCCATGCCCAGAGGAGCATTTACCCTCCACTGCGCACTCCCTATGCACGCTCTCTCCTCCAGCCCATACCGATATCCAACTCTGTCCCCAGAAAAGGTAGTTTGATGGGCTAAGCCCAAACTGAACACGATCTGTCATCTCTGGGACACAGCGGCAGCATTACATTCTCTTTTAAGCACTTCACCCAGGCTCAGGTGCGAAGAGGAAGCTGTGGAAAGGAAGGGCTTTCAGTTTATCGGTCTCTTTGTCATTCCTTCTCTCCATTCATTCCTTAGTCGAGTTTTCTCTTCAGAATTTCTTGCTCTTTTTATCGTCATCTCCTAAGCAGGCAGTTCCAACAGCTCGATGTCCAAGCAACAGCTTGATGTCCAAGCGCGAGCAGTAACGAGTGGTGTTCCTCAGGGGTCGGTACCAGGACCGGTACTATTTAACATCTTTGTTTGCGACATGGGTGTTGGGATTGAGTGCACCCTCAGCAGGTTTGCCAACGACACCAGCTGTGTGACACAGTCAACACGCTGGAAGGAAGGGATGCCACCCAGAGGGACCTGGATAGGCTTGAGAG
The DNA here is from genome assembly GCA_013400135.1 of Rhinoptilus africanus. Lineage (NCBI taxonomy): Eukaryota > Metazoa > Chordata > Aves > Charadriiformes > Glareolidae > Rhinoptilus > Rhinoptilus africanus. Next base: position 18,105 of record VXBO01002531.1, on the reverse strand, counting down.
GTGGGTCTGTGCAAGGTCCTCCCCGTGGTTTGGGGCAACCTCATGCACAAATACAGACTGGGCAGAGAATGGAGTGAGAGCAGCCCTGAGGAGAGGGACTTGGTTGTGTTGGTGGATGAGAAGCTCAACATGAGCCAACAATGTGTGCTCACAGCCCGGAAAGCAAACTGCATCCTNTAAGGTCCCTTCCAACCCAAACCATTCTGTGATTCCTCTGAGCCTGTTCGGCCCGTTGCCATGGCTGGGGAGGGTGAGGGACGGGCGCTGAGGGGGGAGCTGAGATCACACTGAGCCACCGCCAGCGACCGGCGAGGCAGTTCCAGCACTAATGATGTTTGTCTCCAAAAAGGCTGTTTAGGTGAGACAGTTACAAATTGTATTTTATAAACTGTATTTCTATAAGTGGATTTTTTCGCTAGCGGGGAAAAGTGCTTTAATAATCCCACTTCTGATTAATGGCAGGGTGTCTTGGCAAAGCAGAGACTGCTGCGGCTTCAGTTCTTTCTCAAGTGGTAAATAAAGGAGAAAACGCACACCTCTCTGCCTGGAAAATATTGATCTAGACTCTTCTTAGGTAGAAGAAACCCAGTAAAATTCTCTGAAGAATTCGTTTTTAGACTGCAAGCCAAAGAGATCTGTAAACTGGATCCTGCTCTTTTTAGGGTAGAGAAAATTTCAATCACTGTGGCATGTAAACATCTGAGATTTAATGATTTATTGTCCTCAGTCCCTGAGAAGAAATACTATCCCAATTACAGAGACAGGGATCTCAGGCACATGCTGCATTAAATAACTTGTCCATGGTCTCCTAGAGAGGCTGTAGGGCTGAATCCTAACTTACAGCCCTGGGTGGAATTTGGACCTCCAGCAGGCCAAGGAAAGGCATGAGGGACAATGCAAACCCTTGAATACCACATTGTGAACACAGCAAGGGCAACTGCAATTACCATTCTTTGCACATCTTTACCTCTGAAAGTCCAGTGTTTTGTAACAACCCCTAAAACACGAAATTGGTTGAATGATCGTACAACCTGAAAAGTCCCTGCTTTTCTATACAACCACTGCATAGTTTGGAATACAATTTTATTTCAAGAGCTTGCGTGTGTGAGAAAATTAACAGGCCCAGGACTAAGTGTTTCCTGCCATGACATGTAGCTTTACAGGGCTTACAGGGCTTGTCCAGAGACCTCTAAATCTGTTCTCTATCAAAGTCATGAATCTCTTAACTTTGATCTCCATTTTTATCTGTGAAAACAGGAATTTATCTATGAGACTTTACAGTAACTCCCATCTCATGTCTGTAAAACAACCTGGCACAACCAGATGGGCAACTGCACACTGGTAAGTCTTAATTTGACTACTAGCTAAGTCTAAATGAAGTCTTCATTCGACTAAGCTGAGGATCAGTATTCTTCTGGTATGTGATTTTAGGCCAGGTAATTTGAATTCAAGTTCTGCCAAGGAAAAAAAAAACAAAACCAAAAATGTATTCTTGAGATTGGGCAGTCCCTTGTGTGGTTCTGAAGCCGGAGTTATTCTCATGAGAGTAGAGGACAAACAGGAGGAGGAATTTTGTTGCACAGCCTCTCGCACCCCGCTGCCATCAGCCAAGTCAATTACAACAAACCCATTCCCAACAGGCGTCTGCATACCACAGGCTTAAGTACTTCTGCCACGAGAAGTTCCACGTTTCCAGGGAGTTTAATCCTCGTTACCGCAGGAGAAGGTGTTTGTGACACCCTGCCGCTGTTCGTGTGAGCTGCCGTGCCTTCAGCAGCCGCAGAAAACCATGTTTTCTTCCTCTTTGTGACAGCCGGATACAGACTGAACTGCTTTGTCATGTGTCACCCCCGGCTTTTCTATTTAAAAGCCGAACCCAAGCTTTTTAATCAACTGGGCAAATTGACTATTATTAACGTCAGTCTCTTCCCACTCCTACACTCTCATGTTATTAAGCGGCAATTAAGAGGGAGGCAAGCTTTGGGCAAACGACACCCTCAGGACGGAAGGCACAGCAAGGCGGGGGACGAGCCCCCTCAGCCCGGCCACAGGCCACACGGGAGGNGTCGGGTTTGCTCCGGGGCCGGCCCCCTGTACCACCGGCACCGCGACTCCCGGCCCCGCCCCGGCTCTGCCGTTGGTTCCGGTGGGGGCCGGGTCCCCGCCCCTCCCGGGGGCCACCGGGACCCTCCCTCTCCCCCGCGCCCCCTCACCGCACCCCGGTCGCTTCCCTCCGTGGGGGCCCGGCGGGCGGAGGCGGCCTCCTCGCCCTCCCCTCACGCTGTCGCCGCGCCTGGGCCTGTGCCGGTGTCAGGGCTGCGGGCCCCGCTGCCCCAGCTCCCGACGGGCCTCCCCTTGAGGCACATGAGGGTTTGGGGGTTTTATTTTATTTTATTTTTTTGCCTTCTAGAAGTTTAAAAAATGGCGAAGTTTGTGACACCCGTGATCCAGGACAACCCTTCCGGCTGGGGCCCCTGTGCCGTGCCTGANTGCTGCGGCCAGAGGAGGAGCCACGGACATGCCGGCCCGGCCCGGCCGGTCCCCGCCGCCCGGCGGGACGCTGGCGGACCGTGCCACAGGGGGCGCTCGCGTCCACCGCGTCCTTTCTAGCCCGGCCCTCTTGCATCTCTATGGCCGGGGGGCGTGGAATGTACGCGGGGAAGGCGAGGCGCTTTACGGCAGCCGCGCTCCGCTCTTNGCGGGCGGAGGCGGCCTCCTCGCCCTCCCCTCACGCTGTCGCCGCGCCTGGGCCTGTGCCGGTGTCAGGGCTGCGGGCCCCGCTGCCCCAGCTCCCGACGGGCCTCCCCTTGAGGCACATGAGGGTTTGGGGGTTTTATTTTATTTTATTTTTTTGCCTTCTAGAAGTTTAAAAAATGGCGAAGTTTGTGACACCCGTGATCCAGGACAACCCTTCCGGCTGGGGCCCCTGTGCCGTGCCTGAGCAGTTCAGGGACATGCCCTACCAGCCCTTCAGCAAAGGAGACCGCCTGGGAAAGGTACCTCAGCCGTGCCACGGCGCGTCGGGCCGCTGCTGAGCCAGCCTCTGTTCCTCCTGGCATCCCACCTCTGCACGCTGCTGCCCGTTGTCGCTTCTTACTACCGTGGCTGCTGTTCTGACACCCATTGCTAACACTCAGCACAGTTGAAAACAATTATAAGGGCTGGCAAGCGCAGGTGGGGGTTGAAAGGATTAATTCTGTAGCGTACGGCAATGTTTGCTTCTGCTGCTTGAGGTCCTGCTTATAAAGTCAGAGGTGGGGGGAACCATCAGGTTGATATTCACTTATTTTGACTGTTTATACTTGTCTTTAGGTGGCCGACTGGACAGGAGCCACGTATCAGGATAAAAGATACACAAGTACGTGTTGTCTGGTGTCTGCTCCTGTGGCTTATTTCCTACAAAGTTTTCTTCAATCATCATTCCTGCTTTCATGTCTCACACCTGCTCTGGTGGTTACCTGTGCAGCTCAGCAAGAGAGAGCTCCTTAAATTAGGAAGTGTGCCTCACCCTCCGAAGAGCTCCGTGGGGCTCTCCCTGCCCTTAGGGCTTACTCCTGATCTTTGTACTGCCTCATGACTGAGGCTTCTCAAGGAGGCGTGGAGGGGGGAAGAAAAATGCTGGTGTAAAGCAGGAGTCACAATTTGTGCATCAGACTTATGTGAAGGCAGTGGGAGGGAACTCTGGGGGAGAAAGAGGCAAAATGTCAGGGTTTTTTTCGTAGAAGCTTGGTGTCAAGGTGCTTTGTTTCATTTCCAGACAAGTACTCGTCGCAGTTTGGTGGTGGAAGTCAATATGCATATTTCCACGAGGAGGACGAGACTAGCTTCCAGCTGGTGGATACAGCACGAACGCAGAAAACGGCGTACCAGAGGAATCGCATGCGATTTGCACAGGTAACGTGTCTTCAGAAACAGGCTGAGGGAAGCCTCAGTGACACAGAATTATTTTGCAACTAAAATGTTCTTTTTTTCTTTCCTTCGTTTCTGCAGAGGAACCTTCGGAGAGACAAGGACCGTCGGAACATGCTGCAGTTCAGCATGCAGACGCTGCCAAAGAGTGCCAAGCAGAAGGAGAGGTGAGGCTGTGGATAGGAGCCTGCCATACTTTGGTTGGAGTGTGTGAACATACTGCTGATAAACTTCTTAAGTTACTGTGACAGAACCCACTAGAGTGAACAATCAGCAAAGAAGAATTTCAGGATATTTCAGATCTGGTGACATCAGCAGAACATAGGGAGTTATAAGCATGGGTTTCAAACAGCTGTCTAAGAATTTAGAAGCATTTTTGAGTCACATTTTGAAAGTAAGCATGACATATTAAAGCAGAGCGTACCGTTTCTGAAAACCACGTTGCAGTCTTTAGAGATTAAAATACTTAAAGAGCTGCTCAGAGTAAAGAGCAGAGCTTTGAATGCTTAGGCATCTTGATCAACAGACAGCTCAGCAAATGTTTCAGCGGCTTGATGCCTAAAAGCCTTCCTCCTCTGGTTGTAATTTGGAGGCATGGGAATGGTTGTGGCATGTAGGACTCGAGAATTTCTCTTCATGGGTTTTCTCCTGTTTGTCATTTTAGAGATCGCTTGCGCCTACAAAAGAAGTTTCAGAAGCAGTTTGGAGTGAGGCAGAAATGGGACCAAAAATCACAGGTAAACTGACAAGCTTTCTGACCCTGTGATGGTTTGGTTTCTCTGTCTGCGCTCGCGGGGCAGCTCCTCTTGCACAAGTCCTCATGTGTTGTGTCTTTGTTTCTCTCTCTCTGTCCATCCCACCTCGGGCCGCACAGCAGAAGCCTCGTGACTCCTCTGTTGAAGTTCGCAGCGACTGGGAGGTGAAAGAAGAGATGGATTTCCCTCGGCTGATGAAGATGCGCTACCTGGAGGTGTCAGAGCCGCAGGACATGTGAGTTCCTAAAGCAGCTGTGCAATTCCTGAACCGACTGGTTTTTTGAAAGCAGGAGGGTAAGGGTCTGTTGGTCTGGTCTCAAGGTTCTCATTGAGGTACCCAAAGCGGGGGGAGGTAATGGAGAACATCCAACTGCTCCCTCAGTCCTGTGCGGTCCATGGGTGGTGGTATCTGTAGTGGGAATACCATTATGGTTCTCTTGCCTCTGCAGAGAGTGCTGTGGAGCCCTGGAATACTATGACAAAGCCTTCGACCGCATTACCACAAGGAATGAGAAGCTACTGAGGAGCATTAAGCGCATCTTCCATACCGTCACTACTACTGATGACCCAGTTATCCGAAAGGTATGTTTGCTGGTTTGTAAAACCCAGTAGTGCATTTCTCGGTGCGTGCTGTTGTTAGAGATGTGCTGCCACCATCAGATCAAAGTTAAGAAAAGGACAAAAAAATTCAGGTCCCTAAGCTTGCAAAGGAAAAGAAGCATTAGCTGATGTCATTTTTCTTAGGTTCAAAGCAGAGCTAGATTCCTGCAAAACTAGGAATGCTGGCCAAGGAAAAGCTGTAATTTGGGAAAGGCAAGCAGACCAGTAGTTGAGCTGTGTTGGGAAAGAAACTTTCGTGTCAGAGACGTGGTTCTTGAGGTTTCTGCTTTTGGAGATGAGGATGGTTCAGAGATTTTCTCTCTCTGACCCCATCAGCAATAAGGAGCCATGCCTCTTCCCAACAGAATCCACGTTTTGTAATAGGTTTCTTTTTCCTTGTTTGGGTGAGGGAGGGCTCAGATTGCTGGTAGGGCTTAGAGTCGGTGATGTACCTACCCATTGAGCTTCCTTGGTGTGGGAGAGGGAAATTCATGTTTAGGTTTGCTAAAGCTTCTGCTCTTGGCTGGGAAACCGAAATGGCATTGATTCTTGTTGCTACTGAAACACAGTTTTCTCTTCCTCTTATATCCGTAGCTGGCAAAGACCCAAGGGAATGTGTTTGCCACAGATGCCATCCTGGCCACACTGATGAGCTGCACTCGCTCTGTCTATTCCTGGGACATCATTGTCCAGAGAGTTGGATCCAAACTTTTCTTTGACAAGAGAGACAATTCTGATTTTGGTGAGGAAAAGGCCTAAAAGAAATTGCTGTTGCGGTAGCTAGAAAGTCTAGTTTTCTTTATGGCTTTTTTTGATTTTATTCTGTCTTGGTGTCCAGTCTGAGACACCTGGAGCGAGCTAATTACTGTGTTAGCTGTAGGGGTAACTTCAGTGTTGATCTGCTCCGATGTGGGGTGAGAGACTTGCTGAATCTGATGTAGTTACTCCCCCGAGTATAACCACTTCTGTCTGGTTTTCCTCCCAGACCTCCTGACAGTGAGCGAAACAGCCAATGAACCACCACAGGAAGAGGGCAACTCCTTCAATTCTCCGCGCAACCTTGCCATGGAAGCTACCTACATCAATCATAACTTCTCCCAGCAGTGTCTGAGGATGGTAAGGTTGAGCAGTGCTAGGCAGTAGGGTCTCTGTTTCAGAGAGTCTCGGGAAGAGACTTCATTTAGGTTCCTTTAATACAGCACAGAAACATTTTAGTTGACAGAGGTGCATTACGCTGATGCTCTTTGAGTTTTAAAAGAGGTGCAATTACTTCTGGTGAGCAGTGTGACTTTGTTGCAGAAAGATTTTCAACTTTATTTCACAAAGTAATCCCGGTGAAGCAGGCAGGCTTCTGAGTATGCTTAGTGAAGCTGAAGTGCTGGTAGAAGTAGTGCTTACAGCAGAGTGACTAATGGGAAGATGAGGCTTCTCATCAACTATCTTAATATTTCATCATTTTCAGCTACTGTTGCTATAAGAAATTTTTTTATCCAGTAGGGGAGAGCTCCCTCAGGTTTTTTTTTCCTAACATGCCCCTCTGTTTTGTTCTGCAGGGAAAGGAGAAATACAAATTTCCCAACCCAAACCCCTTTGTAGAGGATGACATGGATAAAAATGAGGTGGCCTCTGTTGCATACAGGTACGTGGATCTCTGATACCCAGTTTAGCAAAGGGGCAGGATGTCAGTGTGATACGGAAGCAAAAGGAGTCAGGAGTGTTACTGATAGAAGGTTTACAATGAGAGGGATTCCTGGATGTCCTCACAGTGAACAGATAGAGGGGGAAAGGATTTTGTTGAGTGCTTGCATTAATCTGGAAGAGAAATAAGGGTTGGAAATCAGCAGATGGGTTTGTTTGTTGTCAGATACCGAAGGTGGAAGCTGGGAGATGATATAGATCTCATCGTCCGCTGTGAACATGATGGAGTGATGACAGGAGCAAATGGAGAAGTGTCTTTCATCAACATCAAAACACTGAACGAGTGGGATTCCAGGGTGAGGAAGAATGAGATCCCAAAGCTAGCTCTAACTGCTTCACTGCTGCCTGACATGCCAGGTACAGCAGGCAAGATGAGACAAACATCTGGCGGTATTCCCCGGGTGGTTATGTTCCACCAAAGGCCCATGACTTTGGTGGACAAGCAGTGCTGATGCGATTCTCCCCCAGAAGTGAGGTAGCTGGTTTGAATCCTTTTGTCCCCAGGTGTTTGGCACAGTAGCCAGTCTGTTCCCATGATTCCTTCATGAACGCTTGCCTCGCAAACTTCCCTTCCTAACCAGTGCCACATATATTGTCCGATTTGCTTTTCTGCTTTCCCAGTGCAAGCGCTTTCCCTGTCAGTTGTTGTTCGCCTTCCCTCCTATGGTATCGTAAGGTAGATGGAAGAAATCTCCTGACACAAAGTTGAGGTGGCTAAAGAGATGACTGCTGCTGGCTTGTTAGGTTGACCCTGGTTTTGATTCTCCCCTCAGTATTGCAACGGAGTTGACTGGCGCCAGAAGCTCGACTCTCAGAGAGGAGCTGTGATTGCCACAGAGCTGAAAAACAACAGCTACAAATTAGCCCGCTGGACGTGTTGCGCGCTGCTGGCTGGATCAGAGTATCTTAAACTTGGGTAAGATGAGCTTTTCACACCAAACATCTTCCAGGTGCGTTTTCCCTGATTTTACCCAGCGTATGTCAAAGTGAACAATTAGTACAATGAATAATCAAAAAATCACCCCGTATATTGAGCGGTGAAGAGGGGAAAGCTTGCGGCAAGCACACCAGCCTCGTTCTAAGCTGCTTCCCCTCGGCATCCGGCTGATGCGTGCCCTGCTGTGACTGACCTTGTGAGACCTCTCGCATGTGATGGGCAGGCGGCCTCCGTGGCTCTCGGCCTGTTAGCTGAGATTGCCAACAAGGGAAATAAACGCGGTAATTGTGCTGCCGGTCAGGATTTTGACTGAGATCCTCAGTGCCCTGTTACTGAGAAGTAGGGTTGAGGGGTATCGCTACAGCGCTTTTTGAACTGTCGGCTTAAAATCAGTTGAGCCTGTGCTGTGGATGAGAGATGTTTGCTAACTCAGTTCTGCTGGTTCTGCAATCCTGGGCTCTGTCCTATATGGGACTGATGCATCTCGTAATCATGCCGTTGCTTGATTTTTATCCATAGAGCTAATTCTCTCTCTTTTTTACCACTCCGTCTGATTTGGGGTAGTGATATGTTGTTACTGGTTGACACCTCATAGCCAGGAGATCCTCTTAGCTTTCAGTGGTGGAGTATTGGGATTTTTCAGCCCAGGAAACAAAACCAAACTGATGACAGTGCTTTTCTTGGTGGGGTTCTTCTGGGGCTTGGGCTTAATCTCCTGATACCCCACTCTTTTCTTCTTGACACCTCCCCGCCCCCCCAGGTACGTATCCCGTTACCACGTGAAGGACTCTGCCCGCCACGTGATCCTGGGCACGCAGCAGTTCAAGCCGAATGAGTTTGCCAGTCAGATCAACCTCAGCATAGAGAACGCCTGGGGCATCCTGCGCTGCGTCATCGACATCTGCATGAAGCTGGATGAGGGGAAGTACCTCATCCTCAAGGACCCAAACAAGCAAGTGATCCGGATCTACAGCTTGCCCGATGGCACCTTCAGCTCTGATGAAGATGAGGAGGATGAGGAGGAAGAAGAGGAAGAGGAAGGTTTGTAGCGTACTTGGTGATTTATGCTTTTAAGTGACCGACTGATCTGGCTGAGAAGTGGTGACCCATGGTAAAGACCACATCTAAAGCGTGAGACGTGACAAGAGAGGAGCGAGGCTGGAGAAGTGGGGTCCTGGGGATGGGACTTGGTGATGGAAAAAGTTGGAATGACTTTGGGAAGTGTCTCAGTTGACACCGAGTGTGACTTGATTAGAAGCAAAAATAGCTGGGAGTTGGGAATGCAGATGTTGTGTCTCTGTCCTCCTGAGCAGGGACCGATTTCAGCAGGGGCAGGGGAGAGGGCCCGGGTCCGGAGCACGCAGGGGGAAAGCAGGACTTGTCCAAGGAGCCCTTCGTTCAGCAGCACCAGGATCTCACCAGGATCTTGGGGTTGTGGGTCCTGGTTTCTGTTGGTACCAGGCTGGTTTTGTGCTACAGGTTTAGAAATGGGAACGACTGTAAGATGATACTTAAAATCCACGGTGCCCCGGCCCAGCTGAGGTGACTCGGTGGAGGCTCTGGTAAAGCCCATACTGCAGTGGAGCGATGGCCCGTGGCTCCCTGTGGGAGCTCCAGGGAATTGTCGCTGCCCTCGTGGCAGCTGCTGCCTCCATTCCCTGCCCCAAGCCCGCTCTGGGCCCCGGCGGGGATGGGGAACACTTCACCTAGGACACGCCATTCTGTAACACGCAAAATACCATCCCGCTTTTGGGGTTTGGGTTTTTTGTTCTGTAGCCTCGGGCACTGGTAGCTCTGGTTTTTATGATGGAAGTTTTAGGTCACCGTGTAATTTGCTGAGGAATGTGAATTGTGTAATTCCAGCTGCGTTATGGGCTGCCAAGTCGAATGTAATTGCGAATGTCAAAGCACCAGCAACTCTGGCTTGGTGGTCCCCCAGTAAAGTGGCCAGGTAGCACTGCCGTGTTCTTGGCTGCGAGACGAAAGTTAGATTTCTGCTCCTTCCCCCACTTTCTTCGACTCTGTGAGTAATGAGATAAGCTCTCCACGGAGCTCAGATACTGCCCTGGTAATTCAAGTAGACAAGTAGTAAGAAAAGGTGTTCTAGAGAAAACTTAAGCAAATTTGTGTCTGTAAAGCTCTTCTGCAGCTAAATGGCCATACAAGCTGGNCCATTGGCTGATGGGCTTGCGCCTCCCTTTCCCATTGGCTGTCGGGGCGCGGAGGCGCTGCGCGGGGCACGCGGCCATTAGCCCGCAGGTGCTGCCCCGCCTTCCCGCTTGCTGGCCTCACCCTGTCTGCTATTGGCTGGGGGCCCTGGGACTCCCGTTACTATTGGTTGGCAGGGAGTGGGGTCCCGCCCTAGTACCCTCGCCTCAGCTTCGTGCCCTGAGGGGTGGTGGTGCTGTCATGGCGGCTGGGTCTGGGCCGCAGGGTCTCTTGCAGAGAGGCCCCTGGGTGACGCCTCCCTGGCCCTCTCCTTTGCAGGGGCGGCTGCCGGCCCCGCCATGGCCCCAGGGGTCTGCGGGACGCTCCTGAGCCTGGCCTTGTACGCCGGCAGCCTGTGTGCGGCAAGCAGCGCTGCTTTTCTCTACCACGACTACTGCGTCATCGGGGCCGGCCCCTCAGGCCTGCAGGCGGCCTATTTCCTCCAGCAAGCCGGCCGGGATTATGTCGTCTTCGAGCGGAGCCACGCTCCTGGCAGCTTCTTCGCCCTCTACCCTCGCCACCGCAAGCTCATCAGCATCAACAAGCAGTACACGGGCAAATCCAACAGCGAGTTCAACCTCCGCCACGACTGGAACTCGCTCCTCAGCCGCGACCGCCGGCTGCTTTTCCGACACTACTCGCATGACTTTTTCCCCAACGCTGACGCGATGGTGCATTACCTGGAGGACTTTGCTTCCCTGCTGAAGCTGCAGGTTCAATACAACACAGCCATTATCCATGTAACCTTGGAGAGGGATGAGCAGGCCTGGAATGGCCACTACTTCCTTCTGACAGACCAGGACAGGCAGAACTACAAGTGCAGGTAATGGGCAGACCCGGGGCTAGACACACCGCTCTCCACAGGCTTCTTTGAAGTGACAAAATCACAGAATAAATTAGGTTGTAAGAGACCCGTAAAGGACACTTTGTCCAAGCATCCTGCCCAAAGCAGGGCCTGGGACATCCAGCTGCTCAGAGCCTTGCCCTCTTGAGGCACGAGTATCTCCAAGGATGGAGGTTTGACAGTCTCTTAGAGCCTCAACCACTGTCATGGGGGAAAAACGTTTTGCAGGGATCAGCGGCTGGGTGGGTGGAATAGCTGCTCCTGGGAAGGTGTTCCCTTTCATAAGCAACATTATTCCTTGAACAGCTGAGGACTTGGCAAGGCAGGCACAAACTGTCTGCAATTGCCATCACCGCAGGTTCCATCCTTGATAGGTACGCTTGAAATCACTTTTGTTTTATCACTAGATAGTTAGTTTCTGGAAAAATAACTCAGCCGTACTTGTTGTAGCCACTGCTGCCTTTACTACAAACTCAGGTGAGTCAGTGCAGGAACACCTCATCTCTGGTAGTCTACACGTGCTTAGAAGAACCAGTATTTAAAAGCATGTCCCAGCCAACCAAAGCCCTGGGTTAGCACAGAGCTGGCAGGGGGGAACCAGAGAAAAGTGGAGCTGTTGCACTGGAGGGAACCAACTGTGAGAAGTAACCCTCAAAGCTGCTGGTCCCTGAATTCCCCTTCCTCTTGTCATGCTTATGCGTGTGTATCCCATACCGCCACTAAGCTACATTCCTAAAAAACATCTAGAAGTTACTCGTGTGAACATATGGAGTATATTTCTCACCTCTCCTGAGAACCTTAGTTCTACGACAGCAGGTCGCGCTGGCTGTCACTTGGAGGTGCGCTGGCTGGCAAGCTCAAAAGGGGCAGAAGGCAATCCCAAACGCCCACACATCGCGAGTGAGTTGCTCTCGGGAGCTGTGTGAGCAAGGCTGTGACGGCAGACAGTGCTGCTAGCCTTGGCTGCCTGGTGTTTCTGCCTGTGTCACAAAAATTTCCCTAAGATTCAAGTTAAAGTTCTTACGGAGAGCTATAAAAAGATTATTGTATTTAATTTTAGTGTTAACAATTGGTGATGTTGGTAACGTGTTTTTATGCCTATGAGTTACATTTTAAAATCTTGAAACGATATTCTCTCCCTTGTAAAAATAACTTTTGTTACGCTGTGTTAAAAGGCAATACGAATTTTAAATCAAAGCAATTTTTTACGCAGGATGTAATCAACCTGTGAAACATTTTGGTATTACAATATGTGTTGTCAGTGAGTACGTATGAGCAGCGCTTGCACACTCACAAACAACTGAGGGAGACTTATGAAACAATTGGAGCTTATATGTACAGCACCCGCACTGACTTTTGCTATATATAGTGACATTCCTGTTCATTTTCATTGGCCTGAGGATAAGGAAGATGGGAGCAGGCCATTAGGTGAAGCTGGGTACATGACCTGTACAGGTGATCCGGCGTGGCTGGAGGGGGCACGTAACAGCCATCTTCCACGGTAGGAGGAGGGAGGAGTGATGAGATGGAGCAATGACCCCTTTCCTGTAATTCCTGCATTCCCTAGTGCTGTCCCTCTTTTTGCAGCTCTTTGTTGGTCGCCACTGGGATGTGGGTCCCCAATGTGGTAAACTTTCCTGGCTCAGAATATGTTGAGGGTTACGAGACTGTGTCCATCAACCCAGAGGATTTTGCTGGCCAAACCGTGTTGATCTTGGGCCGAGGGAACTCAGCCTTCGAGACGGCAGAGAATATTCTGGGAGTCACAAACTTCATCCACATGGTGAGCCGATCCCGTGTGCGCCTCTCGTGGGCCACCCACTACGTCGGGGATCTGAGGTAGGAAACCACTCCTCTTCCTCTTTCTAACACAGCCAGAGCACGAACAAGGAGAAGCACTTCTTGCCCAGGTGACAAACTGGGCTGGCGCAGGAGGTGCTGTGCTCCTGGGGGTCGCAGAGGAAATGTGGGTCCTTGGTTTAAAGCAGTCCAGGTTGCAGTTGCCAAACACAGGAGCCTGATGAGAGCTCTTCAGGGTCTGTGTGAAATAGGAAAATGTCCCCTTGGAAACTGTATCATTAAAAAGCACTGGGTCCCAAGTTGTTCCCTTGCTTGCAGTCACCGAGGAGAGCTGAGAGGTTAACTATATCCCGCAAGAGCAGCGAGGCCGTGTTACCTGTGCTGTTCACATGAGCCCTGAGGCTCTGGGGATAACCTTTGCACTGAAGGGGAGCATGGGATGCCTTCTAAAGATGTCCTGTTTTCAGCAGCTGAGACAGAAACACGGATCCCACCTCTCCGTCCTTCTTATGTTCTCCTTTTTTTCGTAGAGCAATTAACAACGGCCTACTGGACACCTACCAGCTGAAATCTCTGGATGGGCTTCTGGAAGGCGACCTGGAAGATCTGGCTATCGTCAAGGACAAGAAAGGGAAGCTGCACATCACGCTCCGGTTCTACCTGGAGAACAGGAACACTAGTGCAGGCATTGATTCCATCACCCTCCCACAGGATGAACTGGATAATTTTGCCACCCGTGCGCCTTATGACCGTGTCATCCGCTGCCTGGGCTGGAAGTTTGACTTCTCTATCTACAACAGGTGAGGGAGAACCAGGATCTGTCCTGAAGCAGGTGTTTATAGTGAGAGACTGTGAAGGGCCTGACTAGGGAGGAAAGGGAAGGGGAGGTCCTCTCCTGGCAGCATTGTCTGGACCTCTGCGCGCCCTGAGCTACCTGGTGCTGCACAGTCCGTTGTTTACCCTGCAGCTATGGCTGTGCCTCAGTGGGAATGTGTGTGCCACTGCCCTCTGACTGATGGGCTACAGGGCTGAGCAAATGGCAGTGTTGGGACCTGGATAACACAGAAAAAACTTGTGCCTTTAGAACTTAACATCCTGACCTGCCAGATCACATGCAGAGGGCTGGCAGTGTTTTGTGGTTTGGGGTTTTTTTTTCAAAGGAGGATGGTGTAGGTATAGATCACTACAGAAAAGTTTTGTCTGCTTTGTTTCCTTGAGGACGCAACCTTCATTCCACCTTGGTTTGTCTCCTAGGACATCCTGCAGTTGAAAATGATACTGCAAACTTCACTGTCTTCCAAAATTCACTATCGGTGGCTCAGGCTGGAATTTGATCTTGTACTGAGCTACCTTGAGATGAGCACCCTTGGCTTCTGGAAGATCCTCACTGTAGTAGTAAATCCCACTAAAGGCAGTTGGGGCATGAAGCAGTGTCTTGCAGTGACTGCAATGTAATGTGTGCCTTATCAGAAACCCTTTTCATTTTTCCACCCCCACCTTTCCTGACAGCCTGCTCTTCTCGTTTGCATATCAGATCCCTTAGACTGATGCCAGGAAAAGGGAATAAAAAGAAGTATCCTCAGATAAAACCTAGTTACGAGTCCAGAGGCACCCGGGGACTTTTTATTCTCGGCACTGCTAGCCACTCTGTTGACTTCAGGAAATCTGCTGGGGGCTTTATCCATGGATTCCGGTATACAAGTGAGTACTGGGGTGTACCGAAAGGGCAGAGGTGGGAATTGTTCCCCCCCTTCGAAAGAACAATTCATAGCTTGCTGCTGGAAAGAGATCGCCCTTAGTCTTGTGCTGGCAGTAAGAAGGACAAAATACAGGCAAGCTGCAGCTGTGTTGTCTGAAGTAGAGGAGAAGTGACTTGGGGTCATATCTGAAGTTTTTAGTTGTCTGTCTTTGTTTTGTCTTCTGTCTCTCTTGCCCATTGTCTCTTATTTATGTAACACAATAGATTTCTGCCTGCCAGATGCTCTGCCTCGTGACAGGCTGTTGTGGGTGAGAGGTCTGTGCTGTGGAATTCAAAACCCAGCAGCTTTGGGCAGTAGAGAGAATTTCCATCTTTATATGTGTGTGTGCCCATCCTTATAATTAAAGGACTGCTCAGAAGTAATGAAATACCCCTGAGGACCCCCCGCCCCCTCACCAACCACTTAGCATCACATCAGCTTTCCAAGGGCATCTCCGCTGCAGTTACCAGCGATTGGGGTGGGAGATCCTGAGCACAGATGAGCTCTAAAGCTTATTTATTGTGTCCTGCCAGAATCTGTGCATGTCACAGCAGAGCAATCGGATTGCTTAAAAGCATAAGCTTGGGTTTTTAAATAAGCTGTCTTTGTTTCTCTCAATGTCTTAGCTCGTGCAGTCCATCGCCTATTGGAAAACCGTCACCATGGTGTCCCCTGGCCATCCACAGTCTACCCGATTACACAGCTGACCAATTCCATCATCAAGCGGGTGAACGAGGCCTCAGGCCTCTACCAGATGTTCGGTGTCCTGGCTGACATCATACTGCTGAGAGAGTGAGTGAGTGAGTAATTATTCCCAGCACTGCACACCATAGTTTCATTCCTTTTCCTTTACTATTGCTTCCTGTGGTGTGACCACACAAATCGCTCTGTTGCTGCCGAAGGATGTTACTGTCACGTAGGCGGCCACCTCACAACCTGTAGCACTGCTGCAACTGATGCCACTATGCCCAGTTCCGCCAGTTAATTCTCTCTTAAAGGGCTGAAATGGTCCAGACCTTCCTGCTAGGCTCAGAGCTGTCCCCAGGGAAAAGCTTTCCTGGAGGAATGCTAATGTAGAGAGGAGTCCCATAGTCTAGGAAAATAACGGAGTCTTGTAGCAGTATTTGCAGCCTCCATTAGCTCTGCATCAAGTCCGCCCCAGATCTGTGGTGACTAAAAATAACTACTATCTGATGGCTCGTTGGCCTTAGCCTCAATCAGCTGAGGGGGTGTTCTCTCTTCTCTGGTGGAAAAGTCTGATGGTTATGGTTGCAATTTATAGGAACGCCACAGCATTTGAATACCTGGAAGAATACCCAGTTGGAGTCCTGGCCGAGCTGGAAATGCAGACAGGGAGAAAGGCTCCCAATGGGCTGTTTGTCATCATCATGGAGTACGGGAGGAATTTCTCTGGGGCTGACAAGGATGTCTTCTACTACAACCGAGCTGTGGGAGAGGCACAGCATGCCTGGCAGTCCAACTTTTTGCACCCTGTTATTTACTATTATAAACACCTCCCAACAGGTAAGTTTTTCTGCCTCTCTCTGCTAATTATCTGATACGAGCACAATGGAGAGGGCTGAAGATAATTCATATCCAAGGGCAGGGGAACCTGAAGGAGAAGGGTGTGCAATGCTTTAACTTACTTCATACCCATCCTCTGGGGCACCTGGGAGAAAAAGCTGGGAGTTGGCAAGAAGTGTCCATCAGTCAGACCAATGTGGGGTGCTGGGGGGTTGTACCAGTGACCTCACACTTGAGAACAGGAATAAAAAGGTGTGCTGGGAACTTCCCCATTCCGAAAAAGAGGAATTTTTTTTTTTTCCCCTTTGTCTGGCACCCTGCGTGTATTTTGCAGAGTCCTGGCAGATGAGGCTGGGCTGCTCAGTGTTGCTGCCAAAAGAAAACTGCTGTCTGTGGCCTGCCCCGGTCTGTGAGGTCACGCAGTGATAGAGGCAGCCGCAGGCGAGGGTTTGAAGATGAGTGTTACATCCATTGAAAGATACGGTCAGAAGAGATTTCCTTGGGAAATGAGTGTGCTAAATATTCCATCTCCAGAAACCTAGGGTCAGGGTCTGGCCTGCCTTGCACAGAAAGAAGCGTGATGGGCAGCAGCATTACAGCTTGAACGCAGCTCGGCCCATCTGGTAGTCCCTGCCCAGGGGGAACGGGAGAGAAATGAGAGGAAGTGTTGCGGGCAGGGGCAAGGGGCAGCCATGCAGTAGCAGGGCTGTTGAGGACAGAGCTAGCAGAGGGGATTGCGAAAGTAAGGTAGGGGATTAAAAAGGTCAGGACAAAAGCTGGAACAGCTGTCATAGCTGCTTTCTGCTCCCCAAGCTCTTTTTAATAACATTTTCATTCTGAGAGATTGCCTTAATGTTCTCTTGGCAGAGCATGAGATGAAACTTCGGCCCCCAGACTGGCCTCTTCCCCGCCCAGATGCCATCCATCACATTGTGGAGGACTTTCTGACAGACTGGACGGCCCCGAACGCTCACATCCTGCCGCTGAGGCGGTTTTTGGAGAACTGCCTCAGCACGGACCTGCGCAATTTCTTTGCAGGTAACTTGAGCGCAGGGTTGAGGTGTCGGGAGGAGGAGGGGGGATGCGAGGGACATGCGACAGGAGCGATCTCTTCTGCAAATAGCTGAGATCTCTCCCTGTGGCGAGCTGGTGATCTTGCCGTCAGTCACACCTCTTTGGTGCGCTCCCCAGATGGTAAAAAGCACTGGTACTGTGCGTATGTTCCCAAATAGCCTTTGCTTTTGCTCACCGCCAGAAAGAGACTGCCCTAGGCACACGTGGATTTAGGGAGAGGTTTGTGAGGTTTGGTTCAGTCCCTTTTCTACCTGCAGCTTTTGTTCCATTGCCCACATGTTCCTTTGTGCCATTGGGTACCAGGTCTCTTTTCATGTACCGATGATGGGATTGCCTTCCTATGGGAAATGGGAATGCTGGGATGTGAGAGCTGGTCTGAAGGCTGGTCTGGGAACCTCCTGCAGGAACCTAATGTGGCACAGAGAGGGAAGTAATCCTGCAGTACGAAGAAGATGCCAGAGCAGGTGCAAGCTCAAATCCAGTGCCTTTTCCTCTGAGTGCAAACTGGAGATCCCACCCTGCATCTCCTGAGCTCTGCAGGACTGAGTCAATTACCTAGCTGCCATCCAGGGCAGGGTGCCGGCTGGGAAACTCCAGTCACCTTCCCTCATCCTCTCTGCCTTCCGTTCTGAATGAGTCATGGAATCACAGAATCACAGGGTTGGAAGGGACCTCTGGAGAGCATCTAGTCCAACCCCCCTGCCAGAGCAGGGCCACCTTAGAGCAGGTTGCACAGGAACCCATCCAGGCGGGTTTTGAATGTCTCCAGAGACGGAGACTCCACCATCTCCCTGGGCAGCCTGTGCCAGGGCTCTGCCACCCTCAAGGTAAAGAAGTTCCTCCTCATGTTTAGGTGGAACTTCCTGTGCTTAAGTTTGTGCCCGTTACCTCTTGTCCTGTTGCCGGGCACCACTGAAAAGAGCCTGGCCCCATCCTCCTGACACCCCCCCTTTAAGTATTTATAGGCATTTATAAGGTCCCCCCTCAGACCTCATTTTTCTAGACTAAAGAGATCCA
>VXBO01002530.1:1180639-1302852 GCA_013400135.1 Rhinoptilus africanus | reverse complement strand
GGGCTGCTCTCCATCCCTTCTCTGCACACCCTGGATTTGTACTTGGGATTACCCCGATGCATGTGCAGGACCTTGCACTTGGCCTGGTTGAACTTCATGAAGGTCTCTACGGGCCCACCTGTCTTGCAATAAAAAATGTTTCTTTTTATTTTTTTCTAAAGTAAATGCAGGATGCCTTTCTGGTTGTTTGCTTACTCTTAATGCATCCTTTGAGATGCCGCATTGATCCATTGCCAGCGGTTTTGCTCAATGTGTTTGAATTCCATGCAAGGCGCTCAGGGTGCACACATGGACTAGAGCCGTGGAGAGAGCCCGGCGCTGGAGCGGCTCTCCCAGGAGGAAAGCTGGTGAAGGTGGCCGAGCTTCATGCCTGCGCAGCACCGAGCTGCCAGGGGCCGGGCTGGGGCCGCCGGCATCCCTCTGCGCAGACTGGGTAAGGCATTTTTCAATATGCTTTCACCTCCCCTTGTGACAAAGCAATAAATTGTATCACATGTAGAATACGCCCGTGAAAAAAAAAGACCAAGCACTTGAGTGATGGTGAACACTGAAATTCAGGGGTTTCCTTTATCCTCAGCTTTCGGCATTAAGGCAGTAATGGGAAGCGTGAGGGCCAGCTGCTCTGACATTTCAATTTCCTCTCATTCTCCTTTTGTCCTTTTCACGGATCTAAACTGAATTTCAGGCTTGCAATTGCCATCTTCTTGGTGATGCAGAAACGTGTGGATCAGTATAAATACTTGGGTATTGTATGGGCTCTAACCAGCTGTTCTCCAGTGAGGTTATTTATAGGATTTTTAATTTCCCTCGGTTTTGTCATATGTATTCTGCAGACGTGAATAATTACTGTAAATTAGGTTTTTCTATCAAATGGCAGACTTAATTTTTTTAAATTTCCAGTGTGTGCGCTATTGTATTCTAGCACTTTAATGCGAAGTTGCTGAATTAAATAACTCATTTCACGTCTAATGAGCTGGCTCTGGACAGGCGTACTGAGGACACGTACTGACCCCCTTGTGAGACGGAGCTGGGACGGTGACTCCGTTCAATCTCATGTTGTGTTTAGCCAAGCGCTTTCCATTCCCTAACGCCATCTCATTACGGCTACACCTTGATGTATGGTTTTCAGAATCCAAGTTGACCGTCTCAGATGCATTGCTACCCAAATTCCCTGTCTGCCCTCCCAAACTTGCCGTGATTTTATGGGTGGTGAAATGTTGCTATTTTGGGCGGAATCCATACTGGTTTGGCCATTCACTCAGCTTTTTATTGCAGTTTGGCTCTGATGGTGTTGAAGTTCTGTGTTTGCAACCCAAACTCTCTTGCAGAGCTGGGGAACTAAATGGAGGAACATTGGCTGTAGCATATCAATGCTACAGATGCAGTGATGAGGCCTCACTTTCTTTACTGACACCTTATGTTTAGTTTGCATTATTTTCAAACAATTATTTTTATGAAGCTTCCTCTGGGTTGGAACTCAAGGCAGATTTCCACAAGCTACCCATATCAACATGTTCTCCTGGTGTTTAGCCTCCTTGGTAGATGCTGTCATTTCCATTTCTCAGATGTTTTTTTCCCCCTTAAAGTGCAAGAAACCCAAATGGTGTTTGAATCTTCATTTCTGTCAAATGATTCCTGAAAAAAAAGCCCCTGGAAAGGCTTTTGGGGCAGTATCTGCTTGGTCCCCAAAGGTGGTGTGCGAGGTGTCTGTTGCAACAGAGTTATCTTCCCTGGGAGCAATGCCCGGTCGCGTACCCCCTTGTTCTTTGAGTGACTCACCTCACATCACATAAAAAAGCTTGGTGCCTCTAATTGTCCTCATTATCACCAAGAGTAATCCTCGTCGGTCGCTCACACATTTCCAGACCAGATCTAGCTGCTGAAGAGATGCTTGAAAAGATGCTGGTTCTGCTGTTATTGGAAGCCGTGGCCTCCTGCCAGTTTGCGTCAGGGGGGAATATATGGTGTCATCAACATTGGAGGGAGTCCTTCACAAAGGGAAGGCATAGACAAAACCAAATGTGACACTGTTTTCCTATAGATAAGGCAATTTTGTGTGTGTGCTTCTGTTGTTGGCTGTTCTTCCAAGTTTTTATATTTAGTCTCTGGCCTTGTTTTCCTATGGCTGTGCTCACATTTCCTCGGCGCTGTAATCCCAATTTAAATGGAGTTTTTCTTTCCCCATCATTCCTACGAGCAATGACGGGTCACTCCACCGACAGTGGAGACACAGAAGGAACTACAAAAACCATCTCTACATAAAAAAAAATATTTAGCAGAATATTAAACAGCTTCTGGAAATAAATAGGTACCCAGGCACCATTTCAGAGCAGTTTGACATGCGGGCTGTGTTGAATCACCGATGACTGATGTAGAAGTGTAACAGTTTGAGAGGCAAAACAACCCCACCAGTTCTGGTCTAGGCAAAACGCTTCTTAGATTAGCATAAATTATGCAGTTTAAAATGCTTATTAACATTTAATTTAATATTATGAGCGTTGGTTTAGGAAGTGTGTTCTTGTCGGAAGAGAAGCAGCCATGGCAGAGTGCAGGAAGTTCACTTAAGCTGTAATTATTGCTTGTGTGAAAATTGTATGTGTTTTCCTGCATTTTGATTGCATGTGCACAAAATCTGTCAGAGAAAAAATAATCCAAATAAATTGACTATAAAGTCAAAAATTTAAAAAGAAAAATGCCTTCTTTCAAATTATGAGGTAGTTACCAATTGCTTACTGGTGTTACAGGAGGCCTGTCCCGAGATATTTTTAAAATTATGTTGAGATCTGGCTGTTAATAATGGCTCTGTCTACTGGGTATAAACTCCCTTCCATGAGTTTATTACCTTGTACTTGTGGCAAATATATTTGTTGTTCGTCTATGCAGCACATTATTGTTAACTTGGTCCTCAGGGAAAAATAATAGAAAAAGCCTAGAAGTAGAAGATTTTTTTTTTTTTTGTTAAGAGTTCAGTTTGTGTCTTTAATTACTGACCTCATGGTCCACAGGGAGGTGAGCTGAGGTCTGTGGAAGGTTATACCATGTTTTTGTGCTGGATAATCCTTCCATGCTGCGTGCGGTGTCTAAAACAGGCACTGAGGAGCATGAGTGCATCCACAAACACGACACGGTGCCAGGAAAGTGGCTCTGGGAAAATTAAATTCCTTTCTGTCGTGTGAGGTTTTCTGGGGACGTGGTGTCTGTGTAAGGTCAGTAGCTGAAATCATGTCTTAAAGGTAGGCCAGGTCTCTCAAAGCCCTGGGAAACGTGAAGTTGTGTTTGGTTTGATGGGAAGCGCAGTATTGCTCTCACGGCACGTGCACCTCTGTTCTTTACAAGCAAAAAGGAGACACCGAGGGCTAAATCCTCTTCTAAGTCACAGCTCAGCTCTGCCAAGTCCACTGGAGTCACCTCTTCTTCACTGCAGGCAAGACCTAGCATTCTTTTTCTAGTTCTTAATCAATGTAATGGTAGCCATTAAGCATCCTCAGGATAATGAAACTGAGTTTATGCCCATAGCACCTGCATGCATAATTTCTGTATTGCATTGTTATTTTTCTTGGTACAGATGTAATATTTCTGCTGAAGTTTTTCTAAACTGTTAGTAGAATTAAGAAGAAGTCTTGCCATAAAAGCTTAGAGTCCCTCTCCAGCTTTCTTGTAGCTCCGCTTTAGGGACTGGAAGGGGCTCTAAGGTCTGGCTGGAGCCTTCTCTTCTCCAGGCTGAACCCCCCCAGCTCTCTCAGCCTGTCCCACAGCAGAGGGTCTCCAGCCCTTGGATTATCTCCATGGCCTCCTCTGGTCCCGCTCCAACAGCTCCGTCTCCTTCTGCTGATGGTGGCCCAGCGCTGGAGGCAGCACTGCAGGGGGGGCTCACCCAGCGGAGCAGAGGGGCAGAATCCCCCCCTCGCCCCCCTGCCCACGCTGTGGGGGTGCAGCCCAGGCTGGGGGGTGGTTCTGGGCTGCCAGCGCACATTGCTGGCTCATATTGAGCTTCTCATCTACCAACACCCCCAAGTCCTTCTCCTCAGGGCTGCTCTCCATCCACTCTCCTCACAGCCTGGATTTGTGCTTGGGATTGCCCCGATCCATGTGCAGGACCTTGCACTTGGCCTGGTTGAACTTCATGACGTTGGCACAGGCCCACCTGTCCATGTCCCTCTGGATGGCTCTCTGGAGGCATCTGGCAGCACCTTGTGTGTCCATGTTTTTTCTTGGGGGTGTTGTTAAATCCTATATCAGGCACAGCAAGAAAGGTCGTCCTTTGTCTCAGCAGGCGTGGGAGAGCAGAGGGTGATGGACACCAGGGTAAGTTACGTCCTTTCCAAGTGTTTCCTTTCTGCCCTGGAAAAGCAGAACTCCAGAAACTCGCCTGCCCTTTCCCACATTGTTAGTAGTCCTGTCTTCCTTCTCCAGCAGCATGAAAAATGGAAGTGCTCTGAAGGAACTTTGGAGAAACGTGGGTTGGAGCGTGAAGGCTGAGATCCACGGGACAGACCAGGCTGGGCAAAACCTACCCATGGTCCCCAGTGTGCTTTCAGCAGATGCATCTCCAGGTACATTTCATTATACATTACCATTTCATTATAATCTTCAGTTGTTTGAGTCTCTTCCTTGTTTCTTCACCTCCTCAGTTGCTTGCCTCTGATTTTCACTTCAGGGTGGGCTGTTTTTTTCTTGGTGCTCTGTTCATCAGAGCAGCGCAGACCTCCACACCAGTGCCCATCCCTGCA
Organism: Rhinoptilus africanus; assembly: GCA_013400135.1. Taxonomy (NCBI): domain Eukaryota; kingdom Metazoa; phylum Chordata; class Aves; order Charadriiformes; family Glareolidae; genus Rhinoptilus; species Rhinoptilus africanus. The sequence continues at coordinate 1,298,122 of VXBO01002530.1, read as the reverse complement.
GCCCACGTACCTGCATTTCCTTCATGGATTTCTTGTTCTTGGTGCCTACGAGGCTCTCCCAGAGCAGTGGAAGGACACATGCCAGCTCCATGTCCATGGGGAAAGGCTGATCCTAAGGGGGGAAACTCACCCTGCCAGGAGGGGGCTGCTTTTTGCTGGGACCGGGGCTGTGCCAAGCTCCAGCAGCATTATCTAACTCAGAGTTACCCAAGTTCAGCGGGGATGCTTTCCTTTCCTGCAGGCCATTGTAGTACCATTAACAAAAAAAAAAAAAAATCCCAAAGACTGCGTGGAACTTATTTTTTCTCCAGCACTCCTTGTTTCTGGCTGACAGCAAGCATTAGCCGGCGGTACGAGCTAATTGGAAGTGACCAGTGACCGCAAAGCCCCGTGTGGGAGCGAGAGCCTGGCTTCCTCGTTGTTTAAAATACTGACGTTTGCATTTAAGATGTTCTTTTTTTACCTTCCTCTTTCTCTTTCCTTTCCCTCCGTGATTTCTGTTATTTAAGGAGGGAAAAAAATTTAAAAAAGGAACAGCTGGAAGGTGTGTTTCATAAAAATGGGAGCGTAAAGTTTTGGCGTGGTTTCACCTACCCCTGTTATCCTTCGGGCAGGAGCGTGGGGATGTTTGGGTTTCCGAGGGATGAGCTGTCTGTGCCTTGCTCTGCCGATGCTGGATGCCATGCCATGCTGTGCCATACCATACCATACCATGCCATGCCGTGCCATGCCATACCTCATCCCCACGGTCCCCCTTTGCCCCGAAGGAAGGGCTGAGCCCACAGCGTGGCCCCACGCTGGATCCTTCGTCAGATTCAGGACTGGCAGCCCCCAGCATGGACGTGGCCCAGAAGCCATGGGGACCATCCCAGTGGAGATGTGGGGATTTAGGAAATTTTTTTCCTGACAAAAAAGTTGATGTGGTTGCGGGCCAGAGGTCCAGGGGGAACCTCAAGCCTCATGGAAGGGGTTTTTGTCACTCAGACAAGGATTTATGCAGGTGTATACAGTATCACAGGATACTCGTGTTACACAGTGCTGGTAACAATAAATCAGTACACCCATTGCGGTTTATTTCCACAGTAAGAAAAATGGAAGGGAAGAAAGCCAAGCACTTACCTGTTTTACCAGATAATTTACCTGTAGTTGAGCTATAAAATGAATGTCACTTGCATTTCTCTTCTCTCTTAAAACAAAATGATGGAGCAGAGGAAGGCACCTTCAGGCAAGAGCAGAGCTAGTGGGAAAACAAAGCAGAGCACACACTCCCGTTGTGTTTGCTGAGGAATGATGTGAGCGGTCGGCAGCTCCCCGCGAGGTGCTGTGGTACCCACGGATTGCAAAGGGGAGCGGGGAGGGATGGGCAAAGTGGGAGTGGGAAGGATCGGCTGCTAATTAAAAGCAGGGAGCAAAAAGTAGCTGACGAATTTATCTTATTTCCTAACACCTGGATTTACTTTCAGACAGGGAAGTTGAAACCGTAAGGTGCTTTAGGTTAAAATTTCATTTGTTTTGCAGGATTTCTGCCAGAGTGCTGTTTCTCTTATTCATAATGAGCTGGAAAAGGTGTGAGTGCACCATCCAAAGCACTGAACCACCACTGCTCATCATGGTCTTTCAAGCATTTGGCTGTATCATTGTAATGATGGGCCAGAAATTATCCATAAGATAATTAATGCATCATCCCCTGCATGTACAGAGGAGCTTTGGTAATTCAGTGGATCATATGTGCTATAGAATATTTTAAATATATTCTGTACATTTTTGCCCACTTTCTCTTCTTCTGGGTAACCCCATCTCTGTGCATGTCCCTGCCACAGCCTCCTGTCCCTCCTTGGGCTCAGCCATGGTCCAGGGAGCCAAGCTCTGGGGTAGGGTAGGATTTCTGGGACAAGATCTAGCATTCAAGAAGTAGAGATAGTTGCATGGAGTGGTATAAAATCCTAAAGGAAAAAAAAAATAATACTAAAAAATAAACCAACAGGGAAGGTGGTTGGGAGTCACTGGATCGAGTCCTTGGTCAAGGTGTCAGTCACTCAGGTCATTGATGCCACCCAGGTGTTGGTGGTGACAAATGATGGCAACTCAGCAACATCGAGGATCCGGTTGCTCCATCAGGGATAATGGCTGTACCTTTGCTTAGCTAAGGGGCTCTTCAAAGGCGAGCTGTATTCTCTGTGTGTCAGCCAATAAATAATTGATGTATCATTTAAATTGTAAGCTGCTTGCAGAGACTTCTTGCGCACGCCTAGAGAAGCTGAGCAAACTGTGACTGCTACGATGCGCGTCGTCAGAGAAAAGAGTTTTCGCTGCTTTTTGTTCCTTCCTAGAAACTGGTATCCAGCTATTTTTCTCTGGATTTGTTTGAGAGAAAAATTACCTCCTTTGAAGTGCTGCTTTTGAAGAGGAAAGAGGATCAGGTTGTCGCCGGTCTGGTTGGTGCAGACCTCGTGGGATGACCTGCCTCAAGTTCCCACCCTCATAGGGGTAGTCGGTGTTTAAAATCTCAGTACTTAAAATAAGGACTGCAGCAAGAATGTGCTATTGAGGGGGTTCTTTTTACTTACCATTAGAAATACAGAAATTACAGCTCCATTATATATAATAGTGCTTTGAATATCAAATATTACACACAAATGAGGTTGGAAGGAGGCTCCAGGATTACAGACATTTTCATTAGGACACAGCACTAATGAGGGATGGGTTTTACTTGTATTATAGAAACTGCCACCTGAGTTTTCTAGCTAACGTTCCCTTAAAATTACTGCTTTTATTTCTTCTTTCTGCTCAGTCTCACGGGTAAATGGGAGCTAAACTTTTAAAGTTATTCTGAAATTGGTATTGGCAACTGAGTCTTGCATTATTTGCCAGTGAATTGATACACAAGATTACATGTGAATTCTTGGTTGTTTTTTTCTTTTACTTTATCTAAACTAGCCCATCAAAATAAACAACTGCCAACTGCGGTATTTAGATTTTGGTAATGACATAAGTATGCATATCTTCTATATTGCAAAACAAGCTAAATGTATATAAATAGTTTGAGGATTCTGGTCCTCAAGCCTCACTAAAAGGAGCTGGAGGCAGCAAAGTACTGCCTGGGTGATGTGCATGTAGAGAACTTGGCCTCCTGAAGTCCATGGGAGTTTTTCATTATTTTGTTATTCCTAAAGCTGTATTTTAGCTATAGTTTGTTTGGTGGTTTGTTGGTTTTTTTTTTGTTTTTTTTTTTTAAATGCCTATAAGGATTTTTCAGTCTTGCATGTCTAGTTCACAAATGGGAAGGATTTAGAGAAAGGGAAGCCTGTGGGTTTTGCAAGCTGAACACTGGCACTAGAGCTGTAGGACATTCAGCCCTTTGAAGATCAGGTCCTTCACCTTGTTCATCCCACACACCCCCAAATCTTTCCAGGTTGGGGCATCTCCTCCGTCTTTCCTTCTCCAGCAGAGCCCCCCAGGGAGGGAGAGCATCCCCCTGACCTGCAGAGTAGGGGTCAAAAGAGATGATGACGCTTTGATTCTCTATAGCTTCACAGCCCTTTCTTTGCTCTTGGTAAGGTCTCCAGTTTCTATGGCTTTCTGTGACTCTTCCTGTCCCTTTTCAACTGAATCAAGGCTTTTAGTCACATCAGCCCTTAAATTCTCAATGCAGAGCTCTACATCTGCCTCTCTGCAGCACAGAGAAGCTGGTGGTGCGGTAATGTACATACAAGGTAGATTTAAAAGCGTTTTCACTTAAATGGATTTGATTTTATCATTCTAGATGACCTCCACTTCCCAACACATTGCTCTTATCAGACACACTGTAGCTGTTAAGAGAAATGGGAATCAACCATTCTGAGAAAGGTAAGGGGAAAACTCTGGATTTTTAATATTTTGGGTTTTGCTGTAAGCATTAGACTGTTTTTCCTTTGCTCCTTTATTTAGGGGGAAATATTTGTTTGATACTATCCTGATACAAGTGCAATGCCCACTTGGCGTTAAAATTCAGAACCCGAATTGGATCAATCTTGCAATTTCTCTTTTAACTTTAGACTTGTCAGGCTCTATTATTCTCAATACATTTTGACACTTCTAGGTTAAAAAGACATCAATTACCTTTTGAAATTACCCTCTCCGCTATAGGATTATTAGCCCTATTTCTGCTGACTTTGCAAGTTCATTCTGCATAGTAGATGCTTTGGAGGGGGTGTGTGTGCCTGAAAATGCTGCATATAACCATTTTATTGCGCTTGACTGGGTGCCTGGGTGACGACTGTGTAACTTGGCTGCAGCCATGTCTTATTCCTTCTGGACCACATTAGGCAGTCCCTTTAATTATGAAGAAAAACTGGGGTGTGTGGGTTTACTGGTGCCATTTCACTGCTCTTGCAATGTGTACAGCCTGTAAATATGGTATTTTGATATTGCACTTCCTCTACTAAACATGCAGAAATTGAATCATCTCAAAGACTGTCCCTGCTGTATAAATACAGGCAGTTCTGCTAGTTATGTGCTGTGCAGAAAATCACTGTCCTGTTGCAGAGGTGACTTCAAGATTTTCTCTTACCCATTGGAATGTGACCAAGACCCTTGCAAGTATCTTTGTTTCATTTGGTTTCTTTATTGTTTGGCTTGTTTTGCAAAAAAAGATTAAGTAAAAATAGGGGACAGCAGAAGAGGAGCAGAATGGGCTTCTCCGGGGGTGGTTCGACATTAGATGTTTCAAATTGGCTTCTGGAAGAACCTCCCTCTGGTGCCTGAAATGGCTTTATTAATCAATACCCCTGTGGTTCTGTGGGGAGGCGAGGTGGATAACAGAGATGGAACTTCAGATTTTGTTTCTGACAAGTTATTAGTTGAAGAGGTCTGGGTTTGAACAAAAGCCAGAAGTTCTCATGTTCCCCCGTTTCACTTGTTCGAGGACGGTATTTGACCTGTATGTAACGCGTTCTGCTGTTACAACCTCCCCGCTCCTTCCCAAACCTACTCGGGCTTTTGTGCATGTTTTCAGTGACGGTGGATGAATTGATACTAGAAATGTTGCCATTTAATTTATAACTAGAAAATAGAGAATGTGACTGCAAAGCAAATATTGTGACCCAACAGCAGAACTGTCCTAGATTCTCACATCTTGTTTTGAAATTTTATGACAGCCTTATTGCCCAAGGGTACAACATAATCACTTCGCAGTTCACTGATACGCTTTCTTTCAGCATCTGTACTAAATGCGTTTTTATCCCTACTGCATGTAAGACCACTTTTTAATTCTTCAGATTCAAAGAAAAAAAAAAACCCATCTCAAAGTGCGTAATGGCTAGAATTGCATTTATTTTAATTTTGAATGTGAATATGCTTCAAAAAATTAACAACCTTTCCACCCCCTCACCACCCAAAGTCTTCATTGATGATGCTGTTTTTCTGTCTTTCATAAGCAGAAGCTCTGGCTAACGCCATCAGAGCTCACCCTAATGTAATATTTGCCAGGAAAGCTTCGGAATATCTGAACTACGGGGTCATATTTGCAAACATTACTGGTGGCACCAGGAGGGTCGTGAGGGGCCACAGGAGCTTCCTGGCATTAAGTCAGGTCCTGCATGGAGCATTTTGGGTGCTGCAGTATCGGGCTGATGGGGGCTGACAGGGTAGATATAGTAGGCTGTATCTATACATTGTCCTATTTACATGCATGTGCAAATGAAATAACTGGGTATTGCTCTGCTTTTCCATTAAAGTCATATGTGCAAGCTCTGAAAATCAATGTTTCGGATGTCTAAAAATGTAGTCTTTATCCTGAAAGGTGCTTTCAACGGCACATTTTTGGATCGCATCAAGCAGGTTGGTAAATAGCTCAGTAGCTGAGTAAAAAAGAGCTGTTCTTACTTTGACTCTTGTCTCCCTGAAAACCGCCCTTTGGTCTTCCAGGAGCACTTTTTGTGCTCACTCCTTCTGAAATCAAACTGCCTTTCACCTCTGTTTCGATGCAACTTTGACGGCAGTTGAGTTCCTCTAAACCCCCACAGCCGCGTGTGGGGCTGATGAAGAGTGAAATGGACTTTGCTGACAATTAGGAACACCGTTCTGGAGGAAACAAAAAGTCCCACTGCCTTTGCTGCCGAGATCGTATCTGACATCTCTCTGAAATGCAGGTGGCAGGAAGCGACACGGTGAGATAATGTCCCACGAAGACCTTTTTTCTCCTTGTCCCAGCCGGACCTCCACGGAGCCTCTCTGACTCTTCCTCCTCTCTTTTCTGGATGATAGATTCGACATTTGCCAATATACTGTTGTGTGTCTCCACAGTGCCCTGGGCTCTCAGCGCCGTGACAGCCTTGGACAGAGGTTATAAATGAGCTGTGTGCCCTGAATCGTTTCACCTGGCTATTACCGCATGCTTCTGAAGTCTGTCATCGAAGAGAGACTTTTATTTCTCAACATTTCTATTTTCTATTGCCTTGAATAAAAGACGACCTTCACATGCCCATGATCAGCATAGCATTTTCTCATCTTTCCTTGGTGCTTGGATTAAGTGCATTTAGAAAAAATATCCGTCAGTGGTTTTCAGTAAGTTCTTGGGGAAAAAAAAAAACTCCTTAAATTGATAAACAGAAGATAAGTCCTGAAATACTGTAGGGTTGGTGTCTTCTCCCAAGTAACAGGAAATGGCCTCAGTTGCACCAGGAGAGGTTTGGATTGGATATTCCGAAACATTTCTTCATCGAAAGGGTTGTCAGGCATTGTAACAGGCTGCCCAGGGAAGTGGTTGAGTCGCCATCCCTGGGAGTATTTAAAAGATGGGTAGACATGGTGCTGAGGGACATGGTTTGGTGGTAACTTTGCAGTGTTGGGTTAACAGTTGGGACTTGGTGATCCTAAGATCCCTTCTAACCTAGATGATTCTATGAGTCTGTGATTTGCATCAATAGGTATTTCTTTTTTTACAAAAATCACATTGTTGCTTCTGTTTACTAGAGCTCCAACTCGAGGAGCATCACCAATGCAGGCAGGGCACCACTCAGGAAGTCCCTTTGCTGCAGAAGAATGTCTGAAAAAAGCAGACCTCCTGTTATAGTACCAGAAAAGTAATTAATATAAAGAAATGGGAGAGTAGAATGTTGATAATCTCAACCTTTTGCATTTCATTATGATCTGTTGTTTCCTAGCTGAGGTTTTAATGGATCACCTTGTCTTACAGCAACTCGATATCTCATCATTTATCTGAATTTCTGACATTTAAATTCTTGGACAGAGGGTGTAGCTGTTATTTTTCATATTCTTTCCTTTCTGTTTTTTTTTTTTTTTTAATATCTTCTCTTTTTTTAGGATATCCATTAATACATGCTTTCCTAGGAACTGTAGATCTTTTTTTACTTTTAAGCTGTACATACTATGCCTAGATTAGCTAGGAGTATTAAAGTAATTTTGAATCTTCAAATTGGCTCATAAATTGCACACAAAAAATTGAAAATGTGTTCTCTATGGTGTTCTCCCACAGGGCAGCATGAAACCTGACAATGATCTTTGCTCCTGGAACATAAGGAGCAAATTTAAAGGAAGATCTAAAGCACTTAAAAAAAAATCCCCATAAGCAATCAAAACACCTTTCTCTAGCTACATGAAAATAATACATTTTCAAGGGTACTTATTTATTTATTAGGAAGGATTCAGAGAGGAGTGAGTTATTTATCATGTGTAAATAATTAGTCTAGTGCTGAAAATGAGACCACACTGGTTTAGCTTAATGAATGTTTCAGAAACCTTCATCCTACGTAGCAAAATTTTAACATATTTCCCACAAAATATTTATATCTGAGTCTGCATGTTGCTATTGCTTGTGTATGTTTTGATATTAGTGGCAACACCATGCAGTTATGATATCCTAAAGAGCCCCATCCTGAGGTATGTACTGCATCCCGGCGTTTTTGAAGCTTTCCACTTTAGAGGTGTAGTAGCCTTAAGATTTATTTTACTTCTGTTTGCTTCGTTTTGCACTCAATTTGACCAGTTTTATACCTTGCCTGTGCCACACTCCACATTTGTCTGTGTCGCCTGGACTGCTCGCTCCACTTACTCAAGAGATCAGGGACCTGTTGAGTAGCGCTTGACTCAGCTCGCAGGGACAGAATTGCACTTAGCCCTTTCTATAAACAAATACCGGCTGGTTCAGGTAATGAAGCACCTCTGACCAATGATCACGTTTCAGGCTGCATCCCCAAAGCGTGTTTCTTACTTGACACCCCATCAGGAGGAACAACCGTGTCTATCTGGAAATCAAACTAAACAGTCATATACGCACTCTCACTACCACTGTTTTAAACCCGCAGAAATTTGTGGTGTTTGATACCGCTTTTGCTCTCCCAGGCTGTTAGTCCATGCAAACGATTTTCATTTTGCTTTTGGTATTGTTCACCTTGTTTTTAATGTCACGGCCCTGGAAGCTGGTGGTCCTGACATAGTTTGCCCCGCAATTTTGAACGCAGTCAGAAGACACGCTGGTGCAATCTCTCATTTATAGACTGGATAAATACCACCTGCGTGCCTCAACTCTGCACGGCTGAAATCAGAAGAGGTTTTCACATTAACCTCAGTGGGAGAAAAATCTGGCTCAGAGTGCTCTGCAGACAGATACACGCAGATGCATTAACCACTCGTGCACATCTCGGATCCACCTGCCAGTGCTGCAAAAATACCACTTTTGTACGTTATGTCTGAAAAACAGGGACTGTAACTGCTCTGATAGAGACAGGGAAAGGGGATTTTTAACTGTTACATTTCAAAACCATCACTGATATCACCTAAAATCCTCATTCTTTTCCACCATCTTGACACTAAAGCGGCTTTGGAGGTCCTGGAGTGACGCAGGGTGCAAGCATGGTGGCACCATCCGGGCATAACAAGCTGTAGACATGGGCCAAGAGGAAACAAAATAGTCTGTGTCAGGAGGGACGTGATTTACTCAGTCTGAACACATGCAGCAGTTACTGTTTGCATCTGCCGTCCTGTGGCCGGGCAGCAGCGCCCTGCACCGCTGCAGCTAGAGCACACCCTCGGCAGCACCGGTGGGGCTGAGCGGAGCTGGCTCCAAGACCAGCTGTCCCTTCAATGATCCATGAAGCACTTTGGTGTCCGCTCCAGAGCAACAGACCTGTGTCATCTTGAGAGGAGCTGGTACCAAGGCAGGCGATGGCCCAGGCAGAGCAACTGATTGCAGAGGAAAAGCAGGAGAATGATAAAAAAAAAAGAAGGAATTGGAGTTTTCCACCCCATACCCATTTCTGGTGGGTTTGGACTTGAATGCTACCCTATTAAAAAGAGGGAGCTATGGAAAAGTATTTTCTAGTTGGGAAAAAATTCCTGGAGAGTTGTAAAGCACAGAGGCTTTGTCACAAAAAGGTGAGCTGCCGTGGAGGAGGGCTGCTGCCGCTGAAGAGAGGGAAGGAGAGTCGGTGGGTCCATCACACAGGTATCGGGAGAGGAAGCTTGGCTGGGTGCAGAAACTCGTTTATAAAAACAACCACGCAATTTCGACTGACTGGGCTTCTTCCTTGTGTGACACCTGGATGAAGAAGATTTCTCTCTTCAGTGAGTTTTAGTTCCTTTGCTGTCTTCATTCACCATGTCCCATGGCATTTCACTCATTGCTACTGAGAAGTGTCTCCCAGGAAGGGAGATCCTGTCACGCAGACATGAGCTACCTTGAGTTTGTTGTGACCTTTGGTGAGAGCTGGCAGGAAAAGGGCCATTATTTGCAGTTGTCTGATGTTAAAAACATTCCTCTTCAAACTGCAGAATAATTATCGTTATGATCCATGTTCATGCCGTGCTTCATTTCTGGGGACACCTGTTTTTTGACAGATCCTTTCTTTCAGGAGTGTGTGCTGCCAGGAAGAGCTTAAGCCATCCTCCAAAACAATCAGGTTCAGCTAGGGACACTTTTTCTTATTTCTTTTTTCTTATAATGCGAAGTGCAGCCTGGTCCTCACCCCTCATTGGGATTCCCAGGCACGCCGCGCTGAGATAATGAATGACAACAGGACCAGGACAAGACTTCATCAACCGGCAGCGAAACCCCGTCCCTGCCGGGGGGCAGGTGCTGCCCTTTGCTGTCTGCCGTGATGAACCCAGTGGCCATAGGCATTGCTCCAGCCCTGGCACCACCGGCTTCATTACTCCAGCACATCATTTCCGTCGCAAGGCAGTTTTAGGGCATTTGCACCTTAACTAACTCACTCTCATGCTAATACTCTCCTGCTCATTAACTGCAACATGAAACAGATATTAGCTTTTGCTGATAACGCCTCTGACATAGACCCACTTATTTCATCCATCATTTCTGTCCTCATTGTTCTCCGTGTGTCGGAATTTAATACTGGAAGGGTTGAAATATTGCGTTGCAGGCGCTGCCTTGTTGTTTCTCCACTTCTTCCTCCTTTACAGTGTAAGTTGGCTTGGGAGGTGTCTACCAACAGCAATAAAGACCTTTCGACACTTCCAGACAGATTCCTGTTATGACAACAAAGATCTGGCAACAGTTTTCAGCCCATGGAATGCTGTCTGGAAGTCTCATTTTCATGTCTGTGAACGGCCACAGACTTTTCTATATCCGCAGGCTTTTGTGTAGCCAACTTTGTTGCAAACATGTTGTGAAAGCAAACATTTGGCCAAGTAATTAAAAGTTGTGAACGCTTTATGACTGTCATTGCAGGTAGTGTGTTGTGCTGTTTGACTGTTTCATTCAGTCACTGTGGGAAATGCCTCCGTTTTCCAGCGCTTCCTAGAATAAAGGATGTTATTTTTACTGCTGTATTTTGAAATCTATCTTTACAGACATTCTTTTGCCCTTTTTTTTTTTTTTTTGCATTCTTGTGCATTCTTTTTTGTTGGAATCTGTGTATTCAGCACAGTCCCGTGCTCAGGCTGTTGATAATGATAAGCTGCCCAAAGCACTGTAAATGAAGCTGATGCAAATATTTAAAAGGATGTCACTGCCACATGCTTTACCTGAGTCTGGGGCAAAATACCCTTTACGTCTCATATGAAGAAGATGCTTTTCTTTGTCAATGCTTTGTTGAATCGACTTTCTCATTGTAATGATTTCTCTTAAATTATTTGATAGGCAGTGAAAGTCCAGATTATTGCCAACGCTATCGCAGTCCTAGATTTTTCCATCATGGAACCTGCAGCCAACTAAACTTCACCTCAGAAGTCAGGAGCTCCCACCTCGTACTCCTGTCCCGGAAGCTGTCTGCTGTCTGTTCCAGAAGAAAACTGGAGGAAGACTGAAAAACTGCACTTTCTGAGGTAATCATGTTAATACGTACTCTTCTAGCTGACATCTCAGGCAGAAAACATGTCCATCCCCATTCCTGTGGTTAGAGACGGATAGGAGTGGTCAGTATCTGCTTGCAGACAAATGGAGTCCTTTGTAGGACCTATTCTAGGAATAAGTTTAAATTGGTTGTCTGAGGACATCTTACTGTTAAAACTGATGAGCTGAAGTCTTTGCAAAAGTCTGTTTTCCAGTTCTCTGCCACTGCAGGACAGGGTTGTATGAAATGTAGTTGTGCCGACTCAGAGAAGTTTCAAGCAAACAGATGCAACTGTTATAAACAAAATCAAAACACTGCAGTGATCCTAATTATGAAAATAAATATAGGGTCTGCTAAGAGTTATGTACTATTGTAAAATAAATGATAGAGTGCAAGATATATCACACAGTCTTAGAAACAAGTACAAAAGACTCTACAATATAGAAAACCTTTTTGAAATTATTATCTCAAATAACTTAGGCACTTCATTTACAATTGCATACTGGTTTCAGGCATTTTCCCAAATTCTTGAAGTCCTCAGCTTTTTCACAAAATAATCTGCTTGATAATGTGTCTGTAACATACGTAGCCCATATGTTAGTTGACATACAGTCTCTCTGGCTATCAAACTTAAATCCTTTTTTCGGGTTCAACGGAGGACTGTGATGTAGAATAAATATTGACTCCTATTTTCCACTTAACACAGAATAAAACAATTGTAGAAAGTTCTAAAGTATTAATTGTTGATGGATTTTTCTGTGGGCAAAGGCAGACAAAGGAACACACGGAGTTTTCCATCAGCATCCCCCACGGCAGTAGCATCACTGATCTTTTTCCAAGGACGTTTCAGTCTAGGCATTTTCTGCTCTACGTGCAGTAGAACAGGGGAGGGGAGCAACAGATGTGACGTAAAGGAAACCTGTGTCTTCTTAGGGTTTTTAACCAGCATCCAGAATTCTCTCCAGAAACTCCTGATGTCTTTGACCTGCTAACCCCGGCCGCCTGTAAATCGGCACAGATTGCTTCTTCATTAATGCTTTATGTTTCACTGCTGCACTCTCTCTGACAAATATGTAGGGAATTTTATTTGCAGAAAGGCTGAGAAAAATATGTGCTTATAAAAAAACCCCAACACCTATGGCTTGTCCAGCAACATGTGAAAGTCTTTTATCTGGTTACTTGATACTCAGTGTGTTTACTTGCTAAGCTTCATCACAAAATATTTCATAGTGAAACTAAAGAACTTCTGTCCCACTTCATGGATTATTTGTTTGGTTTTTTTACTCTTAGGCATGAGATGCGGTTCTTCTGAGGAAGCAATCATTTTCTCCTCTGCATTGGAAAACTGTTCTCATGGAGCTTTCTGGTGAGATCTTGTCTGCTGGCGGCATGGAGCTCTTGCAGCGTGTTTCAGCTTTTGCCTTCAGGAGAAAAGAAAGTAAAAGAAGTGAGTTGCTGGGCTCGGCAGTGACTGTGCTCCTGGGGCAATGATGCTGCAATATGCCCAGCAGAAGCGCGGGTTCCCCTTGCAGCTGCTTTGGCAGTGGCCAGTGGTGGTAGGTAGTATTCTTGGAGTGCCTAAACAGACAAAAAAAAGTAACCACAGGACAGAAGAGTTGGTTAGGTGCCGTCATCAGCATTCCTGCATCATGATAATGTCTTGAAGCTGTATTTGTTTTTAAAATGAGCCGTTAGAGCGGGTTGGGTATCTCCAGGCACAGGTTGCTGGGTATCGATCCTCTCCCTCCAGGTGGCTAATGCAGGTCTCCAGCCCATGTCGATAGTGGATCTTTGATGCCCAGCCTGAAATAGAGTTTCTCACCTACAGCAAAGTCGTCCACGTCACAAGACGCCATCTCACTGAGTGCTAATCTGACAGCCTTATTGGCTGCAAGGCCAAGGAGTGGTTGGAGCACAGATGCTGGAATTGCCATGCCAACCCCTGGGTTTCCTCCCTTCTGTTCACCATCGAGCACGCTGGCAGCAAGGTCTGGCAGCTGCTTCATCAGCTTCTGCTGGCTGGTATGTCAGACTAAAAATTAATGCTAAAACCAGAAGAAAATGTGCAAAATAGATTTTTCTTTTTTCTTCTTTTTTTTTACCCCTGCAGAGAGTTGGGTTGGTAATGGGGCACAGAAAATCCTATGTTCTCCCCAGTATCATCAGATCTAAACTAGAAGAGTATGGCATCTTTACCTCCCGCTTGATTAATTATTTCTAACATTTTCTTCTGAAACGTTGCTTAGTGAAAACCTCAGTCAAATCAAGCCAGAGCTGAAATACTAAAAAAAAAATTAAAAAATAAAAGAAGCAGTTGCACTTGAAATATATGTTATGAATCAATTGTATGCAGTTTCCTGGAAGTTTAATTTTGTTTGTGCAGTTTTGAAGGGCCTGACTACGTTTTCCTGTTAGCTGGATGGAGCAATCTCTGCACAGGCCTGATGGTGACCAAGCGAAAACCACAGGTCTGCCTTACAACACTGCTGTATTTGTCTAAGACTCCAGATGATCTGCTGATGCACAAAAATTTAAGCACCTTTTTTTACCAATAAAAAAATCAGCACTAGGAATGGAAGACTCAATTATATTTTGCTGTTGTTTTTTTTTTTTTTTTAACAAGAAAGATGCAATATAAATTAGTGAGAATGTGTGTAAACACAATTTAATAAATACAAGAAAAAAGACGCTTACAGCCTCCAGTATGTGGGGTTTATAGCCTTGTGCAATGTAATTATGTTTATGTGAGTATGAGCATAATAAACTGTAGAAAGTCACACAGCAATGACTGATAACAGTGTATGTAATTCTGATGATATACAGTACCACAGCTGAAATACTGAACATAGCCCTGCCATTTCTGTAACAGAGACAAGAGTGGAAGGGTGGTTTGTTTTGTGGATATTTTTTAAGTGAGGGGCTGGAACACTAGCAAAAAGCTGGAATAGAAATCCCAAGATGCTCCCAGAGTGGTACTATTGCAATCACCTATTTAAATACCTTTTTTCCTTCCAGCTTCCATGCACATGAATTGCATGGTCCCAATGATTCCTTTAGCATTCCCATTTGCTCCTTTTTATAGAATAAAAGAATCATTTGGGTTGGAAGAAACCTTTAAGATCATCAAGCCCAACCATTAACCCAAAACTGTTGAAACCACCACTAAACCATGTCCCTCAGCACCATGTCTACACATCTTTTAAATACCTCCAGGGGTAGCGCCTCAACCACTGCCCTGGTCAGCCTGATCCAATGCTGGCCAACCCTTTTGGTGAAGAAATTTTTCCTAATATCCATCCTAAACCTTCCCTGAACACCCCTGGCTCCCTCAGCCGCTCCTCACAAGACTTGTGCTCCAGACCCCTCACCGGCTCCATTGCCCTTCTCTGACCCAACTCATTTTGGCACGGAGGAAAGGATGAGCAGAGCCCTCCTGAGCAGCCCCACACACCGCACCACCCTTTCTTCTGCTGCTTTTTGAGCTGTTGAGAGGGTCCGAGGCATTCCGAGTTCAGAGCAGAACAGGGTCTTCGCCAACCTTAGCCGGTTGAGCAGCCTCAGGGACTGAAGACAGACCCTAGCAAAGGCCTGGTAACTCGGGTTTTAAATCCGGTAGGGATTTCAGCCTCTCTTCTTCAGCTGCGAGACTTAGCTCTTTCAGACAGAGACACGTGTGCAGTTGATGCCCTGGGAGACTCGAGCACAGGAGGGTGTTTGAGCATCTATTGCAAAGCTTGATGTTTCTCTGTGTTTTCTATCTTGCTTCCTAGCCCGTGACCTAAATTATGAGTGGAAGATATTAAGCTTGGATTTTATCTTTGGAGCTGACTACACCCACAGGAGAAATTAAGCACAGTGTTGCTGTTTGATTGAAGGTAAGCAAGCAGTGCAAATATACTGCAGTCTTTGTTTAAACTGCTGCCAGAAATAGGAAGTTTTGAGCAAAATCCTGTTTTTCTTTATTGTTCTTTCTTCTCTAAAACCTCATACCCCCACCATAATTTAGGCACAGAACAGTCTTGTTTTGCCTTGTTGGCTTGTTACGTTTTAACAAAATGTCAATCAACCGTAATTCCTTTCTCCTTCCTGCTTGCAATTAAACCTGCTTTCTCCCAAACTAGCATTTGCCAGCTCTTCCTGGAATTTCTTCAGCATAAAGTCTGTTGGGTTTTGTGTGTAACGTCATGATTGTGGTGCCAGAGAAAGCCTTGGGAAAGGGATGTGGCAGAGCTCTAACTTCTTGTTCTTCCACGAGTCCTCAATTGCTCATTGCTAGGAGAAAGTGCAAGCAGAGCCTGTACTCCACCATCCATCTGTGCCTGGTTTGTGGCTACCTACAGGTGCTCCTGTAAGTATTGGATATATTCTTTCTTAAAAGAAACCAAAAAATTCCAAATTTGCAAGTATTGACTCTAAATACTTTCAGTCCTTGAATAATCCCATCTTCTTTGACGATAGATCCTTTGTCTCACCTCAGCCAGTTCTTTCAACTGCTAATGCCGTACCAGCAGATTAAAACCTTGTGTCCTTTGCTGAGGAATGAGGTGCTCCAGCTGTCACCCACCTTTAGTCTTTTGGGGAGATTTGGTTGACGTTGAACAATGAGGCATTTTATACTGTGTTTAGCTCCATGAAATTTCAGCTGATCCCATAAAAGAGTTAATTGGTTTCTGCAGGTTACAGTCTAAGTTTATCCCGTATCAGGATTTTCTCTTGCCGTTGCTCATAGACAAGGTGATAATCTTGTATCTGAAGGCAAACATATAGAATACGTTTTAGTGATCCCATGGAGCGGTTTCCCAGGCAACTGTAACATCTTCATCCACAGCGGGGTGCAGGGCTTGCCTGGCCAGCTTCTCTTCATGCTGAAGAGCCCACAACCAGGATTCACGCCCTGCCATGCTTTGGGGAGGTTAAAACAGCAAATATGGTTTGGACTTTTGGGAGATATTTCCTCTTGAAGTTAAGGTCATTCCTGGGTCTGGTATTGTCCAGAGCAGAGGGTATTTGACTGCTCAGGTTGGAAAGATACATAGCCCGGCTGCAACCTGGGTGATAGCTTCTGTGAACACCATGAAACACGCTGCTCAGGGTCCAGAGATGGGCAGGGGAACCAGGTACTACACCTTTCTAAAGAGAAGTATTAGTGATACAAGAGAAAAAAAACCCCCGCGTGGCTAAAATTAGGAAGGGGAGAATCAAAAGATCACTTTATGCAGGGGAAAAAGCCATAGTAAATACATTTTGTTCTTGTACCGCATTCGTTCTTGCGGAAAATGGGACTGACCTCAGAAAGACAGCGGAGAACATGAAGTCTGTATGAACACAGTGTGCTCTTCAAAAATCCATCCCCAGCCCCTGTTTATGCTACGCCACCCCAAATGTGTCAGCTGGGCTTTGCGAGAGGTTGTAGGTTAGGAAATAGCCCTGGGAAATTCAAGGTTATCAGGCACTGTGTTTCCCATCTCTGACATGTGGAACAGAAATAGCCAGCTTACAGCTTGTGAACTACAGGGATTGGAAAGCCATTTGACGTGGCTTAAGAACATAGTGTGTGATTTGGCCCTGAAAACTCACACGTTGAGTCTGAGATGCACACCAAGAAACCACAGCGGGGCTGAACTGTGAATCGTTCCAGGGAAATGGGAAATCTCTGGGTTGTGCCTGTTGGTCACGTCTTTGAAGCGCAGTTATCAGTATCTGAGCTAGCTTGGTACTCCCGCAGTATAGACGTGCCCTAAGGCCACAAGCTTCAACACTTTCAAAGAGCACATGTTAAGAGACTCTGCCCTTATATCAGAAGCCTGCAACGAGTTGAATCAGAGTATTTTTAGCTCCTGTCCTGTTGGCTTAGATGGTGCTGCTATTATGCAATTTGGCAAGGCAGAGAACTGTAGGGTTATTTGAGTTTCAAGGGATCTCTTATATGTAATGCGGTCCTGTTGTTCCTGCTGCGGTAAAGAGACTGGGATCTGCAGGAGCTTCACTCTCGTAGCTGCTCGTTCATAATTTGTTGCAGTAGTCTGGAGCATCTGGGATCTGATGAAGTAATGAGGAAGGGCAGGCCCACGCCAGGCGGGGATGAGCTAGTGGAGATGGTGCTCACTTCAGCGCCAGGAGAAGCATCACCTTGTCCCAGGGCATGGTACTGACACCCTTAAACTCTGCTGAGACACCTTGGGTCCCACCATAGTCATGTCGTTATTCTGGTGCTGAGGACCAGGCGAGTGATGTGAGTGGTGCTTCCATGGAGTGTTGGTTCAAGTGTGCTCCTTGCTTCTGCACAGTCCTTCAGATCCCAGTACTTCTTGCTTTTCAAAAGAGGCCCTCAGCCCCTTTGAAAGTTATACCCTGTCTGTCTTTGCTAGTCACAGCTGGGACTTGCTCAGTCTCTATTGAAAAGTGCAATATTGAAGTCCATCATGTAATTTTTTTCGGTGTATTTGTGTGATGAGAATTGGGTTTAAAAGCATGAACTTTCACTGTTCAAATGAAAGAACTGGCTGTCAGCAGGCAGGCTCTTTGGAGGGGAAAAAGAGTCACAGGGTTTTTTTTGTGGACTACATGTTTGCTTCTGGCAGTCAATATAGTGCCAAGCTGAATGGAGAGCTGGTCCTTTTCATGTACTCTGTCTTCAGCACTTTTCCTGTGAGACTGCAGCAATGAAGCTCAGCTAGAGAATATCTGCTCTCCTGTCCACAGAGAACAATCCTCATCCTCAGCGTTTGTGGCCTTTCCTGTTCCCTGGAGACTGAGGTTATATTAGCTTTTCTAATATTGGGGTTTGTGTTTATTCATACTAATCTGTGTTCTTGATTAAGAAGTAGCAGTTGATTACCTCCAAGGCTGGCAGCTGTGGGAAGGGGTATGGATTGGAAAAAAACCTGAAGCTCGTAATGCTAAAATGGGAATTCACAAGGTGGAGACAGGGAGAGAGATGAGGTTCGTAAATTAGGTATTAATGCAAGTAATAGAAGAATAAGGGAGGCAGATATAACTTCTTGAGGAGTTATATCATGTGCTAAAACATAATTGGGTGTGAAGAAATGCTTGCAAAGAGCAAGAAAAATCCAGTCAGCTGCAATAGGTTTTCAGTAAGAAAACCAAGACTTCTTCTCTCTTTTGGCATGTGATATTTTTAGATGAAGCCTTTTATAAGATGAGAAGAACACGAGGGGACATCAGGCTCCTCGGTAGCTTGTGTTGAGACAAAAGGCATGTCAGCTTGGGCACGGAATTGTATGACAGCAGCATTACTTCTCTCCTACTTGAGGACCTTTATAAGCAATGATAGTCACCAAGTAATGGCATTTGCAAGGTAGTGAAGCTCCTTGTCATCACTCTTGGAGTACCGAAGGTACCTGGGTACCACCTCTGTGTCTGGACTGACGGCAGAGCAAGGCAGATTCATAGCTTGATTTTATCTTCCTACCAGCAAACTTGAAAGCATGGGGATACTCACAGTGTGAAGCTTGCTCTAGGGTTCAGTGCCTCTTTGTTTTCTGTTCCGTAGGTCTTTACGGAGAAGACCCTTCCTATCAAAAGGCATTTGCGTAAAGGATGCCTCCTTTAGAGAGGCTGCAATATCCTTGTTTATTAAGTGGCACAGACAAGTAGAAAGAGAACAGCAGTGAATTAAAAGAGCATGAAGAACAGATGGAAAATGCTCTGCGTTTTAGAGAAAAAAGGTGTGTCCTTTCACCTCCTACAAATGATGACTGCTCTTCCAGATGTAGCCACTTATTTCCTAAAGGTACTTTAGGTCTCGAGTCACAGATTTAAACTGGCATCTTACCCTTCTCCAGAAATGTCAAGAGCTTATCTGTGGAACAGCTGAGATTTCTCTCTCGCAAATGTTGCCTGTTCACAAGGAAATGAGCCACCCCTGAGTTGTGATTTGGATACTTTCTCATAATTCTGTGCCAACTGAGAAGTAACTTTGCTTCTCTCCCAGCTGATCATACCAGGACTGTTTGTAGAGGAAATGAGACCAGATGTTGACAGATGTTTTGCACCCAGCTGACCTGTTTTCCATCCTGAAGGTTACTCCAGATTGCATAAAAACCTACTCAGGTGTGAGCAATTCACCCCTTTCTGTCCAATCGGTAGATGGTGAGTACCCTGCTGAGCATTTGGCGTCCTCTTTGTTCCTCACTGACCTCGCGGTAACTACAGGTCCGCAGGTTTGTGTCCCACTTTTTGCCTCCTAACCATAATTATTTCACTGGGTTAGCTGTGCGACTGTGACTAACTTTGGCCCTACGTCAGTCCCTCTTTTCCATTCCCAAATGACACAGTGCTTGTTGGTATGACATCTCAAGGACTTAGAGAGCAGGAAAAATGGGTTTGTACTGAGATTCGAAAATATGCAAACTTGCTTGAGCCAGAATATTCCATTGGCATCTTAGCATAATAAAAAATATCAGAGAAGTTTTCCTTGTCTTTCTTAGCCTTATCCACTGGAGAACCCTGAGATACAGTGCAATAACATACATAAAAAATTATGCCATCAAACCCATCTTTTTCCCTATTCCCTACTATTTATACTATTTAAGTTAGCTTTCCTCCACTCCTTTAAAGTTTGATCCCTTTAAAGCTTGATCTCCTCTTCTTAAGTCACATCAGACTTTCCTACATCCTTTTCTCCTCGCTCTCCTCAAAAAACTTTGCTTTTTCTTGTCTGTCTAGGATCTTTTCTCTTTCTTGCTTCTACTTCAACAACTATTCAGACTTTCTCAGATCATCTAGATCTTTGTTGCATCTGAAGAGAAATTGGGTTTCAGCTTTGACAGGTGTCTTTTTAGCTCAGCACTGACATCTTTTCTTAGGCAGCAACTTCCTGTAGGGTCTATTTGAGACATTTCTGAATGCATACATTATGTCGGCACGCACAAATAAGCGTAGCAGAAATGTTAATTACTACCGCTTTTCCATTGCTGAGTCTCCCCTTAATGGGTTGAGCAAGTTTTGTCTGCTCTACACTTTCTTTTTTTTCCTCCCTCCAGATAAATTATCAAATGACTTTAACATTTGGTGGTGGTGCATGGAGAATAACAAGAGCTTGTTTTTCATGTTGTACTTCATGCAGATTGTTTTTTTTCTGGAGGCATGCGAAGGAATCTGACAGAAATGCAAGAGCATCTCTAAATCAGAAATATTTTCTGCTGTGTTTAGATATGTTTTTGCCGAAAGAGTTATTCTTGTCATTTCCCGTATGAAAATAGCTGGAATGTGGTGGCGGCAGCAGAAGTGGCGTGGACATTTGTGCGCTTGGCAGAGGGCCTGCGAGGTGCCAGGCGCTGCCGTCTGTGGGGGATGATGGTGGTCGGTGTCACAGGCTCAGGTTTTACATCACCGCAGGATCTGACACAATCATCGACTCTACCTCGTGCTGGGAGTGGGACCGGCAGACCCGGGTAAGGAAACTCATGCTGTCTCTGCCCACGTCATCTCTGTGTACAGTGACTCTAGCCAGGAAAGAGAAAATATATATATGTATAATTATAGATGATGATTTAGGCTTTAAAATCCTGAGGATGGTGACTAAGACGCAGCCAACAATTCCTGTCTGAGGTAGGATCAAAAACGTGACTTTAAAGCCAATTTCTACTTCTGGCACGGGGGAGCAGACTGTGGTTTCATCCCCTCTGCTCTGACGGTGATGAGCACAGTGACAGTGATGCAGAAGTGCTTCGAAATCAGGTGACAGCCTGGACCCTGAGGTTCACATCACCCGTATGCCCACAAACCTCGCACCCTCTTCCTTACATGGTCTAACACTGCTTGCTTGGTGCACACCTCCTCCTGCTGAGCATCTGTCCAGGCGAAGCAAACCTCCCAGGATGTTTCAGGGTGGGAGGTGGGAGCAGCGGTGCTGCTTCTGGATTTAATGCCTTTTGCATTTTCTTTTTCGGTGCCTCAGAATGTGCATTGCTGGAGCCTTGACCACTGCTAGCACAGGCCCAGAGGGGGATGATGTCCGAGTGGATTCGCATTGAAAATCAGGTTTTTAAAAGGAGCCGTGCATCTCTTGAGCAAGGGCTGCAGTGCCATCCCCGGCTGGAGCAGTGTAGCACTGGCAGGACTCCGCTCAGCGGGCAGCAGTGTGAGCAAGCAAAACAAAATTCAATCGGTGTATCTCCCCTTCTGGAGAACTTCAGAAGTTGAAAGAGGAACGCGGAGCTGTTTATCCACAGCAGCCAGTGTGGGCCTCGATGGACTCGGAAAATATGCACCTGACCTTTGATGAGACTATCGCATCCTCCGTAGAGAGCACTTCTCTGCAAACACCTTGGCGGCGCAGGAGCAGAGTAAATAACGCAGAAGAGAGGCTCCAGCCCATGGTCATGAGTGCTGTGTGCTCATGGAGCACTTGGAGATGGGCAGCCTCTGCCCGGTCAAACATCCAAGGGCAGGAGGGGAGGCGAGAGCCACGCTTACCCCGGCTGCACCCTTTGGCCTTGGAACCCCTCACCCCGCTCAGCCAGGGAGGTCCATAACCGAGTTTAATGGGGTTAGAAACAATCATGCACAGAAATAGTCAAGTGTGGATCTGCAGCAACTTTTTAGCTCCTTTGTGCTTCTGCAGATGAGATCTCAGTGGTGCACAGGAAAGGTTTGGTCGTATCTCAGTACCCTTGCTGGTGGTGAGAACACAGCAGTAATGACCGAAGGAATAAACCCGCTTTCTTACTTCTCTTTTTCTCCTGTCTTTGTGTCTTGCTGGGATTTTCTATTATCACTGAGTCAGAAATAGATTTATGGGTTGTGGGTATGATTAATTTCCATTTTGCACCTTGCTATGATCTCAAAGCAAACCATCCTGGCTCTTTGGTTTCTTGATGTTCTTGAAAGCAAGAAAAAATTGGAGCTTGGAGCAAAATTGGGAGGTGTACCTACCCAGGGCAGGGGGATTGGAACTAGGTGATCTTTAAGGTCCCTTCCAACCTGAACCATTCTGTGATTCTGTGACATATCCAGGCAGCTTTCTCCAAAAAAAAGCCACACTGAGGTTTCACTGTGGGCATCCTAGAAGGGAATAACAAGATTTAGCACCTTGCCTTTTTCCAGACCACTAACCTGCTATGGTTTTGCAATGTTTGGGGTTGTACCAATGGACCACGCAGACAGATTTTGGTGTCTTCTTTCATTTTTATTGTTTTGATCCCTTAGCAAAGGCACACAATGCCAGTTTAAAGACTTTAGACTTACTACTGTGACGAGGGAGGGAAATATCACATTCTAAAGCTTGTAGGCCTATTAAACTTATGAAGTTGCAAAACTCGGTAGGCTTATCAGCAACCTTTGTGTTGTGTTTCACATGTTTTCTTGTGGGGAAATCAAACGAGAGCAGCAGCGAGGTGCAATACACTGTTCCTTTAACAAAGCAAGCAGGAGGGAAGAGGTGATGTTGTTGGCTTTGCAGGGAAGTGGAAGATATTGCTGCTAATTTATTCTCATAAAATGCAAATTTTATGGATGCTGGAAATTTTTATTATGGTTCTTAATGATTCATATGACCTATGATACCTGCCAGTGAACCTTACCTGGGAGCAAAGCTTCAGACTGGGTGCTCTGCAGACAGAGTAGAAGACAGAAATGTCAATTGCCACTTGTTCTGTTAAACCTGATTCATCCAAACCTGAAGTGGGAATATCTTGTACCTATCTAAATCTCCATATACACTTTATGCATGCAAATCGCAGTTGTGGTGTGTTAAATTGCATCCTGAATAGCTGGAAAAAATAAACTCAAAGAAGTGAGAAGCAAATGTGAGAGCTTGAATCTTCACCCTGTTCAGATAATATCAGGTCTGTGGGTCTCTGAGGTGGACAAGCCCCCTGAGTCCAGGTCTGGCCTGGTGATGTCCCAATAACTCATTGAGTTTGCTCATTGCCTAGCTGCAATCTGCAGCTGCCTCATGTGAAAGCAGTTTGTGGCTGCTCAGCTGCTCAAAACCTTTGAAAAGGTGGAATCTGCTCTTGGATTTTGTGGGGGAAAAACCCAAATGTTACTTGCCTGTCTCCTCGTAGAGTCAGGTCCTAAGGACCATGGTCTGCCATAGGTGACTTTTAGATAGGATTGGAAACAGAAAGTAGACTAAAGAATTTTTCTAAGAAAGATCTGACTATGAGCATTTGTAATATGAGCATGAATGAAATATATGCAAACCCTCAGGTTAACCATTATTTTCTTCCTAGTGTTTAGACCAGATGCGATTGGGTTTGCAAAGTCCTTGGGAGACTTGCTGCCATATAAGCCTCTTTCCCACCTGCTGTGTGAAACATCCTTAACAAGTATATTTGATCATCCTTTTGTCCTTCCTTAGAAAGTCACACAAGAGGTGTCTTCCTACATTGTTTGAAGTTTCTGTAATCTCTGCTTTGTTTCAAGCTCCACAAAGCCTCCTCCTGTCAGGAATGGCCATCTCCTTGGTGTCCCCAGGGAGATGCTTGATTGCCTGGTGTGATTGTCCTCTCACCACCTGTTCATGTTGAAGGTGCCTACAGGGAAAGACTCGAGGTACCTCTCATGTCCAAAGCTTATGAGATAGAAATGCGACCAAATCCATTGTTTTAAAGGGATGTGGTAATGGTAAGCATCAGAGGTACTGACCAGGCACCATGGGAGGCCACCAGGGACTCAGACAACTCAAGATTTAAAAGACCTGAGTCAATAACACACCAAAGGTTACACAGAGAGCCACTAGACTCCACACTGAACCTAGAAATCCTGAACTTTAATCACGAGACTTTTCTTGTCCCTCGTTTTCCACAAATAATGTTGTGTGAAGGTTAATTTCTTATTAAAATGGAGTTAAACTAAATGCAGATACAATGAAAGCTGACGCTAAACTATGCTCAAGCAGAATCCAACCCGGCGTGCTTTTCATTGCAGCAGAAACACAGGCTAATCCGCTTATCGGTTGGAGTTGGAGGTCCTGTACGAGTCGGAATGGGATGTTCAATTCAACGAAAGGATTTTCTCTCTGAATAAGAGGACACATACTGAATATGCAAATAGTCAAATGTTCTCTTGACGGTTTTTATAAACGGATTGCTTACTGCGGTGTTTAAATGAGGCTAATTTCATCTTACATTTCTATAGTCGTGTTGGTCCTGGAGAACCCTGAAGTACTTTACCAGCAACTACAAGCACGTACTTTTTAAATATCAGCTGCTCACGTGATCAGCGCTGAGGATGAAAAAATATTCAATCACAATCTGCGATCAAATTATGAATTTTTCTGTAAAATGTCTGAAAGGCCATACATGCCACTGTATTTCTTCTGGCCCTATCTGAAGGCCTTACTGCTTTTTCCCTTCTGGAATTAAATGCACCTACATCAGGAGACAGTATGTTCCAGTTAGAGTTGCTGTAATTTAGAGCAGCTCAGGTCTCCCCAAAGACTCCCACAGAGTTCCCTTCTGGAGCCCTTGTATGTTGATTTTTCAGTGTAAACACTGAAGGAAATGCAACATTTGAGGCTGCTGAGTCACTGATGTTCATGTCTAACCTTGGGTGACTGTCAAAAAAATCCTTAGCGTTTTCATTCTAAGAAAAAAAATTCAATTTAATGTTTTTCAGCATTCCCTTGTCTGTGCAGTCTGACATTCACAGTCTTTGTGGGACACTACTCTGTATAAACAAACCACAAGTCAATTAAATGTAGCGCAATTACATTTATTGCAGTAACAAATGATGCTCTTAGACATTAAACATTTGCTACATTGATGGAGATTAACGGAATTTATTAATCTTACAGAAGATTTGATTGAATAAACTTAACATAGGCTAAGATATATTTGCATGCAAGAGAAGAAATTATTGTCCAAAGACCTTAAGTTCCAAGAAAAACACTTTAAAATTGGGTGCATTAAAAACTAAGCGCGTAAAAAAAAAAAATTGAGAAGAAAAAGCAAAAAGCTATATATATTGTCATGTATTGTTCTATGTATTTTGGCTGCTCTGAGGATAGTAAGATTCTTTGAGGAACTTTCTACTTAAAGTGAACTTTTACTGATTTTCCCTTGCAGCCAGCCTTACAACGTCTTAATACAATATATTGGAAGTGTTAAAAATTTCTTGAAATACAATTTTGAAATCTTTAGACCTTTGACCATATTTGCTATGATGATACAGACTTGACAGCAAACCCACCTGAGAGACATTTTAATGGAGCACTTTAAGCGAAATCAATTGGTAGTTTCATAATGGCAGCTGAATGTTGTGTTCTTGCCATTTTCCCATTTAACAAGAAGAAAAGGCCAAACAAGGACCAATTAGTCATAATAAAATCAGCTTTGATGACATTTTCACTCCTGAACTCTGGTATAAAATGGTCATCTAAGAAAGAACTGAAAGGATATGTGAGGAATTTAGTAGTATAACTGCCTGTACTTACAGATGCACTCCTGAGTAAAAAATGATCAGGTAAAGACACCGCAGATTGCTTTGTGTATGGAGAAAATATACTCTGTGTGTATTTATGTGTATGCATGTGGGTTTGCTTGATTTTTGTTTTAAATTTTAACTGATCTCTGTTTTTCTTTGAAGCCTATGCAGGTTAAACTTTGTTTTCATTCTTTGGATCTCAATGACATTTGTGTGCTCGGGTTACCCAGTTGTCCCTTCCATGGTAAGTCATGCTCCCTGCTTACTTGAAGATCAGATCCTTCATTTCTTTTAAATAGCTCTTTTATTTAAATTTGTTGTTGTTGTTGCTCATTTCTTGTTGTCATTGCTTTTTTAATAAAATTAAAGAAGTTTCTTGTATTAAACCTATTGGTTAAATATTATTATCTAATTTTCCTGGAGTATAGCTCAATTTTTGCTTTTGTTACTAATAAAATATGCAAGCCTCTAAAATAATCATGTGAGAAATCTGTTGCATATTTAATGTAGAGTGTGGGGAGCTCTTGCTGAAGCTGAAATACTGTATGGACAGGAGAAAAACATCAATCTATCCATTTCCTCTAAATTCCTTGTCTATATCAAATAGGTACAGTAAGATATATGTATTAATTTCACTTATTGCTAGCTAGTTTGCAAACTAATCAGTTTATATGTCACTGTTAGTGGGTAGGTAATAGAGAAATTCTTATATAAAGTTATGGAAAATTATTGCATAGAATCAGTACTACAAATTTGATTGAACTATGAAAGAAAGTAGCACAGCCTATAAAACCAAAGTGAATAGGTTACTTAAATAATGCTAATACCCTTCCAGATGCTGATCTTGACCAGGTTACCATGACAAATAATTGCTGGTCAAACTGTGCACACGCCAATTCAGACTTTGCCAAGGTGTAATGAGATATTTTATTGCTAAGGATGTTCAATTTTCCTGCTTTGGACAAAGTCTTCATTAGACACCCCGTATCTTTATTTCTGTAAAATCAGCTCTTGAGGCCATGGTTCAGATTTCTGTTTCCTCTGCTGTGTTTTTGCATCATTAGCTTTTCATTAAGGGGATCTGTCACTAGCAGAAACGGTGGCTGCTCGTGCAGCTGTTTATTTTATTGATGTGAAGTTCCCCGTTAGCCTTAATCTGTCCATTGCCTGCTTCCTCGGTATCTTTTGCTTCTGTAAGTGCTGAATCATCTTTCAGATCTGATCAGGGGTAGTTTAGACACATCTCGATCTGCTGAGCCATGTTTCTTAATGGATCGCTGTATGGCAATAATATAATGGGTAAAATGAGTTTAATTATTTCATATAAATTAATATTCTGAGTGTTGAAATAGCAGTTGTTTATACAGTAGTGTGACTCCCTGTATAGGTTGGGAGAGCAGCAGCTAAAAATGCAAAGGAGGCTTTCTCTGTGCTAGTGTTTCTTGCAGAAAGCATTCCTTCCTTTTATAGGCACAGAACAAGAGAAAAATGTGAAGTATTAAACAGTATTAATAAAAGTAACAGCATACTGAATTAAAACTAATCTCAGTGAAGCTAATGGCATTTTTTCCATCAATTCCAGCGAAGGCAGATGTTAACCCTGCGGCTCTGCATGCAACCATGTCCCAGGCAAGGATGCAGTTCAGAGAGCTTTAGAAATGCTGGTATTTCTTTTAGATAGAGTATTTCTTTTAGATAATCAGCAAGCTGGTAAATCATGATAGGATGAACGCTGCACAGAACAGCTCTAGACATGCCAGGAAACATTCCCTTAATTTAAATACAACTTAACTTTGTTGAACTTTTAAATGTAGTTTACATTTCTGTACTGTAAAGTGCAGGTGAAAGTAATTTGTATATAAGCCTATCTGGATTTTAATCCAGACTTTTTAAAATTCCCACTGCTATTTTGTCCTTATTCAATTTAGTCCTAACTACTAGCATAACTAGTCATAACTACTACCATAAGTAGTCATAGCTACTAGAAAGGTTCCTCCCCAAGATTTCTGCTTTAGAGGTATTTTCATTTTCTCCTGTCTGTCATTTAAACTACGTGACTTCACATCGGTGATAACAAGATGCTGTTTCATAGTTAGCTGAAAAAATCTCATTTTCCAGCAATGAACATGCATGCGACTCTGGGGAAACTGTGTTACATGTCACAACTGGTCAACATCACGGAAAACAATTCATTTCATACCTTAAACATAATTGTAACAGTATCAGTATTTTATACCAGAAATACCCCAGCTGAGTTTTCTAGAAAGCTACAAAAAATATCTGATTTAGAATATGATAAATCCTTAGCAAATAACAGTTCATCCTTGTCATTCTAAGCATAAATTGTTTTTGTGCTTTTTATACTGAACAAGTCCTGGCAAGTACACAAATCCGTAATTTTACCTTTTTTATATCTCTCTCTTTTTCTCTCTCTTTTCTCTCTCTTTTTTTTTTTTTTTTTTTTTTTTTTTTTTTTTTTTTATCTTCAGAGCAGCAATCCTTTTTATTTGAATTGCCAGCTGTATGGAAAATCAGATTACTGCCTCGTCCTGCTGAATAACTGCTTAGCCAAGGTGGGCAGGAATGAAGAACTGGCTTTATTAAAGCCTTACCTGGAGATGCCTTTCAATAAGAGGTCCTTCCGCAATGGTGTTGGGTCAGGAATTAAAAAAACTTCCTTTCGAAGAGCAAAGTCATAAGCAAATGTTCAAAACCACCGTCCCGATTTTAGCACCTGATGTTTAACTTTGTGCTTAAAAATCATTTTAGTGCTTTTCTATGATAAACCTAACAGAGACAAATGTACCCGTGTCTTCATCATGTAAACAGATGTTTATTTCAAAGAGCACGAGCCAAGTGGAGCAGATGGGATTGCTGAGAAAGGGCTTTGTTTCCAAAGTTACAGTATCATAAAGTTTTGTGTTGAAATGAATGTTTTCATTTGGTTAATTCCCCTTCTTTGTAAAGCTGTGGATTTAATCAGCTTGCTCTTGATTAATACAAAATTAGTCCTGTGCTGTGAATAGGTGCGTGCATGCAGCCTGTTGGAGGGCTAACGGTATTATTCCTGACATCCCTCCTCTGCCGGAGCGGCAAACGCAGAGGCAAAGCAAGGCAAAGCATATTTTCCTATCCCAAATCACATTTACTTGAAGCCAACCGCTCTGGCAACATTAATACAGATTTAAAGTACTAGTTTCAGATTTCCAAAGGTAGGAAGGGCCACTGGCAAAAGACAGGATCAGGCCCAACTTGTAACTTCTAGTTTCTTTTTAATATAGTTATTTAAAATGACT
Source organism: Rhinoptilus africanus (assembly GCA_013400135.1). Classification (NCBI taxonomy): domain Eukaryota; kingdom Metazoa; phylum Chordata; class Aves; order Charadriiformes; family Glareolidae; genus Rhinoptilus; species Rhinoptilus africanus. Next base: position 1,269,144 of record VXBO01002530.1, on the reverse strand, counting down.
TTAGCAGGAAATAATCTCTTGAGATGTGTCATCTCATTTCCAGAAGAGTCCTGGGAAATCACTCTAAGGCAGGGTATCAGCGTGGCTCCCTTTGCCTCAATTAATTGACTTATGTAGGCAACACACATCTAATGAAATATGCCAAATGTGGTTTCTTCTTGTCTGCTACAGTTGTGGCACAGTAATTAATGATGAGGTTTTTTTAATTTCCTGTTAAAAAAAAAAGGCATTTGGTCTGAAAATATGTAAATGTGGTGTGTAGGAAAGGTCGTCCTATGTGTGACACATGTGAATTTTACCTTGTGGCTGTTTCCTCCAAACTCAGTGTAACAAGCTGTAACGTCGGTTTGAAGTGTCCATGCAAATGCATGTTCAGTTCAAAGCTGAGATAATAATAAATCAGTATATGGATGCTTTCTAATATTTCCCTGTTAAACTTCATAACCCGGGAGATCACTGTTGAACCTGGAATAAGGTGAGGTGGCACCACCACCGCTACGATGCCCACAGAGAAAAGCGACTGGAGCTCGGAGCCGTGCTGGTGTGACACTGGGTTTCTGGTTTGCAGCGGGCTAATTTTTCGCTGGTTCCAGGAAATCAAACACACTCCTGTCTGCGTTTGTCCACGCTAAAATGTTTAAAGCACTGTATTTTCTAAAGCTACTGAAACACTTAATGCTCCTTTGGGGTACTGTTGGTGTCTAGGTTGGTTAGCTCTTGCAGCTCTTAGTCAAGTGACACCCAGAGACCTTTAAAAATGTATAAGAAAAATGTTAGATAATTATTACTCTCATGCACGCTGAGTCGTGCAGTGTCCGGCTGGAGGGAGCCCAGCCCAGCAGATGCGGGGGCACGCAGGAGCTTCACTGCAGCAGGGCATTCGCCTGGGCTCGTTCGTGGCTGCTGTGATTTCAGCTGTGGCAGATGTCCTGCAAATGCCATTTTCCCAACTCAAACACTCTCCGTCTCTGCCCAAGAAGCAGCATTTTAATGCCCTTGGCCCCGTAAAACTGAAGGGCTTGCAATAACTCCTGGCCTATGACTCTTGGGCATGTGCTAAGTGCTGCCAAGAGGTATCGACCTGCTAAACACAGGTCCTGAGCGCAGGGCCCAACAATACTTCAGGGGAAAAAGTAACATGGATTTAATTATGCCCTTGTGCAGGCATAACGTGTGTATTCTGCATCTGTGCACATCTGTATTCGGGGAGGTGGAGGTGTTTTGTTGCAGTGCAGTCACCTGGAGTGGCTCCGGCCTGATCCTTACAGATTATACCACCACCCAACTTCTTTTTCAGGGAATAAAAAACCCCAAAACAAGTCCAGATTTATCTTTGTCTTGGGCTTTGGCATCCATTTTAGTTAACTTTGGTTCTACATGATCAAATATATTTCTGCCTTGGTAACCTGTGGTAAACAAGTTAGTGAGTAAGCCAACAGAGCTATCGCGTAGCTTTGAAAATCAATCTCTTTTCATTTATTGTGCAGGTATATAACCAAGTTGTTTAGTGATTTGGCAATGGCCTTTGAGCAGAGTATGTTCTGGAGGGATGGAGAGCTGGTATCCTGCTTGCACAGACCTTCATCCTCTTTTTTTTGAAAGTATGGGCTGCAAGAAAAACAGCTTCTTGGCTACAGGAAAAAGCCCATTTTTCATGATTTAGTCATTCCCTGACAAACCACTCCACCTTGAGGGATCTGCATATACAAGAAAAGAAGGTATGAGGAGGCCACCGAGAGCCATAAGTCTTGCACTCACCTAAATTACACCCAGCAAGCCTGGCAAATGTATATTATCCACCTGACTTACAGAAGTAGTTCTGTCACTGGTGACCTGATCTCGCCATCACCACCCACTGAAAACTCACAGCGCTTATGCTGCCTTCGACATCAAATGCTAAACTCTTTTCTGAACTTTAAAGGTGGCTTCATTTTGGAAAGAACAGAGAGTAACCTTAGTGATCTCTGTCAGAAAATAAGGATCTAAGGGTGCCATTGCTGAGCACATTAATTTTTATGCTGACAGAAACTGGAAACATGACATAAAATGTCTTTTTTCAGTGCAAAGAGGACAATAGGAACGGCTTTGGGAATGCTGGCCTACAGCATAATTAATGTGCTGCAGTGAATTATATTCCTTTCTGGAGAACAGGGATTCATTACTCTGTGAAAGATATTTTGTTGACTTTCTTTACTCTTTTTCTTGGCTAACCTAGGAGAAAGGATAAACAAGTTTAGAGGGTGGGAAGGGCAATTCTTTTTTTAGGGATTGAGGAGCAAGTTGGGAAGCTGGGAATGCCTCAACCAGTCTTGGTCTTTGTCAGTAACTCAGTCTGTGACCTTAGATAAGTCACTTCATTTCTGCTCAATTTCTCCATCTGAAAAATATGGAGCTATCTTCATCAAGCCATCTCACATAAGCAGTGTCGTGACTGAGGGATTTGGGAAGTGATTTGGAGGTGTTGGGGCAGAGAAGGGTGGTCTCTGCAGCCGTGGCAGCATCTTGGGGCTGGCAGAAAGGCACAAACTCTGCGTCCCTATCATTGGGACCTCCAGCATCACCTTCAGGGGACTGAGCACCCTAATGCCCGTGTTCATCTTCCAGTCTCCAGGAAGCCCTGTGGATTTCATAGCCAAGCCAATTTCCAGGTTTATGAGCGGTTTTCAGCTGCATTGTCGATTACTCCAGCTGCTGCCAAGCAAAAGGGTGAGATGCTCGTTCCCTGACAAGGATGAGTGAGAGGCATCCTCTACACCTACACTTTCAAAGTGCAGCTGCTATAGTTTATTCAATCTTCAGCTAGTGCTGTGTAAATATTGTGTATTTACTTCTTTTTTTGATCATGCATCCTTTGGTAAACACATTAAAATGTGTTGAAAGGATGTGCAGGATCCCTGAATCCATAGGGATTTTTTACCCTACTTTCGTCTAACTTGTACCTACCTTTGGAGGCTTTGAATGTAAATATCCACCGATGGGTCCTTGTCTTTGGGCTGGGGGAGCCATCTTCGCGCATAGCAGTCACTGAGCAGCCTGTCCTGAGCCCTGGCATGGGGTTGCCACTGCCCTGCAGCTGCAGGAGCCTGTGCTGCATCCCCATCTCCATCCCCATCTCTCTCCATCCCCATTTCCATTGCTATCTCCATCACCATCCCCCTCCCCACTCCTAGAAGGGCACCTCACAAAGGGCGATGCATGTTATCGCACCTTGCCTGTTGGTCCTCTGCTCCCAAAAAATGAGCCGTGGCAGCTAAGATTCACCACTAGGTGAAAATAAAAAGAACAAATCCAATAAATTATGAACGAGCGAAATCTGCCCGAAGACAGGAGGAGGAATTAACTTTTTTTTTCCTTCTTCGCAGATTATTGGCAAGAAAGGCAATTAAATAGCCTGATGTAATAGCATCTAATTTACTTGCAAGACTGAAAATTAGTTGTTATAATGGCATTCCAATACTTAGGTTTCTGATTACCAAGCATATACTAAAGTATATTTATATATCTGGTTCAGGTTTCCTAATTTGCTATTGTTTGCCTGTAGATGGTAATTTATTGCCTTGAAATGCTGAAAGGAAGAGAGGAAGTCTCTTGCTGCTTTTAGCTCTGGATATAATTTTGACCTTAAGAACAAGACAGATATGGGAGAGTATATTAGATGTTATTATTACCGTAATAAAATACAGATAAAAATCATAGTGCAGAAAGACTCTAAGACAACTATTAAGCATTTGTCATATAAAGAAAATCAAAATTTAGCTTATCAGATATTCTGACGCTTTAAAGATTCATCATGAAAAATTACTTCTAACAGTGAAGCGTTTATGCAATATGTCATTGATGAGCTCTCTGCTTAAACCTTTAAAGAGTTTGGAAAAAGATAAAAAAAAGGCAAAGATATACTTTTTATTAGCCTGACAGAATGTTTTACTATTTTAAAATTTATTTTTAATAGTGAAACAGTATAGCATCACATTTTTTTAAGAAAAGAAGCTGAGCTCAAGCCTAACATGTGATGGTTAGTGGGCACAGCCAAAATGAGAACATAGCTTGTTGACTAAAAAAATTATACCGCCAAACATCAGAATTCACTCCAGTAATCAGTTTTAGAGCCAGGGGGAATTTTTATGAGTTTGTGGTTATAGAAAGACTTTTTCTTCTAATACTCCAATGGATTTAAAGTCATTGGGTTGATTATGCTTAAAATTAAGCATATCTTAAAAGCTTGATCAACTCAGACCTATCTTCTCAAAGTCTTCAGTATGAACCTTTCAGAGGACATAAAAGGGCTCACTGCGATAAGAAATGAGCTATCAAGTGCTGCTCTCGAGACATCATCCACAACTCATTGAAGTCAACAGAAAGCTACTGAGCATCTTCAATGGGCTTTGGATCAGACGTTCAGCGTATTAACGGTAAGAGTATTTTGTGTTCTCTTCTTACAGTCGGTCAAATGAATCCAGTGAATCTCTATGGCAACCCTTGAGCACCTCACAGCAGCTATGTACACTAATAGATTTTTCTTCCCAAAATGCATCTTCATTGATTTTTTTGTGGTTTGTGCCTACTGTCTCTTTTAGCCCACCGTATCTCAATCTGGGGACCGTAGCATTGCTGGCATTTCAAAACCACAGCCAAATGCTGGAGCTGGGACCTCTACGAGGAGTCCAGGCCACTGCAGTTGGCTTTGTGTCTTCATTAGCAGTGTAATTAGTAGCATGACACTTGGGTGAGCCCAATGACTACAAGGATGCATGTGTAATTTTATCGTTAATCAGAGAAATGTAAATACAGGAGTGATTATTCTGGAGTGATTTCAGCCCTCCAGGCACTTTTCTTTTTTTTTTTTTTTAATAAAAACATATACTAGCAAATAGATGATGGTTATAAATGTTGCAGAGTTTTGTTTACTTTGCTTGCAAGTAAAAATTGTAAAGCAAATGAAAAGAATAAATGAATCTCAACTTGAATCAAAGCACAGGGGGAAAGGGGCAATATGTACATGTAAAAATGACCACCAGAGGGAAAATCTTTGTCATTTAGTGGTATTTGCTCTTCTTCACTGACGATTTCATTGATAATCCTCTACAGTGCTGTTTTAGAATATTTTCTACAGTAAACAAAGACCTGGAATCATGAAATATTTTGGTAGAAGCCTGCTTCGTGGAACTCTTTTCCCATGCCAGGGTCATCGTGCTCGTGCCCATCTGCAGTGTCTGGTGGGTCTTTCTCAGCATGGTCTTTAACCCACAGCCACGAGGAGTCTCCGAATGGCACACCTCAGCACGGGTTTGATACTCATCGATACATCAGACGTACCAGATGGAGCTCAGCTGACTGTGGTGGGAGGTTAGACATAAAACTCGCTTAGAGATATCACCTTCCAGGCTATAAATTAAGTTGTCTTAACTCAGTCCCGCTGTTTCTGTTAATGATTTTCTTGAAGCCATTGAGTGGCAGTTGTGGTAACATTCCCCACTATCTGGAAATGTATCAGAGATACTTCTTGGTTTGAAGTCATAAGGGCTTTTGCTACAGTTCTGGATGTTTTGTATAAAAGAACCTGGCTTCTTAGACAGGCATGCCCTTTGGTTTCCCCATGTTATGACAAGGGATGCATTTGAGTCTGCTGGTCTTTTTTGCATTTTAGTTTTAGCCAGGTCTGTGAATTATTCCTTCCTGCTGGCAATGTGAACCCTGTTAGCTTCCCGGATGATGGGAGCAGCACAGTCACAGGCGTATTTTCTGCTGCTCAGTGATGCCTGGCAAAGTGCACCCTGTGAAATGCCACTTCATTTCACGTTTCTCAGTTTTAAATTCATTTTCACATTCAAAAGATGGCAAAATTATTGTTGCGCAAGGCACCATGGCACGTCAGGAAGGATGCTAAGTCATTCACTTAATTAGACAGCAATTGGTGCTGGCTGGAGTGCACCATCGTGCGAAGAAGCGATGCGTTAATTCAAGGGGACAAGGTATTCGATGCTCGTTATTGACTCACTTTCATGGTTTGGCATCAGAAGTCATGCCGAGGGTGGGCTAGCCCTGAGTGCTGGGCTCTGGCTGCTATCATAGTGTCTGCCCTCCAGATCTGCCAGGGAACTACAAGTGCTATATTTCTATATCTTTTAATAAAATAGCATAATTGGAAGAAAACAACCTTTACTTAATCCACTATTTATATTCTCTCTTATCTTTGGTTACTCTTGGTTATGTGATCTAATCATGTCCATTTATTAATGAGGTTCCCTAAAGCCACTTGAGGCAATGTAGGAAAATTGACTGGAGGAGCTTATGGAGCAATTTAAGGCCAAATCCTGATTGTTGAACATAATGAAGTATGCTAACTGATGCATGGAGATCCTGTTGATTACTCTAAACAACCTTAAATGAAAGAAGACAAATGGCCCATGTGGGTGGAATTGATGTAACTGGCCTATGAAAAGATACTTATAAAACAACAAAAAGAAATTGTTCTTTTCCCACTTGTAAACGTGGGTTGTTATTTATTGTTTTCTTTGGCTATCTGCAAATATGTACAATAATGAAACCGGCTTTCTCATGGATGCTCCTAGCTGCCAGCAACAGGACAAGCTGCTGTGTCAGACCACAGTCTCCATTTCGAATGGACGTAACTCAAGGGCCGGGCCACTAAAGCACTTAGAAAAGCCCAGTTTCTCTATTTTTGTATCAAGCTGGCATTTTTCTAAATTTCTGCCACTAAACTATTGCTTTTGATGCCCAGGGGCTTGGTGATGGCCTGTTGTCTTTGCACAGTGCATTTTCCCAGCCTTGGGGAAGTGTGTAGGGAGAAGGGAGAAAGGTGAAGGGAGAAGGTCTCGTTGGAACAAGACACACAGCGAGTTGAGCTCTGCTCCACGGCAGTTACTTCAGATAGTTTGTTCTTTTGCATGTACAGCATGGTGTCAATTTGCGTATTTGGGTATTTGAACTTTACAAATCACACCTTATGATCAACAAATAAGGTGTCGTTAATGTGCTTGTGTTAAGGAAATGAGTTACATTTATCTTCCCTACGTTCTCAGAACGAAGTCAGGCGTTTTGACACGGCGTGAGCCCTCGCTGCCTGGCTCCTGCTGTTTGCCTGTCACCCAGGCTGCACCTCTGAGCCTCTAATGCTGCTTAATTAACAATACCATAGACACTACAGCCTTAAAATGAAAACTGCATGTTTTAGTCACTAGCCTGATGTAGGTATTTTGCTAAGCTCTATTCAATTTTATTTATAAAATCTTGTATTTTAGATGGATATTATCATACTGAATTAAAAACCCCCCAGCATTTTTAAGGGGCTCATGGCTGAAGACAGTTTCGTTTGACACATTAATTGGAAACTGTTTGTTTCAGTGCTTGCGGAGTTAGTGGGGGAATATATGATACAGTTATTCGTTACCATCACAGCATTTGCATTTATTCATTACAGCTCCCCCCCTGCAGCATGGAGAGTAGGGCAGGGACGAGGTCCTGGGCGCTGGCACCTGCCTTTGTGCTGCTGGAGGACAGAATTTCACTCTGTAAGTTTGACTTATATTTTTTTAATGTGTTTCCAACAATTGTAGAGATTTTATTTTGTGCAAATCGGGAAAAAAATTAGTCTTCCTCATTAGGCCTCCACAAGACTCGTACTGGTTACCATTAAAGTGCTGTCGTTTACCAGTGGTCATAACAAATGATGTTTCAGTAGTTCTGCTTTTTTTTTTTTTCTTGTGACCCCAGCACAGTCGTATATTTTTCTCAATGCCTTGTTAAATACAGTAATGGGCAGTGGCAGCAGCGAGGTAAGTGCTTGTTCAGGACTAACTGAACAAAACTGGGAAGAAAAAGCAAACACAAGCGCTCTCCAGGGGATCCTGTCTCGGAGTGTATGAAAACTCTTATTTCTGAGAGCTGCTTTTAAAATTCTTGACCTTCAGGAAATGGTTCAATTTTACCATAAATAAACAATGAATTTCACATGCCAGTGGGGGAGAGTGAAGAGATTTTTCTCATATTTTTATGCTATGGAGTTGAAGAAGCACAAACCCAGAACTGCTGAGCCCAGGCAGGAACACAGTACTCCTGACATGGAGCCTTGCGGGGGGAAAAAAAAAAAAAATCAATAAAAAAATTGAAGCCATTTCTCCTTTTCTAGACAGGAAGCTTCCCCCAAGTCCCTATGTCACCTCGAGCAGGTTAGTTACTCTTTTTGCACTTGGGTTTTACAGCCCAAAAGGAGGAACGTGGCCTTTTCCCCTTCCTCTGTGATACTGACGTGATTTTCTGCCGCCGCGGCTGATAGATGCTCTCGGTTTGGAATTTGTGCAGTGGCCAGTCCGTGCAAATTAATTTGGTATGTCAGCACTACTGTCATGCAAATGGGAACTAACTGTGGGAATGATGGACAACCAGCACGCGATGGCATGAAGGAGAGGGGATTTGCAGAAGGGAAAGGATGGGCTAAAATTGGATCCCTGAACAATTCCCATATTTTTGGGGGTGTTTTTTTGCCCTGCATACTTGCACTAGAAAAAAAAAGTTCCAGAGAGATAAAAGCCTATGACGTGTGTATATTTTGCTCTTTCTTCATTTTCATCATTACAAGCTTAGCTGTCTAAATTTGGTGGGGCTGGAGATGGGAGACGTGGCATTTTCTTCTTTGTGAGCTTGAAAGTGCTGCAGGTTAGCATTCCATAATTATTCTTGTCATGAAGATGAATGCCATCCTAAAAAAGTTGGAAGCTACCAGCACCTCGGCTTTGATATATGAATATTACCACTTTGAATGTTGGAATGGCATTATAGATGGTTTATGGTTTTATGACTATGAGACATTTCTTAGTCTCTGATTCAGAAGTACATTTCCTACAAATTTTAAAGCAACTTTTGGTCTTCGACATCTTTTTTTCTTTTTTTTTTTTTTTTCCTGGCTCAACTTTGATTTCAAAACAGTTCTTGAAGTGAATTTAAGAGATTCTAGGGTTTTAGAGATATTCCCCATAAAACTTAGGTGCAGAGCAGTCACCTTTAGCCACCTCTAGTTGAATACCCCGGAATGTCAAGGAACGGCTGCATTGCATTAATTCACTCCAGTTCCTGCTGGGAAATCACCGATGTTGCGATGTGAAATAGTTAATGTCCATTACATTTTCTAAACTGTATACCCTCCTCACTATACAAAGGTGATATGAATGTGATATTTGAGAGAATATATTTGCAGAATTGTAGTGATTTTAAAAATGAAAACAGCTTCATTTTGTTTTGAATGTGTTTCTCCCCTCACCCCTAGCCTGCCAAAGTGCTGGCGGTTCTGCACATTGCAATAAGCACCTATTTAAAATATCTTTGAAAAAAAGCAGTAAAATGGAAGACTGCCCTCTAACGTCAACAAAGCCAACCAAAGGGGACTGAGAAGGCAGTGAAAGGCTGAGGAGGGTAATAAGGGTTGGCCATAAGATCTCTGGATGAACAGCATTTTGAGGAGAAAAGCAGGCAGGGGAACATTTGAAAATTTGAGGATTTGAAAAGCTTCAAATGGAGTTGAGATGCCAGGAGCCAATAAAAGCCAAATCTGAGCCTCAAATGCTATTTGTTTTGAAAATCCGCCTCCAGATAAGGATCCAGCCATTTCCTCACTGTCTTTTCGTGGTAGGTACATTTAGGAGTGATTGAGTCTGAACAAGGGGAGGGCTTGTGGGCAAGTGGGTCTTCAGGTTTATTTTAGCAGCAGAAGTCAAAACTGGCACTGGCACTGAAGGGCATGGAGCAACAACTCAATTGCTCGGTGTCATTATCGTTGTGAATAAAGTTTAGAAAAGAGGTCGCAAGGTTTTCTGGTGTTTAACACATGAGGAAAACTATAAGATGACAAAGGTCCTTGAAGAATGTGATAGTGCAAATATCTCAGCAACATTGTAACCTCACATATACAGGGTGGGAATTGTCCCTCAGACTCACCACCGGCCAGCAAGGACTTTGCAGAAGGTCTCTGATATTTACAGCATCCAGGTTAAGTCACGCCATCCCATTCCTTCAGCTCCTCTAGCTACGTGTGTTCTTATGGAAGAGACTTCAGGAGGGAAAACAAAGCAGTACCACTAGCAACAAGAGAAAACCCAAGGTGTTAATTTGTCCTATTCTGAAAAGCTGGTCTCCATGCAAAGGTAGACTCTAAATGTAAAATATTTTATATTATGATGCCAATTGTCAAAACACACAGATTAAGTAAACGTATATTGGATCTGTTACAGCTTCCTATTGCAACAAGCATAATATAAAAATGTTTGCATTAATACATACTAGGGAATAAATAGATTAGTTTACAAAGATTAATGAACACAAGGCATGAGTCCCAGTGCAAGCTCCTGCTCTGTTTACAAACACCTCATCTTCTTCCTTTTTGGGGTTTGTACTCCACCATATTTTTGGAGTTTGTTTCCTGTTGTTTATGGTGTGACAACCAGTTCACACGCTAGCTTCTCTCTCACCCTGGGATCATGGCTACTAAACCATGGAGAAGTATTTGTGGAATAAACATGAGATGTGTTTCCTGGCTGCAATGCTTAATTTTATGATCCTTCAGCCACCTCACAGGAATATGCAAAGGGAAAGAACACCAAGGTGGATGCAAATTCAAACATGATTGAAACATCAATCACATATTCACTGAGAAATATTTACAGTATTTTCTAACTTCAGAAAGGAATAATGAAACGTGCATCCTAGGGGGGTTTATGGGCAAATTTTATTCCAGACATTTGCAATCTTTGCAGAAATTGTTCATTCATCAAGTATTGAAAAAGGCCAGGAATGAAACAAAACCCCCAAAGGGTCTGAAATTGGGCTGGCCAGAAAGCTCCTCCAAAGAGTTTTCCATTGGAAAATGCCAGATTGTAAAAAAATGAAGTAATGTGGGAAAATCAATCCATCCTAACAGAGTCACAGGGAGGAAGGTTTCCTGCCAGCTTGCCTGTCAGGCTCCTCAGTTTGCTATCCTTCGGGTGTTGGATCAATGGTGCTTGTCCGCCCGAGCAGCCGGGCAGGCGGCTGGGACCTGCCCGTGCCCCGCATCCTCCCCAGCCCTGGAAGCAGCGAGGAGTTCAGAGCCATCGAAGTCAGGTGTCACTTTGACCTTTCTGCTAAACTGAGTGCCACATTTCCTCTTTTGAAGTGACATATGCACGTGTGTGTGGTATTTCCCATTGTGTTTGGTTTTTTCCCATTTAGTAACGTGGTTTTTTAATCTCTGGATTCCTTGCACTGGCGTTTCTGCTCTACTGTACAAGAAAGGAGAAGCAAACCCAAGCTGAAAGCTAACGACCACAACCTATAGAAAAGATCTCCCAGTTTAGCAAAGTGCCTGTCTGTAAATGATTAGCACATGTATTGAAGCTGATAAGTGTTTATTCTTTGTTTTTTCAGTGGCTCTGAGATAATCCAAAGCAAGCTGAGCGCTGGTGGTGCTAAAAAGAGAGAGAAGTGCCCAGCCCTGGAGGGCTGCCATCTAAATTGGCCATTCCCAAGCTGCAGTGCAGGTATTCACAGTGGGTCACGAGTCTTTCCTAAACCTCATTATATCCTACATGGAGGCATTAGCCCTGCAGCTACTGCACCTGCACTAATTTACGTGCAATAAGGGGGATGTAGATGGAGAGCATGAACGCGGGGACACAACGGTTGGGATCGGCAGATAATGGTCCTGCTGCCTCTGCACCCAAGCTGCTGAGGGCTTTATGAATTATAATAAGTATTTCTTTCTTTTTTTTTAACATTTTAGCTATAGCGTGATGTGATTCCCAGACATAAAGGAGGTGTTCCGACACAGATTGGCATCAGTTTGGGGTACATATGTGTAGGCTTAAGATGCCTGTTAGCAGATGGAGCTGGTGCAGATGGCATGGCTATCGCATATGGGGAGGAGTGTTTGATTCCTCGGAGTAGGAGTGCGATGTTATTCTCAGCCAGAGGGGTCAGAATAGCTTTCACTTATCACGTTGTATTCTTGGTACCTGTTATTTCAGGAAGGAAAAATCCGTAAATATCGCATGTCAAGGCTCATTGCGGGAAGCTTGGGAGGGACGGGCATGGGAGAGGTATTTCCAGATAAGGCAGGCTGTATTCTGTAAGTTGTTTCTGATAAATGCTGATTAATTGTTATTTCTTTTTAATAAACACCATAAGGGGAGCTGAAGCTCTCCTCCACACAGCCATGGTCCGGGTTTAAATTAAGATTCAGGAGAGTGATGGGAACACGCCATTGCTGCATGTGTGGGGAGAGCAAGGAAATATTGCAGCGCTCTTGTTTTCCAGAAACAATTTCTAACACTCTCTTTCAAAATACAATGCCCAGTAGTGGGTAGAAACCAATATTAAATCTGTCATGTTTTTATATCTTTCTTAACATCTCTCTTCGAAATCTAAACTAACTCGCACAGAAAAGCAAGGATCCCTCTAACAAAGCAGCGTTCTGGCAGCATAAACAACAACCAAGCTTGAAAGGGAAATTAAACATATCTATGCTCTCCTGACACCATATAACCTGTTAAAAGCAGAGTATTCTGTGGCAGTGACTGAGGGGTTTTATTTCTGGTATGGATTTTCTTTGAATTTTAATGGAGGAAAACAAGTAACAAGTAAGATTCTTCCACTTCAATAGCTGAAAGAGTGGATTTTATGGAAAATAAGTGCGATGCCTTTTATGTTTTCCTAATGAAAACACTGCCACCAGCTGGTTAATAGATGGTTTTGACTAGGGTTTTACACAGAAAGAATTTAACTTTTTTTTTTTTTTTTTTTTTTTTTTTAGTCCTAGAACATAGCTGGAAGTGATATTTAAGGGCAATATGTTTTCTGAGTAGACAGCACTGATTATCTCTATCCCTCCATTACTTTTTTTAATGATGATAATGCAATTCATGCTTTTTACCTTAAACGTGTTCAACAAACCTCCAGGACAAAGCTCAGCTCAGCAGAGGATGGGGGTCACAACATCAGGAACTTTTACCGTCTTCCACCTTAATGAACTGGTGTGATCACCTCAGACTCCACCGCGGCTCGGACATCTCCAGGTATTGTAATGGATTATTTTTAAATTGATAGGAAATTTGTTTGAATTGAGGCCTTTAAAATACATTGAAATTAATTTGCCTTTTCAGATTCACTGTTTTTTAGTGATGTCAGGTGTTTTGTTGAGTCACTGCTCGTAGGGGCTGGAATAAAAGCTGCCAGCTCTGGGTACTGACAGCTGCGTACAGTGCAGTTATGGGTCTTGGTGCCAAGACTTTTGGATGGTGCCATAAATGTCATCAGCTCTTTACTCGCGATTTTGCTAAAACATCAGCAGTGGCTGAGGCACCTCGGCAGCGTTGACATTTCAATTGCCGTGTCGGTTTTTTACTCCTGTGCTTGAGACAATTCCCGTGCTCGAAATGATCACTTCTGGTTCTCTGCAGACCCAAGAAAAATGCAGTTCAGCTTTTTAAAGTTGCCATAACAATCACAGGGAAAAGAAATCTTGTAAATGGAGGTTGAGGTTCAGAGGCATAATTCTGCGCTCAGGAGGGATTCGCAATTGATCTTGTGCCCAAGAGAAAGTGGATATATTGCAGTCACAGAAGCTGACAGTCCAATAGTAGATGTGTTTCATATTGCGATACAACATTTTCCTTACAGCTGACAATCTCCTTTGGCCCCAGACTCAGACAGTGACTTTTGGGTGTTGTTGGTTTTTTTTTTTTTTGCTTTGTTTTTTATTTAAGCTCTTTCAGCAAGTTGAAGCCATGGGGAATTTCAGCATCCCAAACTCTCCACTGAGCAGTGACCTGGGGAGAGTGACACCCACAAAGCCTGTGCTGGTGTTCTGTCTATGTACAGCCTCTTCTGCACCACCAGCAAAGCATGCTCCCAGGCTTTTGCCACAATACTCACTTCAGGGCAAATCTAAATATCAAAGGAGGGCTGACACGCAGGTGGTTTGGATGTCACCATTGCCTCCAGCTGAAGCGCTTAAAGCTGTAAGGGAGCTCCTGCCATCAGCTGTGCAACGTGTGAGTCCTTCTGCAAGGACAGCAGTGGGAGCCATCCCATCTCCTGCACCAGCATGGATTGTCCTTGCCCCAGCCCTCCTGATTTCCAAATGGCTAGCTCCTTCCAGTTATTTTTTCTTACATTTCTGGCATTTTTCACTTAATTAGCACTAAATCCCAGTGATTGTTTTACTTTGTTATAGGACGTATCAATTTTTCATTTTAAAATTAAGAAGAAAGGTGGAACTTTCTATATACCAGAGTGTTTGAACTGGGCTATAAAATATATCCCTGTAAACCTCTCTGATTTGCTCCGCTGAAAGCTGTATGGGTTGCTTGGGATCTGCAGGTTACAAAATACTTCTGCTGTCAGTCCTTCTCCTCCCAGGTGCTTTAGCTGAGAAGCAGGAACCAAGGCTGGCACAGGCCACTGGGCACACAGTGCTCACGTCACTCCTATGTAAGACCATCATTCCTATTGGAGAGATGATTTTTTCGATGGCACAGAATAGTTTCCTTACATTAATTTTCCAGCTTAAAGTAAATTAACTGCTTAATTTCCTCCTATGTGTTTCAGCACTGTCACACAGCGTAACCTTATCCGTAATTAAAGCTGAATTAATACTCCCAGTGAAGCTAGCCTGAAGTCCCCACATCTCACATTTCAGCGGTGGTTTCTGCTTCCAGCTTTGGCACAGGGAGTATTTAAAGGACAGTAAAATATTCTTTGTAAATCTTCAAAGAGATGTTTCCTTCTGTGCTTGGTGTAGGCGTTCAGACATGGTCTTGTGTGGGGCTTGGTCAGTGGGTTGGGAGTGCTCCCCTACACAAGCTGGGATAATCCAGTAGAGGATTGCCCAGCAATGACATCGGTCCTTTGGACTCGGTGGACTCCCTTTCCCATATCTATAAGCAGACCAAGCAGGTAGAATATGTTTTGGAAACTATGGGGAGGCTCTTCACATGGCTGTGTTACCTTCACAAATGAAACAAAAATTTAATTACTGAAAACAGCAGTATCCCTTTCTTCTGTACAGCCAACAGTGGAAGAGTTTTTTATCGATTTCTTCTCAACGTCAATATCACAGTAGAAACATTGCAATAGAAACAACTTATCTTTTTTTCTTAACAAGCATACAAGCATAGAAAAATTTAAAACAAAACCTCAGAACTCCTGTTTTGAAATATAACTTTCAGCAGTTTGTGCTTAACACAGAAAGGTGATCCATATCTGCAAATAATCCCATAGATAAAGTAAAACTTTCCAGCCGTGGATGAAAGCTCGCCTGTAGATGAAATCTGTTTAACATTTGAAGAGAAGACTCAAAGATCCAGAACAGTTGATGTTCAGGTATTGCTACGCACCTTTGAGATAATATCCTAAAATCTCTCAGAGTCAGTTTATCAGTCATTAAAATGTGGTTAATTGTTACCCCACAAGGTTAGCCTTAATGAGGAGCAGATCTCCGACTGCGATGTTTAAAAACAAGTTGGTAATACACACGTTGGTTTATACCAGAGTTCACGATTTTTTCTTAACGTATGAGATGTGCATGAATGTCTTGAGAGCTCATTAGGCCTAATCTAATACCACTTGTAGTCAGCAGAAAGCTGAATTAGCTAAGGACGGGTTCAGGGCTTCACACCATGTAAGTATCTCCACTAAAGTCACTGCAGGTATCTTCTTCACTTACAAGTAATTCCAAGTTTGTGTTAAAAGTGTTTACTGATAGTACTTGTAGACCGGATCTTTATGCACATATTTTCTATTTTAGGTAAGATCTTGCATTAGAAAAGGTAAGAACCACTAAAATAAACCAATTTTAAACTCAAAACTTTTAAAGTTAATTAGATACATGAGCCATTGCTGGGGGAAAATCAACATACAGCATTTTTTCCTGCATAGACTACAAGTTTCTGCCAAGTTTTTCCTCTTACCTTAAAACTACCAAGGCTCAGAATAATTCATGTCATTGGTTTTAAAAAAAGATAGTGATAAAATTTTAAATTACTCCAAGTCTTCTGTAATCATTACGGTTTCAAACCAGCAGCCCACAAGTCCTG
Organism: Rhinoptilus africanus; assembly: GCA_013400135.1. NCBI lineage: Eukaryota > Metazoa > Chordata > Aves > Charadriiformes > Glareolidae > Rhinoptilus > Rhinoptilus africanus. The sequence goes on along the minus strand of VXBO01002530.1, from coordinate 1,253,062 downwards.
CTTGGGGCTCCTTGTGATGTATTATTCTCCCCAAACAAGCGTGAGCTGCAACCTTCCGTGATGTGAGACCGAATTAATTGCTCCTGTTGTTCCTTGGAAACTAACATTTCTCTAATGATCCAATATCTCATTAGGCAACCCTAAAATACTGTTTTTGCTAAAGAGCGGTTTGCCAGGGGAGGACCTCCTTGGCACCTGATTTGTCGCGAGCTGACAGCAGGCATAGTACCTTAAAACATTGGAAAATTGGCACTATTTTGCCTATGCAGCTTCCACACGCTAAATGTATACTATTCTTCATATCTATTAAAATGCCTAAGTAGAATATTGCTGTTCAGCAATAACAACAAAATAAACACATTCAACTCCATTGGTGTAATTGGCTGCAAGAATTTTCCTCTGGGATGAAATTCAGAACATACAACATTTTACAATGTTGGTCTAGATCATGTCATGTTCTTCCAGTAGTCCCATTAATTTCAGTAGACCTCTTGAAGAATACAGTTGTGCCAGTGGAGAGGAGCGGGGAACCAGCACCGTGCCTGGCCAGGGATGCTGCTGGGATAGGCAGTGGGGTGACTGCAGGAGGGNCCCTTTGCTGTGCCGTCTCCAGCAGTTCCCTGTCCTTCTTGAACCGGGGAGCCCAGAACTGGAGGGTTAAAACACATGCAGCTCCCGTATGGAAGCTCTCATCCAGGAGGAGAATTTTCTTAGTTCACTGTACCGTAATCCTGCTTTACAGAGGAGGATTAGAGGAGGATTAAGATACAGTGAACCAAGGTCACTCTATTCCCGAGTGACAGACTTCACACAGACATTTAATATAATTTGGAAAATACCCACTGACTTCACACGGCAGTGTGGTTTACCCCGTCTTCCCCGAGCTTGCCTGCCTAGACATGACCTTAGCACTGGGAGTTTTGGATACGTGGCTTTGCAGGGAGACGATCTTTAAATTTTTCTGATCTCTAAGGACGTTGAACTTGAGATGGCCACAGGACAGGCGGCATCTCTGCTGGCTTCAGTGGACACTGTCACACCAGCAGCAATTCCCCTGCATTATTGCTAACGAGGGGGAGGATGGACCTGCAGCTGCAAGTATAGTAACCTGCAAAGGGACATAGGTGAGGAGAAATGTTAGTTTTACTGAAACCCAAAATATAAATATTTCATCTATTATTTTCTAAAATGTTATTCATGCTTTCATCTGCAAGGGTATTAGGGTATTCATCTTCTGTCTATTAGGATCTGATACGTAAGTGAATATATACTGCCTGCAGCAAATAAGGGTCCCGATCTGATTCTGAAATGAAAAGTTATTCCATAATGAAACAAACAAGCAAAAAAATAAAATATTTTCAATGTAAAATTCATTACAGGGGGATGTGTAGACACCTGCCTCTTTACAGCATCCATAGAGGTCGTTGTAGAATCTGGGGTTACTACTCAATTAGAAGGTTTCTTATCAACAAAAGGTGATTGAATATTTAAAGCCAGTTAATCAGCTGAAGTCTAACTGAAATGGCCAAATCTTAACTGAAAATGCACCCATATGTAACTAGCTTTTATTTTGGGGCAGATAAGTGCATTTTGCTATTGTGAGTGCTTTATTTTGCTGGACACTGGCAGCCAGGCTGGTCTGAGGTACCTCATAGCTCGTGAAGTTTCTCAGGGTAATTACACTTTAAAATTCATGCTTGTGTGTGTCTCTGACTGTCTGGGTATATATATCTTCTAAACTACAGATTACCTGGCACATTTGAGAACTCTATGTTATAAGATAGTTTATTATGAGTTATCCGGTACTACTAATTACTCTTATAATCACCGTAAAGTCTGACAGAAGAAATCAGAGCATTTAACGGATGGGTTGTGATGGTTCAGCAAACACAGATAAGGGATGAGAAGGGCCAGATTTTGTGTCAGAGCAAAGCTGATGTGTCCTGGGAGGATGTGCTGGACGGAGCAGGACAGAGGCCTGAGGCTGGTGCAGCCACCTCCAACCCTTCACTTGAATCATGAGTCTGCCCAGAGGGTATAGGCATCTACGGGGCTGCCCCAAACCCCTTTGGATTGATCCTTCAATTCATCCCAGCAGCCTTTGGATCAAATCCCGGGGCAGTAACGTGAGTTATGCAATATTGACTGTTTAATATTCATGTTTCTGTACAGCTCTCATTAACTGTCCTTGCATTAGCTCCCCTACGTACAGGGTAATTGGATACTTTTCATTTTACAAAGAGAATATGTTGACCTTCAATCAAATTCAAGCAGATACTTTCGGGTGAGATTTAGAAAGCTCATCCTGGAAAAAATGAAAATTGTAGTGTGTCAGGCATTACAAGTATCTTTATTTCCTCTCTGTCTGTTTCTGAGGCTTTACTTCTGATTCAGCACATTAACACCTGCAAGAAAAGCTGTTTTCCCAATGTTCTTGGCAGATTTCTGCTCAGGATTATTTTAGATTGCAATGTTTTGCTTGCTGATAAGATGTAAATAAACCCATAGGCTCCTATTCCCCTTTGATAAATGAATTAATAGAATAAAAGATGAAACAGATTCTCTTAAAAAATGTTTGCATACATTACACAGTTTTGAAGCTTTCTGAAGGTTGATCATGCAAAAATGAAAGTAAAGTAGTGTTCAGCGAAGTTTTGTGATGTATTTTAGTAGAGTGACAACTAGGCATCAGGTTATTAAATTGACTTATTTTCCCAAGTCCTTCTTGTGGATACCCAGCCAATTTTAAAGAGGAACAAGGAAGTATCTCCATATTTAGAGGAAAGGATGGGCTAGAAGCACATCTGATCAGGCAGTAGAAATGGTGATAGTGTTTAGCAGAGACTTCTGCAAACAGAGCTGTTACTTCGCCAATAGATTCCTGACAAGTCCAAAACAAATACTCTGACAGCGAATCGACTTCTGAATTGTGTGAGCCAAACACTTTGAAAAATGCTTTGTGTTGACTCAGTCAAAGGTTTTCTACATTGTTAATAAACTCAGCTCTTTCAATCTTCAAAAGAGCTATTTCTGTGGTCTTCAGCGTATCCTTTGTGTTCTCATTGCAGGAATTTTTAAATGCAGGAGTAATCAGTTAATTCTTGCACACTTAACTCTGATGAAAAGCCTTTCATGAACTACAATGGGCTTTGGATCAGCACCTTAAAATTATACCTTAAGAATTAAAATGTTTCCACATAAGAAATTATTCAGGATCTCCCAGGCTAACAACGCCCGCTGGTTTCTGTCGTGTTTCCCATGGTAACATGAACCTTTAGAAAAGAGGGAGAGAAATACCCTGAGGGGGGAAAATAACAAGAATGGAAAATACAAGCTTATGAAACCACTTGTTTCCCAATGACTAAACAGAGAGTAAGTATTTTCATTACGTCCTTCTAATCCAGGCCACTGCTGGCAAGGGGACAGCTGCAGTTTTCCATGTGTCATCATGCACATTGTGCTTCAAAAGAGGTTTCTTCTTCTCCCAAGTGGCTCTTGCCTGACATACAACAGTAATACATGAACAAATATGGGGGGTTTTGATGTTAGGACTCAGAAAAATTTCATCCTCCAGAAGAAAAGCCGGAAGAGACACAAGACTTCGTTCAGTCCCAGATCTTGTGTTGCCTCCAAGCAAAACCACATTCTTTCAACTTCCAAGTCAGACAACTGTCCTGCTGTGACAACAGCAAAAAGCAACACTAGAGCCACTGGAAATGAGAAGGTCTTGTCTGTTGATGCGGCTCCTGGAAGATCGATTAGGAATTCTTAAAATGTCTCATGTTGCCATTGAATTGATCTCATTTTGCCTCATTTTCANTGTTCTCTTTCTTATATCAAACAAAACCAAATCTTTCAACTTTTCCAGAAAACGTCATGTTTTTCTGAAATTCTCTTAAGTCTCCCTGCTGTCCTTCAGCTTCTACAGTTCATCTCTGACCTTTCTTAAATTATGTCATCTCTTGCAGCAGTCACAACACTGGCTCATATTCAATATATCATCCCCCGTACATCTTGAAGTATCACTGCTTGGAAAACTACGCCCCACCTGAATTTCACCTTTCTGAATGTTCACCATTTTCTCCGTTTACTACAGTAATCTTGAGTTATGGTTGTTTGTGTTTTTTCTATTTTGTGGCATTTTATTTTTTACAGGCTACTCTCTATTGCTGTATCCAAGTCATAAATGAAAATACTGAATAGAATTAAACCAAGAAGAGATTCCCGTGGCTGCACATTGAATTATCTTCAAGTGTAAAGGCAACTGGTAAGTTTGTTTCCAAGGCTAGAATTTTTTTTTTTTTCCAAAAAGCATCCAAATAATTGAAATCCTGCCATTACTGCCAAAGATCCTGGAGTGCTGGAGTTATTCACTATTCACTCAATGCTTTATTTATGTGTATGTTGTGGTTACACATCACTGCTGCTAATCTGCTTGCTGAGTTCCTGTTGCCTTCATGAATGTTTGAAAATACATGGAAATAGCACCGTGCTGATCTCAGCTCTCGGACACTTCTGTCTTTGTAGAGCACTCCATAAATGCCACATTTTGGTTAGCAGCCCCAGCACAGCCCAAGACAAGAGGCTAACACAGATTTTTCCAGCTGTGTTATAATCGATTGGTGGTGGAAACTCCAGGCTTTCTGACTCACACACAAGTAGCATTTGCCATGGTAGCAATCACTTGAATTGCTCTGTCATGGCATCCAGAAAAGGATGAGACAGGGTACCTGTATGAACTTATGAATTTAGGGTGGAATCCATCTCGTTTAACTCCAGTCATTTCAGAGCTGCCTGTCTGATTAAATGAATAATCTTGCTCCCTCTGTCGCGGAGAGAGGCTGACGTGCCCAAAGGCAGTTCAGCCCCATCTGACTTAACACCTCAAGAGGATGAATCATCCTCCTGAGTCACATCTATCACCGTATCATGTAAGGAAAGCCTAGGTGACAAATATGCCCAGTGTTTGGATCATCAGCCTGGGGTGAGATGAGCCCAGCCTTCATCTCTCACTCTTCAATCCTATGCAGCCCTTGCAGGACGGGCTCTTAGCCCCCCGGACACTAAATAATCCAACAAATTTCCTTAGGAATGGGCAACATTTTTGTTTGGATGGTTTGTTAATCCCCATAAGAGCTTATTCCAAAGTTCAGCAAATGACACCAAAGAGAAAAAAATTTCACTTCCAAATTTCTTTACTGCTTCAAAACAACAAGATGTGAACTATGTCATTAGTTTTGGTTTTGTCGCCTTCTCTCTCTGATTTTTAAAGCTTTGCACATAAGGCAATTGGAATTGCTACCATATTTTGAGGCAGGTGACATTTCTTTATCAGATGTAGTAGACAGTTGATGACTCTGGTAATGCTCTAATTATGTGTAGTGAGTTGTCTCTAAGTGCTGTATGAAAATGCTTACTGCATCATTAGCTACCTTGTTGTTTACTAAATGTCTTTTATAATACTACAGGGGCCCAAATGAAGGTTGTGTCAGTGATTGCATTCTGAATTTCTATTTTTAGGGATTTATAATTCAACCATTTATTTTCACTTCAGGCTGAAATCTGGCATACTGATTCTCAACTGAGACTAAACTTAATTACTAAATTTAAAAGAAAAGATCAGTGTGGATGGATTATACAACTGGAGTGCGGGCTTTTTTTAACATTAAGGGAGGCAATGTTTTCTTTTTGCCCAGAGGAGAAGACTTTTTTAAAGGAAAGGATTTGAAGCCTGAAGAGCGCATAGCCTAAGTCTGTGAATATGCCTGGATGTACACAGGCACAGCTCAAGAGGGGTCACAAGGGGGTTTGGGAGACCTTATTGTGGCCGTTCAGTATCTGAAGGGGGCCTACAAGAAAGCTGGAGAGGAACTTTTTACAAGGGCATGTAGTGATAGGACGAGAGGTAATGGCTTCAAACTGTAAGAGGGGAGATTTAGATGAGATCTCAAGAAGAAATTCTTTACCATGAGGGTGGTGAGACCCAGGTGGCCCAGAGAAGCTGTGGCTGCCCCATCCCTGGAGGGGTTCAAGGCCAGGTTGGACGGGGCTTGGAGCAGCCTGGGCTGGTGGGAGGTGTCCCTGCCCAGGGCAGGGGGTGGCACTGGGTGGGCTTTAAGGTCCCTTCCCACCCAAACCCTTCTATGGTTCTATAGCAATCTACTCCAGCGATGTGTCTGCAGCCCATTTGTTGGTGGTGGAGAAGAGGGGTGCTGGAGGTCCCAGAGGAGCTGGGGTGGGTGGGCAGGGGCAGCCCCCTGCTTTTGCCCAGAGTGAGTCACACCCAGGTTGGTGTATAAATTGCCGTTAAACATTACAGGCTGGTACCTGTAAGACTTGGTATCTGATGGAGGTGATGCAAAGTCAAGAGCGGCTGTTGTAAAGGTGTTAATTCAAACAGTCCGACTTCTCCGTTTGCCTGACACACCGTGTTGTACAGCGAGAATTAATAAATTGCCACAAATCTTAATTTCCCACTAATGCTGACAAACAGCTCCTATATACACTGATTACATTTTCATCATTTCAAGGGTAATAACACAATGTTTCTTTAAGTCCTTAGAAATTATTTCACTTGTGGAACTTGTTGCTGGTTCTTGCACAGGGATAGCCATTTAAAAATATTAAAGCCTTTAATTGCTTGGAATAAGGTTCACTTTTGCTGTCTCCCACAAGGGTATAAAAGAAAGAAAAGGAAATTTCTAGAATAAAGTATTATTTTCATGCTGTGCATCCTAAACATAGATCACGAGCTAAACTGTGAGCAAAAATTATTTTTTTTAAAAAAAGATGTGAATGTATTAAGCATTCTGGTTTAAAAAAAAGATTTTGAAAAGTCCCTAGATAGATGGAAATGTCAGTTAAATGTGTGCTGTGATGAAAAGAATGGTTATTGCCCTATGTTAGCTCTACAGCTGCCAGCAAATCTAAAATAAAATTACAACAATTTAAAAATAACAGAAAGAAGTTATTGGGTTTTTACAAACATATCCAAATGTGATCAACTGCAAAAGGATTTGTGTTGCAAGTGGAGTAATTAGAGTGGCAATTTGACACATTGTTTGGCAATGTCTAATATTAGTAATATTTTGTCAAGTGTTATAAATAATCTAGAAACAGTCTGGAAGGATCATTTAATGGCTGACTCAGCTGGTGCTTCCCAGAAAATTTTTCATCAGTACATGACTACATAGTAATTTTTAAAAAAACTTGCTGTAATTTCTTATAATTTCGAAAGGGAATTAATCCTTGTAAAATGGAGGACTTTTGCTTTTAAAGCACTGCTATGTTGACTCAGTGGGAGCAATTTCACATGAGGATGAATGACAACGTGAAGTATCTCATCCAAAGGCAAATGCAGATGCATGGGGAATGAGTCAATGCAATGGGGATGCTGAGTCAATGAGGTCTCCAATTAGAGACAGATATCATAAAAACATAATGTATAGGTAGTTATACAGCTCAGGACCCGTCCTTCGCCCAGGTAGCAGATGTGCGGTGGTGCTGGACATTGGCCTGCATGGGAAGGTGGTCCAGGAGGTAAGGAGACCTGATCCTGCTCTTGGTTCACTTTGCTCGGCTATGGGACTTTGGCCATGTCTTTCAGACCCTTCCATTTGTCAAAATCTTCGTATCATGACCTTCACGCAGTCACAAGAAGAAGGAAGAGCTGCACGGAGCGTAACCGTGTAATATTGCACAGGGAAACTCCAGGGCAGCCCAAAGCAGGTGAGACTGATAACCTTCTTGCACCCTGTGTCTTGGGTCTCTGCAAAGACCCAGAGTCACCCTGGGGAGCCTGGTGGGCTGCAGCAGAACCTATCCATGGTGGTTCAGCCATCTTGGGAATATATTTTACCATTCAAGAATGCCATGGCTGGTGATTTTGGGTGGGAAGAGATAGAACATATAAGATCAAAAGAGCGATTCTAGTTTTATTGAGTTTTCAGTAAGTCGGTTAAACTTAGATTACATACCAGATTACATAACTTAATTTAGTTATTTAATTATCCACCTAAAATGCTAGACAGAACTTTCAGTCATAGTCCTCTATCAATTAAAGCACTGTCCTATTCATCCTCCACTCCCCCTAAATTATGCCGGTTTAGTTTTCTCTGTGACTTGAATAATAACATGTCAGTACATTTTATAACAAATCTTCCATTATTATTTTTTTTGTTTCAAAATGGATTTATAAAAATGTTTTTCTTCGTGTTTTCAATTACAAGAGAAAGCTGTACATCATGTGGGTGCCTCACATAATTCAACCGATAATCTCAGCAGTCAATTAAATTTTAAATGCTTCTCCATTAAATACTTATTTTACCACAGTAAATAATTTAACGTGTTTCCATTTAAAATTGTCTCACATCACAAAGTTTTCAATCTTTTTCTGTAATAAAGTCACATCATCCTATTTATTGAAACTGAAATAAAAGAACTTTTATTTAACAATTTTTTGGCTAGCGCACTCACTGTTGGTAACTCTGCACATACATTTCCTTCTAACATCTTAGTAATAGGTAAAAATAGAGGAAAAAATAAATTAAGGAAACAACCCCACAAACCTGAAATCAAGACATAAAACTGAAATGCACTGACATTTTATCAAAACCCTGCATCAATTTCTATCCTGAGTTCCTTTCCAAAATGTGCGTTTGTTGTCACAATTGCTAATGACCAGTATAATTCAAGTCACAGAATTACTCTGATATACTTGGATAACTTTCCAGAGCAATCTTCTTCAATGTTGAATCTCTTACCCTAAAATACTCTTAAATTTTCTGTAACCTTTGAACAAGGGAACCTTGCTCTAACAGGAATGTCATTAAAAAGTCAGTGTTTCTGGGAGCTGCTTTTCACATACAGTCTGAAAACTGAGATTTCCCCTCTGCGACCTGAAATCTGCCAGGTGACTTTAGTGATAAACTGGGAATCGATTAGAATAATATTTATGGAAGGGTGAGAAGCATAATTTAATCTGTCTTTTTTTTTTTTTTTTTTCTGGAGGGGATAAAGTCAAAAGCAGCTTAAATTTTGCATTGAGTATTTAAAATCTATAGCAAGTACTAACGACATGAGAAAGGACACTACTGCATATTATGGTATCATGAATAATGTTCCCTAAAAAAGGTTGGTCTTAAACAAAATGATGATATCAGTGTGTGTATCCAACAGGACAGGGTGATGCTAGCAGAGGGGATCATGCCTGGTCCAGAGCAGACCCGAATAACAATTTTTTATTATCATAGAATGGTTTGGATTAGAAAGGTCCTTAAAGATCATCTAGTTCCAACCCCCTGCCATGGGCAGGGACATTTTCCACTAGCCCAGGTTGCTCAAAGCAATTGCATTTTGCATGGCTCCAGGACAAACATAAACCTTTTTCTCTCCTTTTCCGTCACTTATGCATCTGAACCAGGATATCTGAAATCTGGACAATGCAGCACTACAAAAATTACAGCAGCATCCCTTCTTAGTTTGGAACTGATTGCGGCGCGCAAGGACAGGACTGTGCCCATTGCGATGCCTGTTAACATCCACGGGTCTTGGTCTGTAGAAAACCTCCAAGTCAGGTTAGGAAAGGTCAACATCAAGAATTTGTTTGTGCTGATTGTTAATGGAGCTTTTACAGGTATGTAAATGGGCTGGAAAATATTCTGTAGAAAAGGATGTGCTGCAAATTCATTTCATATATTTCTCTCATTAATTTCATAGCGTGAGTTATGTTTTCTGAGCATCATTCATGAACATAAACCGCTTATCCCTCCATCATTGTCTTCTTGTCCCCTTTTTTGTTACAGGCTTCGCTGGCCCGAGATTATCATAAACTCTTTGGAGCAGGGATGTGTATTTGGACAGCATCCAGTGTGATGGGACCTTCTCTGCATTGGAGCATTGTCACTGTGAAAACAATACGCAGTAGCAATCGTATGCAACATATGGAAAATTATGATAAGAATGCCTTTAAAGCCTTTTAATTAGATATGATTGTGAATATACTGTTGTCCTGCAGAAAACATTATAGAAGCCCGTGTGAAACTTCATGGGTATTGGACCAGCTTAAAGGAAACTTGCTTATTTCTAATTAGTTTGTATTAATTGAAAGTTTTTAATAGGTTAGTCCTACATAAAAAGAAAATCTTAATGTTAGCCTTCATAGCTGTTGTCCTTAGGCATTCTCCTATGGAATAATTGCAGATGAATAAAAATTAATGTTTTCCATACTTTGAAGCATTTAATTTACATTTTGACTTAAAACCATAAACAATAGCCCTTATAGATAAAGGAGGAATTGATGAGTAGGGATGCTTTTTGGCAAATGTCATACTTCAACACCCTGCTCTGTCAGCAGAAGGAGTGTTTGAACAGAGGATTATGTCTCTGTCTGATCCAGAACAACGCTGCTGAGCAGAACCTGGGAATTTCAGGCACTTAATGATGTGCACCAAGCAGCAGTGTATGGCAGGAGCAGACTACTCTTCTCTTAGGCTTTCTACGGTTACTAAACACTTTGCAGTAGTGTGGGTAGAAGGTCACAAAGATATCAGCAACATTACTGGAAACAACTTCATTTATTTTTTTCTTCAGATTTCACTGATGTTGGCCAAAGAAACACTTAAGAGATGAACAGGTCCGCTTCCTGGATCATATCCTCTTGTGCTTCCTGTACAACCTACCACAGGTACCTCTTTAAAATGGGCAGCAGGGGCCTTGGCATTGTGTTTGAAGATGCCAAAGTTAATTTTCACTTTGTTGTGTGGATTCTTTCCTGTGAGGGCGGTGAGCCCCTGGCCCAGGCTGCCCAGAGAAGCTGTGGCTGCCCCATCTCTGGAGGGGTTCAAGGCCAGGTTGGACGGGGCTTGGAGCAACCTGGTCTGGTGGGAGGTGTCCCTGCCCAGGGCAGGGGGTGGCATTGGATGGTCTTTAAGATCCCTTCCAACTCTTTAAGATCCCTTCCAATGCATCCTGGGGTGCATTAGAAAGGGTGTGGTGAGTCGGTCAAGAGAGGTTCTCCTCCCCCTCTATTCTGCATTGGTGAGGCCACATNCTATGATTCTATGATTCTATGATTCTATGATTCTATGATTCTATGATTCTAACCATTCTATGATTCTATATGACATTAGCATTTTGGGTCACTCCAGGGGTGCTTTTGGAGCAAAGGCCGTGGCTGGGCTTTTTTTTTCCACATATATTTTCTGCTTTGCTTACTACTTCAGTCAGCTGGAGGGGGGAATTTTGCACAGAGAGGAAAAGGAAAGCTCATTTTATTCTCCTTTCATATGAATAAAAATGACTGCGTGAGAGAAGATGCGAGCTGAGGAGTATAAAAAGGGCACACCAAGGAAGCAACTTGTGACAGATGTTGCTTCTGTAAAGACAGAGAAAAATTGAGGTTGCCCAGAAAGTAGAGCTGTTGAGTAAACACTGCTAATAAGTAAAGTAAATAAGTATTTGACCATATGGGAGTAAATAAGATTTGCAGGATAATCTGAGACAAAATTTTAATAGTTCCTATGTGCATTTTGGTATGCAAGAGGGAAACCCATGAGAGCTGGCTTATGCTAAGTTTAAACATAGCTCTTGATCCATGTCACCATGTCCTTATGGCTCCCAGGCATCCCCATGCTCCATGCAAGCTCTGGCACACACCATGCTGTATAGCATGGACATAGCTCCTTCAACCACTGCTCTTCCTTCTTCCTGGGTCCTGGCTGAAATGCCTGCCCAAGCTTCCCCCAGATGTCATGATGGCATGGGACAGGGCAGAGACACTAACGTCCCTCTTGGTTTTGCTGTTGGTCATGAAACAAAATGATGAAAACCTGGTGCCAGTTGTCCTGAGCAGTCACTTTTTGGCTGTGAAGCTCCTTGTTTTGGTAAAGAAATGTACTGTTGGGACAGGAGGAGGCTGTGTCCTGACTATTGTTTAAGTCACAATAGCAGGGTTATAAATCTGTCCTGGTGTATTAAAAATGTGTATAAACAGTTTATTGCTTAATTTTAGCATCTCTGAACTCTAAATCTGCATTGCACCATGCCCCATGACTGATATCTAAGCCAGGGAGATGGCATCCCATGCTGGCAGTGGTTTGTCCCCCTCCATCCTCTTGCAGAGGTCACCTGAGGAGCAGGGCGCCAAGGCTCAAGCCCTCCTTGGCAGCCAAAGCAGCTCCTTCCTTAGATCAGTCACCTTGCTCTTCTCTTTTGCCAGCGGTGCCAAGCTGCCTCTGTCAGACCTGAGTGCCCAAACCAATTTTTGAAAGATTTCCATCTCTCTAATCAATTAAAAACAAGCTCTGCAACACCGGCATGTTCCTGTTTGCTCCTGAGAAAAGCCAGCCCTTCTCTCTTGGGCATTAAAATGGAAAGTGTAGCTGCTCAAAAGACCTTATCTGCTCCAGGCTGTTTCTTCTGAGATGTTGAGGAGATCCCAAGGCCAGCCCCTCTCCTGTTCACCGGCACGTCATGCCATTTGTGGTGGTGTCACTTGCACATCCTATGAGCACCAGCTGGCTTCTGCCGGGCACTGTGCCTGGGCTGTTCTTACAAAAATCCTCCAGTTAAGTAACCAAAGAGCCAGGGAAATGGCCTTGCTTGGGTTTCTTAAGTTGTCCCTTATCTGTGAGTAGGACTTTTGGTTCAGTGTAACAAAGCACTTTACACCAAAAGCGAGGAAAAGAAAAATAGGCTCCAAATAAGCAAATGGAAAAGGAATGACAGGGAATAGTGCACAGAGTTGAAGCTGCAAACGGAGCAGTGTGTGCTCAGCATCACGGTCAGCTCCGCTGCCACTTGTCTTGGCAGCGTCCCATCACCTCTTTGGGCACAAAAGTGGTTTCCAGTGGTTTTCAAAATGCACTGAATATAAACGCAGAAGCATCACAGGACAACTCCAAACTAAATAAAACCTCATGGAGGGTGTTAAATTAAAAACAAACACACGAGAGATAAGCCCTGTAGCCCAGCATGAAGCAGTGGGAGCTCCTGTTCTGTCTGGCAGCCAAGCGGCACGATTGGTGATGTTTCAAGTAGCCATAGGCGGACACATGCCCGATGCTCACAGCCTCCTGCAACCACCTGAGATGCACAGAGACACCTTCACTGAATATGAAATATGAAAATTCATGGGATCCTAAAAATCCCCTCGATTCAGGGCTGTGAAGTGCTGCCCACTGGATTGCACCACACACCACAGAGAGATAATGGTTCGCTGCTGCTTTAAGTGCATCCTTTTTATATGCTTTTCTTTCTGTGACTTCCTTCTGTTTAGTGTTCACACAGAGCCCACTAAATGATGAAAACAGTGGATTAAGGATTTTGGTGGTTTGGGATGGGGTAGGGTTTTTTTTCCATTTTCTTTTTGCTAACATATAAAATAATTATGATAGTCCTTAAAAGCTGTTATTCCCCATGCCAGGAAAACACTCTTTAGCCACCTGCTGTAAAGAGCACGTTTTGAATACAGCATTTTCTTTAAGGATAGTAACCCTTGCTGCTTGGTAGGTTTTTGGCTGTGCAGCTGGAATGTTGTGTTTGTCCTCCTGCTAACCCTCCATGGGTACCTGCCCTGGGATGCCCGTGCTCCTCCTTGCAGCTGGAAATCCCTCGGCTCCCGCAGGCTCTGAGCACTGAGCTTTGCAGCTGGGACAAGCCCAGGCACAAGACAAGGCTGGAGGAGTCTCCGGCCCACAGCCTAACAGGGGATGCAACTTAAAACCATTCGGAAATTCAGCCATAGCAGCATCATTCCAGAGCAGACAAGCTTTATCCTGCTGTGAGCTCAGATCCTGGTCACCCGGGTGGGGTGAGGATGGACCTTTCCTGAGAGACTGTAAGTGCCATGATCTCTGCAATGTCACGCAAGCGCCGGCTTATTATCGAGGAGGACCAAGTAAGCAAACACATTTTGAAACAAATTTACTTGAGCTGCTGATTTTTAAATTTTAATATCTTGCCTATTTATTTATTCAAAGGCCCTATGCACTTTATTTAAAACTCTGTCTATGGCTTGTAAGATTTTATTTAACGTTTGTTCAGACAAGCAGAATAGAATGATCAACTCCAACCTTACAGTTTTTTCTCTTTGTTATCCCGTACATAAGGGGAAAAAAAAAAAAAACCAACAATGAAGAGACAATAATTAAACTTTTTGGAGAAAATAACTTCTCAGCAGAGATTTTATTCCTGCCTCACTCTAAATGCAGTGCTGTGATTGATACGAATAAGTTATAAAGTCCCTAAATATTTAAATTCTTATATGACACAATCATATTATAAGCAAAAGGAAGGATTTATTTATATTACTGTATGCTGCTACCACATGGATTTCCAGTGAAACAGGGCCTGGGACTGGAGTTTATACTGACAAGGAGTGAGCAAAGTGCTGAGCACTCTTCTGTGTCACGTCCTTGCTGCAGGTGGCCAAGTCCTTTTTCCTTTTGTCCTTCACAAAACAGAAGGGAATGCTGTGGAAACACGCTGGCTGTCTTCCAGTGTGGGAAATTTTGCATTGAATTTACCTGAAGGCTTTGGAAAGAAGATGTTTATATTTTCTTTGTCATGTCCCACCTGGGTTGCCCCTTCCACTGAAGGGTTCTTCTCTATTCTTCTCCCACGATGTTTAGAAAATGCCAAGTTGTCGTTATTCAAATAATTGCCATTCAGATCCCTTACCTGACATTAAAAAACTGCATTTAGCTATTCTGCTGAAGTAGATTTTAGATGTCTACATTACTCCAGGCCACCTCCTTGCCTGTGAGCCCCACAGCTCACATCCCAGGTCGGAGGAGCAGAGGGGGTCAGTGTGGTCACAGCAGGACATTTGCATTATCAATCAACTGCATTTCGTAACACAGTGTGCCCTCTTATCCCCATGGACATTTGTGGGCACATAACGATTCTCAGCCGTTACTCATTTTTATAGGATGGAGAATTTGTGGAAGAAGGTCACAGAAGATTAATAAGGGACAAAATGTCTAATAACTACACAATATTAGACAAAAATAGGAGAACGATCACTGCTCATACTGTGCTGTTTGATCTTATTACCCTGCATTAGCAGAATCCATAATTTACAACTTTAATAAACTCCCAACCTCTTTGGGCCAAGATATATGTTGCTGTTGTTTTTATTAGCTACATAATAGGAAGAGGCTTTATGCAACATAATTACCCTGCATAAGCAAACACCTAATCACTTCTAGGAAAATTTTTATAAGCAACTAAAAGGAACAAATTCAGACAAGCTACAAGGTTGAGACAATGTGTTTTCACCTTCAGGTTTCCAGTGTCGTAGATGCTGCTATCAAGCAGAGGTCACTCTGTCTTGGAACAGATGTTGAAGAAATGGAAGGCTCTAAGTACCAAAGTTCAAATATTATGCTCTGTAAGTTATATTAACCACAAATTTGTTCTGAAAGCCCAGAAGAATTTTAGAGAAAAAAGAGATACAGTGCAGCTCCTAAATACAGGGCTAAAATGGGCCTCAGAAGACCATGTGTAATATTCCCAGCTTTGTCTGTAAATTCAGAGCATGATTTAAGTACCCACAGAATTTCAGAGAGAACTAAACCTTTACCATACACTTCCATAGGATAACTCGGGGAATCCCAACATAGGCAGGGCTTCATTACCTTACTTGAATTTCTAGGACGATTGCTTTGAACTCAATTACAGTTGTAACTCCAATTAAACTCTATAAAGCTTTCCCTCTAGAGTTACTCCCTCTCTCAGGTGAATGTTTTCAATCAGTCCTTTTCATTTTACAAAACAAAATTTTCAGCTAACTCTATATTCTCTTTTTTTCTGTTTTCAGGTGAACAAAACTGAACTGCAACAAAATAAAACATACCTGGCCAGCTTTTGCATTTACTTTCCTTGGGTAGGTATCAGTTTCCTTGGGTAGGTATCATAGAGTCTTGTCTGTACCCCCGGTCAGCTGGGATAATACTAAGATTTTGGCTCATGTTTCAGCTGATTTGATACACTTGGACACTATTTTGTGAAGGCAAATTATACCCACAGTCATAAAACAGCCTATTTCTATGGGAAATTCTGCAACTTTGTATTTTCATCCTTCCTGGCTATTTGAAATACCTGTAACTTGATGCTGCTACTGATTAATTTTGCAATTCTTAACTCTCGTGAACTCAGCATTATGGTATCGCATTATTTGCTTGAGCAGTGAGCCACTTACAATCCTACTGTTTCTTTTCACTCCACCTTAGGTCTCTTAACTCAGCTCATCTTAGCACCTTTCTCTGGCAAATGTCAGTGTGCTTCTCATCAGAGCTAATATTAAAGAAAGTGATGGGATGCTAACACATGTCAGGGAGATTTTCCCATGTTGTCCTTGGCTTCTCCAGTCCAATCTAGTTTTCATTTCAACCGTTTAAATTCCTACTGCCTTCTCTTATTCTGTTGAATAGCTTGTGTCTCACCACCCTGAATATGTGAACTGTTTTTCTCTGGTATACGTAGCAAACTTGAATGATACATCTTCACTTTGAGGCCTTTCTGGCCTAATCCATCCATCTCCCTATCATCTCTTTCACAGCTCAGAGCCATGGCACCTGCACTCATCCAGGGAATGGTGCTGACTCTGGCTGCTGATGCTTAATATGCTTCAGCAAGCTTTGTTCCCTGCTGCAAAGTCACCTGGCTGTCCTCTATCTTTCCCCTTACTATTTTATCTTCTGGGATGCCAACAAATAATTCCTGCTTTTCCACGCTGAATAATGTAATTTCATTCTTTCCTTGGTGCCTCTGTTTTCTCTTCTATTATTCTTAGACTGTGCATTTTGAGGGGATTAGCAGTCACTTGTGTGTGTGGTTGGAGCCCTCTTCTTCATCGAGGTGTGGGACAAATACTACTGCTACTACTGATTGCCTTAGAGAACTCCCGTTTCATATTCTGGATAGGGGAGGATAAAGTGAGGGGATTTAGGAAATACGAAGTGTCAAATTGCAACACATAGACACAACAGGCACTGAGGTAATTCCATTTGGGTTTCTGTAAATTCTGTTGGTGCTTTTGAACGCGTCTCCAACAGGCCCTGACCAACATTCACCTAGCTATGTGCTTTCAGCGTGTATAATAGGAAGTGTGTGGGAACTGCGCAGCTAACTTAAATCAGCCTAAAATACTGGGCAGACAGAAAACAATCAAAAGCTGGAGAACCAGCTTATACCTCACTGAACTGCTCTTTTTCTCTTTGTTCCTTTGTTTCACACAGCTTATCAACTCCTGATTATTGCCTTGAGGTAAAGTGGGTTGTTATTAGTTAACCTAGGAATATCTGACAATTTCCTCTGCTTTTACACAGCATATACATTTCTTAATATCCCCCTTCCTCTCCTTCAAGCTATAGCTCAGGTGCTGGGTGCACAAACATCTCCCCATGCCTCATCACTGTAGGTGCTGCACGGCTGGGAGAATGTCATGGATGGAGCCATGCACTTCACTTGTAGAGATAAGATGCAGTACGTTTATTGATATAAAACAGGGATTTAATAAAGTTTGATAGTAAATGCAGCGGTATTTTAACAAGATTGGATGGCAAAACACACTGAGTTATTTACTGCTTGGAGGACAGAGTCAGACAGAGCTGCCATGGAGACCCTTTGGTTGAGTCAAGGTTCAGAAAGGACCCCCTGGCTTTCTAAGCTCCTTCTCGGAGAGGAGTCTGGGTGTGTCTGGGTCTAATCCCAGTCCCAGCTCGGTCAGTGGTTTATGTCTAAAGGATTATATACGTGCAATCAATCCTTTATATCACTTAGCCAAGATTTCAAAGTTTAGCATGCTATTAGATATGTGCCAAAAACCTGTTGTGACAAGGAATCTTTGAATCTCAAGAAGTAACCTTGAGAGGCGTCCCTACCCAAGGGGACATCCTGGCATGCAGCCACTGCAGTGCAGGAGAGCTCAAAGGTCTATTCACTGTTTATGGGGAGGAGATGATTGACCGATAGTCGTATTTGCACATTGACCACAGTCCTGTGGTGAGGTGGGTGCGTTGCTCAAGTCAGCCCTTGGCTGTTGTGTTGTTGTCTCCCGCCCAAAACCACATTTGAGCCAGATGGAGCCATCATGACTAGATGCACCCATGATGACCACCACAGGTGGTTTTCACTCGGGCAGGGGTACGGGAGATAAAGGTCAGGTTGGTGGTGGAGCACACCATCACAGAGAGTTACAGCACGGAGGCAGGGAGCCACAGCTGTAACAGCTCTTCTGCCTCTGACCGCAAAGAGCAGCAGCCCCTTCTCCCTTTCCCTCTTAGGTCAATGAGTTTGGGGCGGGCTTTGCCCTGGGCACAGCTCCTCTCTCCCAGGTGGGGCAGGCTGAGGGGCTGGGGCAATACGCTCAGCATCAGTTGTGGGTTTGGATTTGGTTTCCTTGGCAGCTGTGGATCCCAGCACCGGGGAAGCAGGAGGCGAGCGGTGTTGCGGGCAGGCAGCAAGCATGGTGGACCACGGGACTTGGCAGGAGGAGAAGGACACAGCAGAGGAGCCAAAGCCCCAAAGGGCAGGCAGCAAGCAGCACTGCCAACCTGACCATGCAGAGCTGGAACCATCGGGCTCACGGCCAAAGCCAGTGGGCACCTTCGCTGGAGGCAGGGGGAAGGAGAAACAATATGATTTTGTGTTAACTGCGCAAAGGCTCAGCAGGAAAAATCATGCCCTTGTTAGCAAAGGTTCAGGTTTGCATGCGCAGGGGGAATATTCCATAGCCTTTGGTGCCATGTAGTGATGGCACTATCTGGTTTGTCTTGGCTGACAAATCAGCCTGGATTTAAGGATAACTAAGGAGGGTCAGCAAAGATCATAAAATGATCATATTATTCAGTTTATAAAAGGAAAAGTCTGTGGCAGATGCTAGTCATGTCACCTCATGCGGCTGCCCTGAAATGCATTTAGTAGCAGCTGACTAGATCAGCATAGGAAAGGTTATGCATAATTCCTATAGTTCAATTTCCATGCATTGTTTAACTTACTAAATCTAATTCACTTTTCCACCCACTACTTAATTTAATTTCCATGCATATAATGACTGGAATACAGCATCATCGTGCCAGAGGCTAGCAGAAAGACCAGGTAGAGGTCAAGTGAATGTCAGAAAACCAAAACAAATTACAGACAACGCTGATTGCTTCATTACAGGTTTTATCACCTTGTTTATAGAAGGAATAACTTTTGAAGTGATTGTTGGTGATTTTATCTGTTTTCACATTTTTGGAGTAGTAGAGCTGGTATCATGATAGAAGGCAATCATAACCTCTGTGACCTTGCAGAATTTCAGTGTTTTATCAGTGACAAGCAAAGAAATTAAAACTGGGAAAAGAACTGCAGGTAAATTATTTGCACTGAGCCATATTGTGCAAATATTTTCCTTGTTGGGCTCAAGCTTGGCTGAGTTTGGGCTCTGCCAGAAATCTGGTTGGTATGGTTTTGCTATGGGTGGTGACCGTTTGGTTTTGTGTGTGTGAGAAGGGAAGCCAAAGAGAATCGAGGTTGAGTTGGTTTGTGATTCTTTTTTTAGGAGTAGTTTTTTGTTTTGCAAACTTTGGGAAAAAATCAATTAAGGGATTTTTAGTTTTTTAGATAAAAAGATACACTTTTCCCAGTTTAAAAGTTATCTATCTGGCATATTTATCACCCTGAGGAATTCTGACACAACTAGGAAAATGGAAGAATAGTGAATACCACCATGGACCATTCGACAAAAAGTCCAAACTAGTTAATTAATGGTTACTAATGTAGAAGTTTCATATTGGTAATATTCAGTAAAACATTTGATTAATCCTTGGAGTGCGTGGGTTTGCACCATGATTTGGGCATGCAGAATATGTGCAGTAAGAGATGGTAAAATGAGTACTTGAAGGTTTTGCTTTAGTTCCATATCTCCCATAAAATGATAGATTTTTATTTTTTTTTTTAGCTATGACTAGTGACCTTAGGTATTTGCATAGGTTATATGTCTGCATAGCAGATTGTCTCTGAGTATCTTGGTGCTTAAGACTGCATGATAACATGATACTGAATGTAATCAAAGCCAGGGAATTTTCTCCCCTTAATTTAGCTTTCCGCAGGCACCCAGCACCAGCTGCGTGTCTTCCCTCTCAGATAGACCAGGTATGTCTTGGGGGACACCACATCAGCCGAAGCTCAGAGGGCCTGGAGGGCTGGCCAAGGACCCTGCATCGGGAGTGTGAAGGAGCCCATAAGCTTTCAAAGCAAATAACCTTTGTTCTGGGGTTGTTCATCGTAGGGATGCACTGTCTCGGGGGGGACGCATCACCTGGGAGGCTCCTCTCCGTGATAGACCATCCCATACATCAGCACAAGAGCATCATACATTACCCGAGCGAGCTGTAGCTCTCACACCGCATTACACCAATCCATCACCAAAGCAAGCTGTTGCTCTAATGATGTATTAGTGTAATAATCTGAGCAAGGCAGACCAATGATGTATTACTCAAAAGATGGCACCATTTATGGAAGCAAGGTTCCAGGAAGATATTCAGTATAATTACCGGCTGCTGGCTGACTTTTACTGGCAAGAAAGTCAGCCAATGTACCCAGCGTATAATGGGAGCCCATTTCCTAGCTTGGGTTGGAAATGCCAGTATTGAAACAGGCTTTCTGTTAGTCTAACAGTAAATGTTCACTCTTCCTTAGCTGCAGTGACCCATTTTTAATTTGCCCTGGTCATTTGGTGGAAAAATCCAGATATGGCTCCTTTAGGGACTGTCATAGTACCTCAAAGTAATTTCTTTTTAGGGCCGTGTTTCTATTTCTGCTATTTTCTACATGTAGTTCCTCAGTTTTCTAATTTGCATTATGACAATGATGTGTATTACTTGTAACCCATCCTCAGAAACAGCCTTCATTTGGTTTGCTTTCATGCTGTGTTGTGGCATTTTGGTACCTTCCTGGTGCAATGTCATTTGAGTCAGTAAATACAGGCAGAAAGTAATTTTGTTCTCTGATTTTTTCATTGGTTAGAAGTCTTCTCATTGTGAGAAGAAACCTGCTTGCCAAATATCTCATATTTATAACAAGCACTATACTTTTGCGGAGTACAATTTGCCTTGTTAAACCCCAACTTTCTGAATCCCTACTCATCTTGACTTTTTACAGCGGCAAATTAATCGTATCTCATGAGAACAAAATTAAAGCATTCAAATAAAGAAAAAATGTGGGTTGTAGAAAATTTAGAAATAGAAATTATCAAGTGAACAATGCTTCTTTTTATCTCTGACTTCTGTGAGTCAGTGAACCACATTTCTGACACGGACATGGGCTTATAGGGGTTGGCATACTGCAGTGCGAGGAGAAAAATAGAGCTGAGGCATCACCTTTCCCTTGAAGGGCAATAAAATAATTAAATATCCTGGGGGCGGCTTTAGTTCCTTTGATTCTGAAGGGTTTTTTCCAAATAAATGTATGAACTTATGTTTAACATTATAGTATCTGTAACAATAATTAATATCACTAGTGCTTCTATCCAAGGTCTCAAAGTGACTTTACAGGCAATTAATCCTACGAAGTTGTAAGTATTAATGCCATCCTTTATACAAAGGAAAAAGAGCCTAATTGGCTGAACCAAATCCGTTAAAGTAAATGGGACGTGGTGTCACTGAACAGAAGCCGGTCAGCAGGACGCGGGTCAACCAACCCACCGCCCTGCGATGTCCCTCTCCGACGTGCACAGCCCTTCCTCCTGCCCACCTTCCTCTTGGGCACTGGTGCAGCACAACACGACTCGTGCAAAGATGGGTGTGAAGAGCGTAAGTTTGTCCCCGTAGGGAAGGGAAAGCGGTGTTCTGAAGGAAAAAAGTAGCATTTGGGGAGCCTGGGAGTGAGAACGTGGGCTTTGTGCAACATCAGGAACATATTGCACATGATGCACAAATATTTTTCTCAGAGATAACGTCCTTAACTCGATCCCTGTGAAAAATGCTTCAGTGATCAATTCATCTGGTAGTTTCCTACCAATCAGACTGTATACAGCAAAACACAATCTAAAATAAATAAATCTGATATGACCTAAAGCACAGATACAGTCTTCCTTTTCAA
Organism: Rhinoptilus africanus; assembly: GCA_013400135.1. NCBI lineage: Eukaryota > Metazoa > Chordata > Aves > Charadriiformes > Glareolidae > Rhinoptilus > Rhinoptilus africanus. The sequence goes on along the minus strand of VXBO01002530.1, from coordinate 1,230,976 downwards.
AGTGAAATCACAGACTTGTTGAACCATGAATATGATTTCAAGTTGATTTTGTATCACTGGATTCTTTGCAGGAATTGCGTATTAAAACATGCATCAAATCAACGTGCTCTGTTCTTCGGGATTAGTTATTATTTATTATTTTATTTGTATTTTTTCACTGCAGTGTATAACGAGGTGTTTAAAAAAAAAGCTAGAAAGAGAAAAGAAGAAAAGATTGATTTTCTTTGGCATTATTAGCAAATTCAGAGTTAGGATATACTGTAATGAACAGTTAAAAGACTGACAGTTTGTTCATCATGGTTAAGATGCTGAACCTAGAGCGTGATTTATAGTGCTAATGTATGAGGAACACGTCAACAGTACAGGAAACTCCAGTGCTGGCTGCAAAGCTTCTCTTTCCTAGATCACTTTTCTGTAAGTATGATACATCACTGTACCATAAGTACTTCTAGATTATCAGTTATACCAGTTGCTTGTTATAGTTTTTCTACTTTCAGATTCTCTCTCTGCACATTGATTAGGCAGTTGTAGCTGTTTACAATGTGCAAAACAAGTGCAAAATGTTATGTCAAAAATCTCCTTTCATTTAAGGTTTGTTCAAGTCAAATACCTTTGCAGAGTAGCAAAGGCAGTTTTGCAAGAAGACAAATCCCACTTATACCATATTAAATACAAGGCAGGTGCTAGTAGGAGGTCATGAACTCATCAATATTAGCAATAATCTGTGTCAATGAAATGATACCCAATTTTATTTCAACTTGTTTTTGTAGGAGTTGAAAAATTAAGAGTTAAAGGGGAGCAGCTGAAAGTACAAGTGCTGTCAAGAAGATTTTTTGTAAGATCTCAGGCGGCCAGCAAAACCCTCATGAAACTAGGCCCAATCTGGGGAAAACAAGTTAGTTTGTGCTTGATACAATGGCCAGAGGTAGTCAATTCAAATGCAATTGTGTGGTACTAATGAAACTGGACTTCAAAGAACCATCACCAACCAGCAGAAAATTAAACTGTTCCTCCCATCTCATAGCTCAAGCTGCCCAAAAAAGGAAGCCAAGAGCCTCTAATGCTCAGCTGTTAACACCTTTTCCTCTGAGCGACCAGAGAGTTGTTTCCAAATGATGGCTACCATCCCAAGGAGTGGAGGTAAGGACTGTTGGTTTCTCTATATTGTCCTTCAGCAAACTTCTGGACAGATCCTGCCCACAGATAGTGAGCAGATCTGCAGGAAAGGTATGGAGAGCCAAGGATGCTCAAGCCTTATTTAGTGGGGCTTTGGTAATCATCCCCTTTCCCTCCAGGTACTCCCTGAGCACCAGCTGCGGGAATGGGGTTGGCATTGTATCTGTAACACCACCAAAAAGAATTTTTCAGTTATTTTGCTGAAATTTGGGGGTAAATCAGAAAGGTGGACAAGCTGGCATCCCTGGCTGAGCAGAGGTCCAGCTCTCTGTGCTGCCAAGCTGATGGGCTCCCAGCTGGCAACCCGCCTCCTTCTTCCACTCTTTGATGGATGGGCTGCATGGCCGGGAAACAAATGGGTTTTGTCCATGGTCCAGCATAGCGAGCCTCAGCCAATCTGAAAATAAATCACAGCATGATGTAAACACTCATAAAGACTTCCCAAAACAAAACAGGCCCTCGAGGAGACATTCTCTGCGATATCTTTCCATTAAACGTGTGTTTTGCAGTAATGAATAGCCTACTTAATAGCAAATGCAAAAAACCCCAGCCATCAGTAATCAATAAGGGGTTCCTTTGCGATCCATTGCAGCAGCACCAGGGTGCTCCTCGAGCGCTGCCCTATCCATGGTGAAGCTGCTGCAGGACATCCTACGTTTGGTACTGCCCTGTTTAGCCCTGGGGAGTAGTTGAGAAGGAGATGCTTCTGGGGAAAAGGAATAGTTAACTGGGTAATTTTTGTAGAGAACTTCTTGACAAAATGCCCATAACCACTTCAATTTACGGAGTTAAAGTAAGTTTCTATATAAGCATATATAGAGATGTCTATATGTAGCTGTATATAAGCATAAACTTATATAAGAATGGAACTACATGTTCTTTAAGGTCCCTTCCAACCAGAACCATTCTATGATTCCATGAGCATCATGACCGCGATGCTCTGTTGTCCTACACGGTGTGGAGTATTTCCCTCCAGGCAAAGCCACCAAGAGAGGGGCACGGTGACCCCAGCCCTTCAGGACAGGTGGCTGGGAATTTTGTGACAAATGACGAATGTGGGATTTTTACTGAATATGGAGAAGAAATCCTTCAGCTTCTCAATTCTTTCACTCACAAACACAGAAACTCTCCTTTTGCTACAGCCACACGAAACCTACCACTGAAATGAGTTTTGCATTTAGATGCTAATATGTGAAAGATTTGTACTAGTATTTGACCCACATATTCATAAACAAACAGCTTCTTTACATGTAACTAATGAATTTATTTCCAAAAATACATAATATATTATTGCTTTACATTTTTCCTCTATAAAAAGCAGATTACACCCCCAGAATTCAACAAACCAAAGACATTTTGTATCAATAAGTATGAACACCAGGAAATTAAAAGGGCCTCGCTGATACAAGATGCCTGATGAAGTGAAATAAAATAGGAAATAAAATAAGAAATAGAAATACAATGCACAGAACTTTTAAATATTTGTATGTCATTTTTAATATAACCTTTACTTTTATACCATGTGTTCTCTAAGTCTGGCAGATCAGGAAATATGAAAGTTGAAAACTGGAATCCTGTTGCGTCTGAGAAGGTTATTTCAGGTCATTTTAGATATTTCTGAAAAGCATTAATTATAATGGGTTTGGTTTTGGTTTTGGTTTATGTTTTTTTGAGCTCATAGTATTAGAGGTGTTTGGAGTTATAGGTGGAAACAGGTGAAATGTGGTACCAGTAACATGTTAGAGCAGTCTAGAATGGGCGGTTTGAAAAGTACACTGCACATACAGAATACATAACCACAACAGATTTTACTAAAAGACCCAACTCTTTAGGATGGAAGAAAAAGTATTTAATGGGCAAAAGAAGACAAGTAAATCAATTTATTTTCCACTTCTTTTTTTCAGATAGATTTTCCGGGCATGCACTTCATACAGCAGCCATGGGGGAAGGCACAGGGAGCTCGGCTGGGGCGTGCCATGAGCTGCCTACCGCAGCCTTTCTCGTCTTCAAATTGCTGGTGAGTGATTTTGCTCACGTTTGCTCCCTAATGATGCTGCAGGGAATTTATTTTTCAATACAGCCTCTTCTGAATTTCAGGTCTTTATCTTGGATCATTTTTAGTGAGAGGGTGAAAAAAAAATAATCAAACTCTGAGTAGTGAGACTGAAGGAAAACTTAATGAAGAAATATACGGTCTTATGTTGTGAGGATATTGATACTACTTTGTGCTAATGTTTGTCAAGCAAGAATGTTTTACCCATAAAAGAGCAAAACTGCACACTATTTTCTGTGTAAAAGCAAAAATTTATTTGTATGCAATATACAAATTTATGTGGGACAATTTATATATGACTTTGGTAAACTTCAGAAATACTAAAACAAAATATTACTGATGCTCCTCATTTATTTTCTCATTATGTCCTCATTTTCTTAAGCAAAGATTAATCCTTTCCCAGCTTAGAAAGAAGGAGCTGCTTACTGAGGAATTAAACCCACTAATTTAAGAAGACAGGTGTAAGTACGTTAGGTGCAGTGTTTGTTGCTACAGGCCATGTCTTCTTTCAGCTGTACCCACCACACACCCAAAATTTAATTTTCTGTAGTCGCAGCTACTTCAGTGTTTTCAAAACTAATTCCCGCATCTGCTGGTTTAAGATAAAAATTTGGCAAGTTTTATAGGTGCTAAATATGAACTTAAAAACAAGAAATGCCCTGCAGACAGGTAATGAGCAGTGGGTTGACTTGCTGGAAGAGTTACCTTTCCATCTCACCGTTGGCTTCATGGTGCCTCTGGATTTTGCATCCTCCTCCATGATTAACAGCAGGAGAATGGCGCCTGGTAGCTCAGGAGGTGACACCAGTGGTGCCCAGGAGGTGACACAAATCTGTGTCCTGCCAGGAGGTACCAGTATCGCAGAGTAGCTCCATGTTTGAACCATGCAAAGTGTTCAAACCCTCTCAGCCCCAGACCTTGCGTCACATCGATTACGGTGACACAGGGCAGGCAGGGTCTCGCTTGGCTGGAGCTGTGGCTGGTGGTGCTGGGTGGTTGCCCACGCGGCATTTGCAGCTTGGTGATTGAGTGGTAGGACACGTGACACTAGAAAAGCCCATCAGTGGGCCAGAAGGTCTAGTGATGGTAATAGCTCCATGGAAAAACCTGAATCACTCACATGTGTTAAATAACGGAGTTTTGCTGAGGTTTGTCACTGGCCAGCTGCTGATGCTAAAACCTTCTGCATTTGAGAATCCTTGGGTGAGAAAGGCTGCGAGAGACGAGGGGAGAAGCCTGTTGCCTTCCTCATCTCAACTTCACATTAATTGCAGAGCATGGAGCCAAGCTATAGAGTTACCCTGTTATTAGAAAGCATTTTGTCCACCACCATCTTCATTCTCCACTTGTAGGACCTGCTCTGCACCCTCAGCTGACATCCCACACCCTCCCTTCAGCTCTTTGCCAGCGGGCTCAGCAGTTTTATTCCTATCTTAATAAAGCATGAATAAGTAAACACAATTATAACTGTATGCCTGCATTTTGCTACATCAGCATCCGAAGGGGTGCTGGAGGTGCTGAGCCCCCTTTCACAGCAGAGACCTCACTTGGCATGCAGTAGCATGTCTTCTCCCTCTGAGATATGCAAGTGCATATGAATTTCAAATTACTTGTATTTTTTTTCAATCAATGAAAAAGAAAAGCTTATTTTTAATATTTTTTTTTTAAAACTGCAGATGTTTCTAAAAAAGAACGTCCCAGTCTTTAAAACCTTCTAATTAAATAAGAATTGTTCTTACAACCTTTGTTGATAGATGGGCAGGAAGAAAATTAACTGATTGAATTAAACATTGAAAGGCAAACTCTGATAAAAGTAGAGGAAAAATATGGATGAAATCCAGCCCATAAATTTTCATGAACAATCAGAAGTGCATATAAATGAAACGATTTGGCCATGGAAAGTATATAAATTCAAATCATCAGGATATGACACCTAAGGAGCTGGATTCAATGCCAAAACCTTTGGTGTATGCAAATTCTATTATTTTGAGACACAAAAGATGGAAAAACGCATGTGACATTTCTCTTGCATAAAGCTATTCTTAACAAATGGTCATGAAAAAGGGTTGCCTGATCTATCGGAAGTTAGATATTAAAATAAATTATAATATAGTGTGTAATTTAAATACAGTGGATTTGTCTGTCTTATTGGCTTCTTTTGAAGAGATGCATTTCAGTATTAAATGATAATTGCTGAGATTATTTGAATTCCAATTTTAGAGTTAATTTATTTAATTGCCACAGACTAATTGCTTCAAGCTTGATTGACCTGAAAAATGTCCATTTGTTGGCTAATAATTGTCATGCCAAATGAGCGTAGTTGTGTTGAGTTCAAAATAATATTTGGATTGCTATTTATGATATTTGCTGTATTTCATCTTTCTGTTCTGATAAACTCTGAATACTTCACGTTAGCTTACTCATTTGTTATTTCTCACCATGTCTGAAATCACAGACTGATGTTTTTCGTGCAAACCACACACATTTCACTCGACTTTGCCAGAAAAGTATCGAATGCTTTGTTCAAGTGAATTAGTGTATTTAAATCTCCCAACCAGCCCCTATACACATCCCTCCTTCAGGTTTACTTTAACCTTTTCGAGTAGAGGAAAAAATCAGGAATTTATTATTGATGCAGGGGAGCTAATACCATCCCCATCACCGAGAGCCGTGGGGTAAGAGCTGGTGCGACGAGGAGGAATCGTGCCACCCCACATTCCTCACCCCCAGGCTGCCAGCAGCAAGCTCTGCAGCTGGAAATGTGGGGTCTTCACTGCGACATTTTCAGAAATTACAGGGGCTCAGTATTAAATCCAGGATTTAATGTATCTGAGGATTTGCTGCCTTTTCTCCTGTTATTTTGGAGTGTGGAGTGGTTTTCAAGATACAAATTTGAAGGTGTGTGAAAGAAACTTGGAAAACTCACAGCTCTGGCACAGTCCATCCTGTGTTTTAAGGCAGTTTGTTTGTTTTGAATCGATCCTGATTTCAGGAAGAGTGCTGCCCTTCTTCTGCTTTTCGCCCTGTTTGTTTGAAACGGTCGCTGTGATGGGCTGGTCTTGAGGTGTTGACCTCTGGCTCTACCTTCCACTGGCTGCACCTATTGTGATGCTTTAATTCACCTGACACAACAAGGCACTACAACACTGACTGTATAAAATGTTAAACAGGCATCACCACTGCAGCTCGAAAACACACCACAGCCTAGTGTTTGACCACCCTCTTGGTAAAGAAATGCTTCCTAATGTCCAGTGTAAACCTCCCCTGGCGCAGCTTTGAACTATTCCCACGTGTCTCAGCACCTCCCTCTCCGCTTCCCCTCCTCAGGATGCTGTAGAGAGCAATGAAAGAAAGAAATACTCCTATCTCTCACGCTTTGTTAATGTCCCTCATTTCTCAGGCTTTAAGGCATTCAAGGGAAGGGGGAGAGCGCCGGCAGGCAGAGGTGGGATGTGGACGCCCTTTCCAGCGCTAGATGGCATCGCCTTCCCACAATTAACCCAACCCGCTCGGTTTTAATGTGGGCGTATCGCAGCGGGCAGGTTTGGGACAACTCAGCTGCGGCTCTTGAGGTCAAAATCCAGCTTTTGTAGAGAACCTTGTCTGTTTGTCAGGTGCATCTGGGCGCACACTCCTCTCTTCGCCGTTGCCGGGCGATGGGCGATGAAAGACACGCGGTGGCGAGAAAAATACGATGGGAACGGTGCTGGTGAGCTACTGCTGCGTTATAAACGTGTATCGGAGACCTGCAAAGCTACGGCAGAGATTGCTGCTCCTTCAGCGTGGCATCACGACACATTCCTCACCTTGTGAATTCAGGTGAAATGCTAGGGAAAAGAAGGAAAGTTGTAAAAAGCTCCACGTCCCATAACAAGAAGTATTTTTCCCGTGGGTTGGACTATCACAAAAGAGTTAAGTTATGTTTGGGTGTTTACCAGGCATTGCTGCTTCCTAGTAAAAGGGTTTCTGCAAAGCCAAAAGAAATCAGCATTAAGAAATATATAATGCATAAGTATTTTCATGTCCTCGAGTGTCAGCTCTACTGAGAAAGGGAGAATTTAATGAGCTCTCTGTAGACTTGTAAATTTGTACATTTAGAAAACATATGAAATAAATTCTCTTGTTTACATGGTAGATGTCTAAAACTTAGAAGAGAATTCAGCCAACTCACACTGAAGTTTGCCACAAGGCACTAGACAAACACCAATAATATCACTCTGCGGGTCTGTTCTAACCCGACAGATAGAAACACGCGTTACACCTCTCCCTGTGGTTGCAGCTGTAGCTGTTACACGGACAGACAACAAGTAGACAAGCAATGCCATGGAAAACAAAACAGCCTTTCTGGGGAACAGGAGCATCCATGGGCAGCCACACTGGCGATACCCAGAGGTCAATTTGGTAGTGGATGCCTCTGGGTAATCAATAAGTGCAGGGAAATTAAATAACTTCCAGTTTAATGTTCGGGGTCAGGTTGTTTCCTGAACTAATTTCACTGAAATGGAAAGAGTATCACCCCTCCCATTTTGGAGATTTGAAGACAGATCTTCTAAAACTATGCCTAAAGTAACTAATATTCAGACGAATACCCTGTCAATCGTATTAATCAGCTATTTCAAATTTTGCAATGTGCATAGAGGAACATTCAGTGCAAATTAACATTAGTAGGTCAATGGTTTTCAAGTCTTGAACTTTTTTTTCCACACAGTGAAGATGCGAGTGCTTGTGATTACTGACAATTGGCTGGTTTTTCTTAGGCATTTTCCAAAATTTCGGACAAGCAGGTGTACCTTGCTGCAGGACCTGAAGGTCAGTGGGCTAAACCTTTCCTAGCACATTATGGTGATATGGCAAAGGGCCAGGGCAGGGGGCAAAGCACAGCCCAGAAGGTCTGGGATGGCTCCGGGAGGGTGTTAAAGACAAATCCTTGCTCTGGCATAAGCCTGTATGTCTGTGAATATATATTTATTTTTATATATATATGTGCAAAATGGGTTATAACGCTTGTGCTGCAGGGCAAAAGCTATCCCCTAACTGCCTTCCATTAGGAAGAAACCTGATCTCCTAAGTGTTTCTTGCATCCCTGAAGCATCCACTCGGAGCCGCTCCCAGAGAGAGCATACTGGGTTAGATGGCCCTGCCATGGGAATGCCAGTGCACACGCACAGGCACAAATAATGTGCTTTACAAAGACATCGTTCAGGCATAAGAACGATACTGAAAATGCAAAGATTGCAGTGATACAGATGTACTTGCACACCTGCATTCGCAGACCCAAAATACAGATTTAAGGATTTGAGATTGTTTTATTTGTATGAGATGTCACCTGAAGTATTTTAATTCTCTACCACAGATCAGTGTCCCGTTCGTATTTACCTATATATAGCTGTAGCTACTGATGAAGTCATGCCTTTTATCTGTACCTCTGAAGAATGATCTGAAATTTCAAAAAGGCAGACATACCGTATGGCAAAATGACATAGAGAAATGCAATTTAAAATCAATTTTTCATCAAATCATGATATGTCTTCTATAAAAGGTGAGAAATTTTAGATTATTTTCTTCTGTTTTGACATCGGTGGGAGAAAACATAACCCAAAACTCTGGTTTAACAGGAGAGCAAGAAATGGAGAAAAGAAGTTTCAAAGAGTGAAAATCAAGTTATGTGCATGGATTTTGTGGCTGCAATATTCCACCAGAGCCGCACAGGTGGGTGCATGGTTTGCCATGGACTAGAGCATAGTGTGAATTTTACTTAAAAGTCAACGCCAGCGGTACCAAAAGAAGAAAATCCTTTCCTTCCCTTGCAGCCCAGCGTGCGGCCACTGGACTCATTCCCTGCTCTGTTTATTTATTTGTGAGTTCTGCAGATGAGCACCAGGGGTTTCTGTAAGCGCAGAGAGAAGGAGTTGAGTTTGAGTTAAGGAGCTCAGCACTGGGAGTGCGCTGTGTCTGTAGGACCAACACACGCCTTTGGAGATTTTGCAAATGGGAAATTTTCTTTTCCAAATGATAATGATTTTTGGTTTGGACTTAAAGGAAAGGTGGGACAGCGTGTTGATGATTTTTTGGCAAATGAATTTATGTGCTGGAAATGGAAGCTGGCTGAGTGAAGGGACAGCTGGGCCTGCCAGGCTGCGTTACCCTAACACTACAGGTGTCGGCGAGGGCAGGGATTGCTCAGGTCAATCCAAGTTCAGAAATCTTTCTGTAAGGTACCAAATAGTAATGTTTCCGCTTTACTGCTCAAACTCCTGCATCTCCCGTGCAGTGGGATCGCGTCCCCCTGTAACCACAGCTGTAATCTACATGCCCACGTCAAAAGCTCAAATTGCAAAGAGCTGGAAACCCCAAATTTCTCCCTCCCCAGTCTCCCTCCCAGAGAGGGTTTAGGCACCTTCTTCACTTCTCCTGGCAGTGCCCTCCCTAGAGGAGAAAGGCTCCTGTGGCTGTACGGATTTTGTGCCCAGGCTTGGGGAGGATGCAGAGGGTGGGATCAAACCTTGTGGTTTGCCCAAATTCTCACGGTTTGCCTAAATCCTCACGGTTTTAGCAGGAAACTTTTCCCGCGGGGGTGGGGGTGGGGTGCGCTCCAAGCTTGCTCCCTCCCACNGGAGTGCCCCCGCCCGGCCCGGCCACCTTATTCCTACTCGGCGCTGATCGCCATGGCCATCCACAGCGCGCCGGGCCGGCGGCGGACCCTCAGCCAGATCTACCAGTACGTGGCCGAAAACTTCCCTTTTTACAAGAAAAGCAAAGCGGGCTGGCAGAACTCCATCCGCCACAACCTCTCCCTCAACGACTGCTTCAAGAAGGTGCCGCGGGACGAGGACGACCCGGGTAAGGGCATGGGGATGGGGATGGGCACCCGGGGGGCGCATCCCTTCCGCACATCCCCCCCGTCCCCTCCGGAGTCCCCCTCCCGCGGTGGGGCGCGGAGGCGGCGGCGGGACAACGCGGGGGGACCCTTCCTCTCTCCGCAGGCAAAGGCAACTACTGGACCCTCGACCCCAACTGCGAGAAAATGTTCGATAACGGCAATTTTAGGAGGAGGAGGAAGAGAAGGGCCGAATCCGGCGCGCCAGAGGGGGCCGGGGGGAGCGGCGGGGGCCCTGGCGTGACAGCAGCTCCCCGGGCCCACCGAGATGCGCTAACCCACGAGAGAGGCATATTTTTGTAATGCGTAAAATACACATTTTTATATATGATTTATAAGTAGGGAGAGGTGCAGGAGGCAGGGAGTGGGGATGGGGGTGCGCTGGGAGCTGAGTGAAGCTGTCAGGGCTGGCCGGGGGTGCTGCGGTCCCTCCTTTTTCACACTGTCCCTTCCCACTGAAACCTCGGAAAGGCTTTAACCTCCTGCCATGTGGGTGTCCGAGGTGGCTTCCTTATCTTTGCATGGCCAAGAGCAAAGCAGAGCTCCCTGCTCAGCTGAAGGGCCCCCACGGGATCATGGAATCACAGAATGTTTTGGGTTGGAAGTGACCTTATAGATCATCTAGTCCAACCCCTCTTCCATGAGCAGGGACATCGTCACCTAGATCAGGTTGCTCAGACCCCCATCGACCTGACCTTAAATGCTTCCAGGGATGGGACATCACCCACCTCTCTGCAACCTGGGCCAGTGTCTCACCACCCTCATTGTAAAATATTCCTTCCTTATCTAGTCTAAATCTCCCCTCTTTTAGTTTAAAACTATTACCCCTTGTTCTATCGCAACAGCTCCTACTAAAAAGTCCCTCCCCAGCTTTCCCGGAGCCCCTTTAGGGACTGGAAGGGGCTTTAAGGTCTCCCTGGAGCCTTCTCTTCTCCAGGCTGAACCCCCCCAGCTCTCTCAGCCTGTCCCACAGCAGAGGGGCTCCAGCCCTCCCAGCATCTCCGTGGCCTTCACTGGACCTGTGCATCCTCTGGAAGCAAGGTTCCTGCTGGCCATGGTCCTCCTGAGTGGGTTAGGATAGGAAAGTGCTGGGTTTGCAGCCTGCAATCTCCAGAGATGCCAGGAGAGAGCCCAGGGTGCAGGGAGGGACAGAGGGGTGCGCCCTCGCCCCCAGACCCCACTCCCATAGTGGACCGGGCTGGCCTGGGGGGCACCCAGCCCCACCATCCTCTGCATCATTTCGAAATAAAACCCCTTTAATCTTTTTCCAAAACACAGAAGATCATCTTTGTGTCAGACCGTGGAGCTGATAATTTGTACAAAGAATTTCAGGTTTAATCGAGCATCCAAAATTAAGCCGGATCCCCGCTGAGGAGCTCCTTAATTGCTGGCTTTCCTGCTAATCACCTTGACGATCACTTGCAGGGAGCTGGTGGCCTGTGGCGTGGGTGTCCCGATGCAGCCCCCGGGTACCCACTGGCTTCGCAGGGCACCAGCTGCTTGAGGTGCCTTGGTAAAAAACACCTCTGATCTATCCATGGCATCCACACCTATGTGTGGTTTCTGCATGTTTTTATGAAACTTTGGAAAAATGCAATGTGGCACCGGTGGGCTGCAGCCACGGTGGCTATGTTCAGGCATTTTATTAAATACTTTAAAATTAGAGGGGTTTGGCCACCCCTGTTTGCTTACCAGTGCCTAGTGCCTGTTCCCTGCTTTTGCTTTCGGGTCATTCGTTGAATGGTCTGAAGAAAACAAAATTGTGGACTATATAATGTGTTGCCTTTCCTTTCTGGCTCTCCATCTCCTCCAGCCCGCTCTTCCTCGCTGTTGACAAAAATACAGCTTTCTTAAATAAAAAGCTAAAAATATTATTGTTGTTGTTTACAAGAAAACAACCCCCCAAAACCCCCTGCATTATCCAAATTTTGTGTGAATTATAATGGAATCATAATGCATGTTTGACCAAAAAAAAGCAAACAAATCAAAGGTCTAAGAACCTAAAATGTGTCAGAGACACAAGTGCCTGCTGGAGGGGAAGAACCAACTGTACAAGAAAAGTTTTTCCTGGCCCAAAATGTAATAAATAGTATTACGAAACATCTGGCTTACAAATACCCAATTTCAGTAGACCTGGAGTGAAGGAAAGAGCCAATATCCTGTGTAGGTTTATGTCGTCAAATTTCTTTTTTATAAATCTCTTATTTGAAGAAAAAAGCTTCCTACAGGAAAAAACACTATTCTGAAATGGTTTTTAAAATATTTCAGACACAATCTTTTTCTTCCTTTTATTATTTTCCAGGGCTCTCCAGAAAACAGACATTTAAGTTATAACTCCTGTTTCCTTTTTAAAGTGAGTAGAATCCTGTTCAAGGTTTCAAGCTCTTGTTTCAGCAGGGTAACCTTTAGCTACCACATTAAAAGGTGCAGGAAAAGTTATTTTTGCAATTATTTGCATTTTAAGGTGCTTTTTTCCCAGGTGGCTGAGGGTTGTGGTGAGCAGGTCACGTAGAGAGTGAAGAGAGGAGATAGCCTTGTATCGTTACCAAAAAAAGAAAAAAAAAAAAGAAAAAGAAAAAGAAAGGGCTTGTAGATGAATTTCTTGGTGAAAATAGCTGTGTGTTCAAGTTGGCATTCAAATTTTAAAAAGCTGCTTTTGGACTGTGAAATTCATTCAGCAAGCAGTGGGCACACGCTTTTAAATAGGGAAGATGGAGAAACTCTTGTCCTGGCAGAGCCAGAGGACCCTTCCAAGACGCAGCAAGAGACTGACCTCAGAGCTGGGACACCAGAGGTTTCACTCAACTCACGCTTTCTTCTGCTTCAGGATGCAAAGCTCTGGATCCAACCGTACGGGCTGAATTCCATATTTTCACCTTGAGACTATTTGCCCTGAGACAGTATGCCATTGCAGGACCCTGAAAATGCAGGAAAAGACAAAAGAGGAGGGTGGCCGCGGGTGCTTCAGGCTTCCTCAGCATGATCTTTGTTAGCGGCTCAACTGGGTCCTGCACTGGGGAAGTCCATGGATAAGCTCTGCATTGCCAGAACTTTTCTTCAGGGACCATTTAAGATGATGATTCGGTGTGTACATGGAGGCCACCATTTGTATTTCTTCATGCTTCTGTTGTACTGGAATTCTATTTTTGTGTACTGGGAAAAAAAGGAGAATTTTTAAAATAAATCAATCTAATTAGAGAAGTTGCAATCCCTGTAAGCAAAAACACTGCTTGAAGGAAGAACTGCATCAGGTAACGAGTCTCTGGGTTAATGGGGCCGCTACGGCCTTTAATGTAAAGGGTGATGGGATGCTGGGATGGAATGGGATGCTGTGGTCCGTCCTTGCTTGGGCCAGACTTATGTGGAAGCCCAGGAGGGACTGCCCGCAGGGAAGCTTGAAGGGCATCCCGGGCTCCTTGAGCTTCCCTGGCTTTCTAGAGCCCAGACCATAGTAGATCGGTGGCTCCTCGAGCTTCCCTTGCTTTCTAGAGCCTGAACTGCTGTAGATTGATGGCTCCTCAGGTGTCTTTCCCAGGCCCTTCTATGAAACACTGCTGACTATGGCAGGAGCCCTCTGCATGCTCCTCACTGAATCATTTCTCCTTGCAGACACACTGTTACCGCATCAGGATTCAGATTTGAGTGTGGCAGGAGAAGGGAGCGTTTGCACTTAAGCTGAGACTAATGTCCCCTAAGATGTGAGGTGAGGTGAGGTGGGCTCCTTTGGAGCATGGAGCCAATTCAGGAGCTCAGAAGAGGTTCTGATGGAACTTGTCCCCACTGGTGCTGCAGAAAGGCTGAGGAGCTGAGCTTTTTCCCTCGGAGATTTAACACAGATGTCAAAAATCAGGTGCCCCTAGGTGTGCAATGCCACATTGCACGCGTGACACACACCTTGCTGTGACACACGCCCTGCTGTGGCACACAGGCTGGATGATTTGCTCTTGGTTTTACATGTCTGTGTGAGCTAAAGCTTCTGACACCATTTTCTTATTCTCCCCATATTCCCAAACACATGGTGCAATCAAAGTGATACTATGCAATAGCCAAATGACCAGACTTAGTCTGAAAAAAAAACACCACAGGGGTTTCTCTGGGTCTGCTGGGTCTGTGCAAGATGATAAACACAAATGCAGACACCATGGGCCTGGACCTGGCAATGAGAGCCTGCTTCAGTGCAGAGTGAGGAACACCAGCCCTGGGAATGGGGAGATGAGAGTGAGGGGCTGCTAAATGCAAAGAGAGACCGACACGTGCCCAGGGACCCATCACTGCAGCAAGAAAGGTCAAGGGGGCTCAGAGCCCCACATGCACCTTGGCCGATAGCCTTGGCTACGAGGTGAGCGCGTTCAAAGCACATAATGGCATAAGAGTCTGTGCATGAGTGGTGAGATGTCTAACACGAGTAAGCGTACAGGATGCCCTTGCAGTTAGATGCCATTTCTGCTATCTCCTGATCTTGGAAATGTCAGAAACCCACCCCTTGCTGAAGTTTAGAGCAACTTGGTGCCTACTGTGGTGTTAACTTTTCAGGGATGAGTATAGCGTCAAGGAAACAGCTCAGCCTCTTTTCAGTGTTTTCCCCACAATAAACTGGAAGTGGGGTTGAAAAAGGTTTCAGTAGCTGAGGGAGTACCCAGGCAGAGCTGAGAATTGCGTTTGTGGGTCATTTGAGCCAGGACGCACTGGAGAATTGCACATACATTAATGCATTTTGGAAAAGTTCAGGAAATAACATAGTTATGGTAGCTCCACTTTCTAGGCTGTGCTTTTTACAAGAGCTGTTATAGTACCAGCAACAAAGAACAAGAGCCTTGTTTCATTATTCAAGCATAAACCTATGGAAATAAGGAACTGGACTATTTCTTTATGTTCTTTATATTCAAGATGATTAAAAAGCCATGATTTCTTTACTCTAGAGCAACATTTTGGCCTATATAAGAAAAAGAAGGGACTGTCATATAATCATAAATCATCTTTTTGGGACCAGGCAGAGATGTACTGCCTGCAAGGTCAAGCCATGGCTGGGATAGCAGCTAACGTTCTGAACATTTAATTCTTGGACTGTGTTTTGAGCCCAGCTTCAAGTCTGAAGCCAAGTGGGTTTGGAGGGCTCGCCTCTCCTCCTAGCAGACAACGGTCATCTTCACAAAGAGCAACCAGGCGTCACTTGCTTATCATCCCTGGCAGTTTTTCCTCACGAAACGGATTGGAGAAATCTTGGGGAATGCATAATGACCTCTGGCTGGTAAGGGTGCAAGGGAATTTAGTTGCGTGCACACAGTGCCTGTGGGGTGTCTGCTGAATTAACTTGGAGGAACGGAAAAGTCTGATGGTGAGTTCCCAAAACCACATGCGGTCTGTCCCTGCAATTCTCACTGGCTAAGCAGGGAAGAGAGACAGTAGCTGAAAAGGAGAGACAGTTTTCATTTCTTAAGAATATTCCCAAGTCTCCATCTACAAATGATTTTACTGAGCTTAATGCCTTATATTTTAATTTTACTTATATTTTAATCTATTTGCAAAAGCAATGATCCTGTATTTTTAGAGAGATTATCACTTAGAAGTCCATAATAAATGCAAAAAAAAATTGTGTTAAATCAAATTTATTTTTTTTTAATTCGATTTGCCATCAGATTCAATACTTGAATGCGATTCATCCTTGCTAAGCATTATGATTTCCCTGGGCTTCATTGTATTAGGCACATTGCTTCCCAGGATTTTTTACTGGCAAAACGGAACAGGGACTATCAAATTTTATATAGCTGTACTGTCTGGGTAAAATCAATACAGAATCTGTGTTTCCATATTCTAGTCACTACCTTCGAGTCAATAGGGCAAGAGCTGAAGGGAAAGCAAGGCTTATGTACTTGTTACATAAAAATAACAGAAAATTCATCCCTTTCAGTAGGTTCTCTGTTGTACAGAAATTCACACCACAGGAGATGGCGCTTCTAGTTCTGGTAGCATCAGAGAAAAATACACGGGCAAATACATAGTGGAAGCAGGTTTGATGTGAAAAGCTTGACTTGTAAACTGTAGTAATTCATCTCCATCCACCGTGTCTGCTTCCCCGGGCTTGTGCTGTGTCCTAGGAGAACCCAGGGACCAGACGCTGCTCCTGCAGTTAGAGATTCGCACGCCACCATCCCTCTCCCAGTGCTTCCAGCCCCGAGCATCTCCCCGATGAGGGTCCTGGATTTTCCTGCTGTTGAGGTTGGAGTCACACCCTGCAGGGATGGCAAGAAATGCCGTTTAAATGCTGGAAGAGTACAACCCCTGCTTGCCCCTGCTCTGGACACTCAGCTCTGGGATTTCATGCGGGCACACAAATTTCCTAGCGCCAGCTGTGGGTCCCACCGTTAGGCAGGGGGACACTTCGGAGACGCTGCTCTGAATAATACCCTGAGCTGACTCAAAGAGCGAGGGGGCTGGTTCCAGTAAGCCCTCAATGAAGTACTGCAGAAGTGGGGGGTGGCAGAGGGGAAACGGCCTAATGAAGTAGTGGGAAAATTGAATTATAATAAGAACATGATCTGGTATTGGCTTTAAGATCATATGGCAGTAATAGGGGCTCCAGACTCTAAGCCTGCCTGTAGCGGTAGCATTTACTATGCCCAACTCATATCTACCGAAAAGGATTAATCTGTTCTTTCACAAGATCAAACTGACTTTTTTCCCTTTCAAAAAGACAACACATGACTTCGCTGTATTTTTTTTAGCTTTATTTTTTGAGGAGAATACTTCTTTATCACCTGTATAACCAGATAGAAGAAGGGAAATTTTTTTAATTATTATTTTTGAGTTATTACTGCTCTGCTTTCTGAACAATTTCATACTGTTATCTCTGTTAACAGCTGAGCTCATTTATGACTGTCAGGTTTTGATAAAACTGATACATTATATTTTATTTTCATTATGGTCTTAACTTGCAAGGTGTTGCTGCTCGTGCTGTGAGTTTTCAATCATTTTGCTAAGACAAACTCATTAATTTTTCTGCAGACTAAGAAAAGCCAACGCAAAAAACTACTAGTGTGGCTGGCTGATCCCTTCACAGCAGATGACCATAGACTCTTTGCTGTGTTAGCCACAAGTTTTAAAAATAAACTTAGTCCTTTGCTCTTCATTTCTAGCTGTTTTTTTTTTTTTCCTTAAAATCTCTTGTGAAAGATTAATATCAGGAACTTTATGAAATGTCTTGTAATTCTACCCTGGAGCTTCTCATTTACATTAAGACAATTTTTCTAAAGTCTGAATGTAATTAACGTCTATTTAAAAGTTCTTTACAGTGCCCAAGCATGTAGGCAAAAGAGATTTGCTCAGATGCTGGCTTGTAACATGTGAAATAAGAGCAAGAAGAACGGACAGCTAATCTTCCTTCACTTTTTCCCCCTGTATAGCTTCTGAGAGAAAAGCACCAGCAAAAAAGCAAACAAAAAAAATGACATGATAAAGTGGTTTGGGCAAAAAAAAAAAATCTTCTTTCCCGTCAGTGTCTCTTCTGGCAGTACAATATCTGTGTTCGTATAAAATTGTATGTATCCATGCTGAGACTCCCAGGCTGTTACTGATGAGGGGGCTTACTTTCAAGGAGACCTCTCGATAATGCAGCCCATGCTGATTTTTTTCCTTAGCCCTTATAGGTTTTTTTCTTGTGTTCAGAGTTCATACAAAGCCATTTATCACGTCGTCTTTGACTTCTGCCCGCTCTCTGCCGGAGCAGCCGGGGCTGCCCAAGGCGCCCATTAACTCCTGCCCTGGAGCCACCGGGACTCACCCCGCTCCACTGGCCGGGAACCCTTCTCCTCTCATCAGCCTTGGGGCAGACCTGTGCGGCTTGTGAGGAAGGTAGAAACAGCCTTAAGAAGGAAGAGTTTTAATACTTAAATTAAAGGTTTCAGATTCATTTAAGCTTTTTTTGTTGCTTTTTTCAAATTACACAGCCCAGCCCTTCAGGTTCCCCTTGCAATCCTGCCGGGACTCACGGCCTTCTCTTACATTTCTTTTTCACACTTTGGTTTCTGTAATGAGATAATTAAGCATCTCACGGTTTGTTAAGATACAATACATGAAAAAAGGTTTTACAGCTGTTGATTCAGGATAGGAAGCCAGGTAATCACAGTTTCTTACTACCTGTTACATACCACCTTACAGGAGCAATTTTGTCCTTTTTTAGAGGAAGAAATTGTTCAGAAAATCACGCCTATTAAGAATACTATGATGTGCTTAATTTAATTCCCACTGAGGTGGTTATATTCAATATTTAAAGTCTAGGAGTTGCTTTAAATGTTTCCCTGACTGACCTTATATCGTCAGTAGGTGCAAGGGTTTCATCACAAAAACGGGAACCCATGAAAATACAGAAGAAATCTTAACAAAAACCCTTTAATGCAAGCAGGTTAATGAGACACTACCCGTCACCTCCATTTCTGCTGGCTTGCTAGAGTACTCAGCGCTTTCGTTGCAGGTAATGGCTGTTATTCCATGAGTGTTGCCTTCCGCTCTCAAGTACTAGCCATTGGCAAGACCATGGTAAAGAAGAAGAAATCGTCAGGTAATCTCCTCCTTTTAAAGAAAACCCTACACATGCAGAGGTAAAGTCTGCTGACAGTAAAAGGCCAGTATGAGCAGGGGCTCCAGCAAGCTGCTTGCCCAGGTCTCCTTAAATTATACCACGGTGAAGAAAACTCGACCTCTAAATGTCAAAATTAATTCATCGAAAGGCACGTGCAAGACAGCAGAACTTATTTTCCATGAAGGTTAATAGCCTAAACGTTTCTGGTGGCCTCTCTTCACTCTCAGCTGTATCTCTGCTCATGGTCCAAAATTCTCCATACCTGGGGAGCAACTGGGGGTTTCCATGTGCTCAGGTAAAAGGCAGGGGCATGGGAAAGCCCTCTGCCGAGAGAGCTGCCAGAGCCAGCTGAGATAGAAAAAAATTCAAATATTCCTGGGTGTAGTGTCAATTGCAGCTGCTGCTTCATCTTCCGTCTCTCACTTTGCATTTGTATTTTAAAGGATGGGGTTTAAGTGAGTGACAGGACTCAGAGGCAAGGATAAATCGATATTTCGTGCCTCAGGCTTTTCCTGTCACTGCAAATTGTGCTGTGGCGGGTGTTAATTTACAGTAGATTTTTATTAATCTGCATAGGTACAGTCCAGCTTATTTCTTATTGTTGTAAATGAAGAAAAGTAAACAAGAAAAAGGAAAGAATGCCGACTTTATACAAGTAAGGCAGCTCATGTTTTTGCTGAGAATAAAGTTACCTGGAGTCTGTATCCACATCTGTCCTCAAGCAGAGGGTTCTTGGGTCACAGTATAATAAAAGACCCATCTGGAAATGGACAAATAGACAAGAGCGCACAGGACAAGTGCAAGTTTAACTTTTCTACATCCTTTTCACTCCTTTACGTAGGAATAGTGCCTACAAATACTCAGAAAACGGCACTGTATGGGGATCGCACCTATTACATGAAAATATCGCTTCGTTCTTGGCTACGCAAAGGGTTTCCTCAAGACACTGCGTCTCAGCCATGAAGTACAGAAGAAAGGTGATCAGACTGCCAGGACACAAAGTGCAATTTTAAACAATAGGATATTTCATACAATAAGATGTGACCTTAATCTTTGCTTTAAACACACAAATCTGTTTTCCCAATGTATCCAACTTTTAATAATTACACATCTTCAAAACCTACATCAGTTGTGGGTCTTATCCGTTTAAAGTTAAACGGAAAGGTATAACAGTGCTTTAGTAACAAACCAATGCTAACATTTCTTTTTATCTCTCAAAAAAACAGCATTAAGGACAGAATAAACTGGAATTTTTTATCTAGTGCTAAAGTCTGACTCATTCACATTTCAAGTCAAGTTTCTGCTTGTACGGTATAATGCTTTGTTTCATAACAATACATTAGTGACAAATTTTGATACTTTAATACACTATTCCCTCCTTCAACAGCTAATTACTACAATTAGCTTCCCGCGTAGTAAATTCCTTCTCCTTCCCGTCTCTCAGCCATGAGACAACAAGCACAGAGCTGAAAAGATACTTTTCTCTTTGCTGTTCACTCCTTGAGAGGCGTCTACAGAGGAACAAGCCTTTAGCTTTAATTGGGAGGATTATTTAGGTGCTTTTTACTTAAAGTTTGACCGGGAACCCTGTGGAGCAAACCCAACTCTGAGCTGGGTTATGGGGAAGCCCCTTTGGTTTTGCTCAGCCCCCAGCAGCATGCTGGGCACCAAGGCAAAGCCTCGATGATGCGAGGTGGGAAAGGAGATGGCCAGTCCTCAGCCCACCGAAAAATCATAGAATCATAGAATTGTCAGGGTTGGAAGGTACCTTAAATATCATCTAGTCCAACCCCCTGCCATGGGCAGGGACATCTCCCACTAGACCATGTTGCTCAAAGCCCCATCCAAAAGATGAAAGATGAAATGCAAGAGATGAAAGATGAAATGCATTACCTGATATCTGAGTCTAATGGCTCTCTACAACCGTAAATGGTGTCCCTGACAGAATTTCCCAGCCCTACATGTAGAAGGTTGCTGGCTCCGGGGAGGCTGGTGCTGCCAGCCTGGGGGCAAGAATGGTCTACTTTTAGGGGGCAGTGAAGGAGCTGTAGACCTGGACATCTTAAGCCAGACTGACCAGGTCACTCCAGATGCATTTGAAATTTAATTTCTTCCTGTGTTTTTCTGTGATGTTTGATTTTCAGTACTAGTTTGCAATGCAGCTCAGCAGACATTTCTGTTTTCGGAGGGTAATTCCTATATCACATCCTGATTTCCACCAGATGCTGCTTTGCCCAATCCTGCAATGATTTTTAGGCTTATTGTTTCTCTACTTCATAAAGTCACAATAAAATTATATGTATATTTGATGAAGGAAGAGCTACAAAGCTGTTCGGGGAACAGCAAAGCCAACAAGGTCCAGCCGCAATCAGGAGCTGCTTGGCTCTGCAGGGCTTGCTCCAGCCATGCACGGAGTGGGAGAAGAAGCTTCTTCCCAGTATTCACCTGCAGGATTTCCTCCAAAAACACCTGGCAGTCCTGGCTGGGTTCGAAAGGTTGCATTTCCCCAGTTAAGCAGCAGAATTTATTTATTTATTTGTTTTGTATGACAGGCATTGCCTTTTGGTTTTAGTAAGATCTCACCAGGAAGAGACAGAAATGGCTAAGTTGATATGTAATTGGGAGTGAGAAGGAACTTCCTAAAAAATAATGAATATACAAAGTTTAATTGAGATAAAAAAAAATGTAAAAGCCTTCAAGTTGTGAGATCAAGTCTCAGCTGCTCTTCTAGTGGACTTTCAATTAAGTATAATCTAACTGTGTTACAGGTAGAAGATGAAACAAAATATTCTGATGAAATTAGCAGGACAGTATCTCTCTGAACCCATTAGTCGGCCAAATCAAATGCACTTCACCTCTCCTTCGCTCCCTCTTCCACTGTAAGAAATTTAAATCAATTAAACCCCTTCAGTTTAGAGTTGTGGTGTTCTTCTGGCGAAGCACCTTTAGCCCAGGGACATGCAGAGAGCTAATCCTGGTCATCAACTCATTAACATCCACCTTAAAATCTGTTCCTTCCTTTCCCACACACAGTTTTGTCATTTCATTCCTCTTAATAGTGAGAAGCATTCCTCCATTTTCTGATGTAAATTTAGTTGTAACTATATAGGAACATTTTTTTTTTTTACTGACAGGACAAAATTTTCTTTTCATTCCTTTCACTTAGATAGTTTTTTTCCTCTTTCATCAAAATTGCACAGTCTTTTCTCTTAAAACAAACTTGCCATTTTTCCAGGTGCTGCCATTGGCTTTTTTCCGTACAAGTTCATGTTTACCTCACTTGAGCTTTGGTTACCAAAATAATTGTGCTGCAGTGAATATGAAAACATTAACTTTGTAATGTAATGTTTCACCCTGCTTGTGGTTGATATTTGGCCCTTCTCCCTCTAGATAAGGTGTGAATAGCAAATGCAGGTAACTCACCCCTCCACAGTGTAATCTGGGAGGGGATCCTGGGGAGCCTCCTCCTCTCCGTCAGCGTGATGTCCGCTTGGTCTCCCTTTCAGTCTGTTCTTGAAGCATCTCCTAATTCTTGTACTCATTTCCCATTTTCTCAAGTCATTTTTCATGTTACAACACATTATACTCTTTGATGAAGCATAGATCAATCTATTGCATTTTTCTTCACGGAAATAAATTATGTTATCAAAGAAAGATAAATTACTCTGGTATTATATTCCAGTTTCTATTTACCCTTATATATTTACTGGAGCACTGGTTATGTTGTCATCCTCACTGGCCTTCCGACTCATCATCTTTCATGAAATAACTCTTTTGCCTTTAATATAATGCTTCCACTACCCAGATAATTTAGGAAATGAAGCAGATAAAACATGGAACACATATTGGCTATGCCTAGAAAGTTAAATAGTGCCAGAGCATAGCCAGAGACACGGGAGCTATACTTGTCTATACTGGTGCTTTGGTAGAGCAGTCCTTGGTGTATCTTTGGCCCATTGTATCAGACCATTCTAGTTGACTTGAGTGCAGACACAACCACCTGTGCCTTGCCTGGGGTTTATTTTCCGTACAGCTAACAATTTGAGCTCATCATGGTGAAAGTCATTGGTGTCATAGGCCAAGTGCCAGAAACTGCGCAAACTGATTTAATTAGGCAGTAGATCATTCTTAACTGCTCCATTTTGACCTGATTGCTTCTCTAGAGATGTCAGGGTCTCCCTGTGCTGGAAAGAGTAAACTGTACCCACTGCAATTTGTGTTAAAAGCAGTATTGTCGTCATTGTGAATGTATCATCACAACACGACAATAAGGAGATTGAGGATGCTCCGCACTGACCTGCATGGATTCCCATACCAACAAGTTTCGACTTCTGACTTGTAGCAGAGCAGAGAAGAATGGAGAGGTGGTGGTGTTGTAGAACCTACTCATCATCAATGACCTCTGAGCAGAGCAGTAGTTTCAGAGGTCTCTGTATTTCAGATTAAACTGATGGGTGAGACAGAAGTATGTGTAACTCCAGACAAACACAGAGTTGAGGGGAGGGTGATGTAAGGGCCCAGTAGCAACAGCATGATTGAAGAATTTCAAAGTGTAATCATGGACTGGTGCTTGAAATAGAGCACTAACTAAGGAACTCTTGAGGGTTTTTGGTGGTCCATCTGAGAAGGAGCAAAGTGTCTTAAGACACTGGACAGAAGCATTTCGAGTCTGCCTAGAGTGGTTATTTTCATGCTAGGAATCTATCAAGGGCCTAAGGGCAGTTACAGGCTCTTCAATCCTCTGTCCTCTTGGAGGCCTTTTGGGGTGCAGCTCAGGAGGCTGGAGATCTCCTTAATGCAGGGGAAGAGATTTTCATGAGTACGAGATTTTTCACTCCATATTGGAGCTTGACACAGATTCTGTAATTTGCATTTTCCTTTTATTCCAAGAGGATAAAAAACAATTTGCTTTTCCAAAGTTTCCCACCTATGTGTTTTGGAAAACATTTAAAATGATTTTGTAGCCTCAGAAATGTGTGGGAAGACTGCAGAGCCTTAACCTCGTCCCCATGAGTGCACACCACTTGTGCCACGCTTCTCCTCTTTCTGGTGCCACGTCTGTCAAGGACACCCCACCGAGTGTCTGTGCTTCTCATCACTGGGGTATAACCTTACAGACAGATAGGTTTTGAGTCAGAGGTTAGCTAAATGCACCACATATCATTCAGGTTTGACACTTACAAAGCTGTATTCTGGAAACGGTTAATAGCCAAGAGTACAGCGATGACTTTTATAATTCAAAGTGACCCAAATCAGTGTGATATCTTTTACCAGTAGTCATCAATTTTCAGAGTAAGTTCTAACAGTTTTCTCCTGCTGGCTATAAAATAACTGAACAAAAGGGCTTGCTAAAGGGGTGAGATATTTCATGCTTCTGAAATTTTCTCACACTCTTGAGATCCTGAAAATAATACGCGTTCTCCATATTTCTCACCACAAATGACTGCAGAAGCTCATTAATTCATCTCGTAAAGAAATACAGGTAAAAAATTATATCCGCTCCTCCTGCTTCTGCTCAGCAAGATGATGTGATGTAGGAGACTGGAATGACTCTTGAAGTCCAAGATACATTTCATTGCATTTACATTTTACTGACACAACTAAAGTTGCTTAAATGAATTTCCCTTGCTGCTATGCCCACAGCAGTGCCAAGCCGCTGCCGTTGAGATTTAGGTCTTCTGTGTCACATATCTTAAGGCAAAGCAGTTCTTTTGAGAGACCTGAATGATTACGTCTTGCCCAGAAGATATTTCTGGTATCAGAAGGTATCAGCGAAACTAAAAATCAGGAACCTAGAAGCAAAGGGTGGAATGGGTGTCCTGAAACTGAAAAAAAAAAGGGGGGGGCGGGGGCGTGAAAGAAAAAAAAGAAGGAAAATAGAGCACTGTGAGTAGACAGGATGCAATGAAAAAAAAATTACTCCTAAAGCATCTGGCTGTGAAAAAAAAATCAAGTCAGCCAAAGGCTGATTAGTAGCTGTGGTACCGGGGTGATCCCATTAGGGATGTAACACTGTTTTCATCTAGACATATTTTTGTGGACAAAAAATTATCCAGCAGCAAGGATGGAATTCTTAATGGAATAAGTATTTCACTAAATCCTCTTAATAAAAGAGACTGGAAAACAATAGAGTGAAAAAAGCTCTGAAGAAATACAAATACGTAATGAGGAGATGCCTCCTTCTGCCCTGAAAATGAAGGGAGGCGACAGCCGAGGCGAGAGGACTGTCAGTTTAAATGAGGCAGGAATGGCTTTGGCTGGCACCTCCAGGGCTTCAGAAAGACAGTCTCAAGATAATAAACTGTTAATTAACTTTCCCTTTTCCCCAGAGGATCTCAATGTCCAGTTGTTTTTAGCCCTGCCTAGAAAATTGGGTTTAATTCTCTTTCCTGAGTTAAAATTTCACAAGCGGGAGCGCTGAGGTGAGGGAGAGACCCAGGATTTCTCTCCAGCGATGTGAGGGTGAGTAGATTGTCAGCGATCATCTGGGAATAGAAACGAAGAAATTATATCGCTCTTAATGCTATCTATTTCTTTTCCTCAGATATAATATTTTGTGATTTATTTTTTTTTTCACTGATGCCAAAGGCTTGTTTGGGGAACAAACTTTTGGGAATAGAACTTTGTGAGGTGAGTGCTCAAGGCTGAGCCGTTGTGGTTATGGGGATTCACACTTTCACACCTCCTTTTCTGTTGGAAATTGTTTTGTTTCATGTTTGGTTTTGTGTTTTTTTTTTTAAGCACACCACAAAAATGACATACTTGACATGGATTTTTAAGAATTGCTCCCACTCTGCCCGTGTTTTGGATAGGGTTTATCTCAACAGTTGAATTATGCTCGTTGTTTAGGCTGAGACAAGATGTTTGGGATTACCTCTGCCCTCTAAATGTCTTATTCCTGAAGTTCAATATATCTTCATGATGGTCAGGGTCAGGGAGGCTGAAACCTCAGACTTCCCCGGTACCTTGCTGAGGATGACAGACTGCTAGAGGATAACTTCACGGCCTTCCAGAGGACAACCGTGCTTTCACCTTATTTTCAGAGATCACTTGCTGTCTCTTGCCTTTCAGGATCATTATTTTCTATCAAGGCAGGAGCTTCTCATTTTAAAACAAATATTGTCCTTGAAAGCATCCCATTCCCACTGATAAAATGATGCTTCATTGAGTTATCTCCACAAGCACATGTCAGCAATCGCTGTGGATAAATTACATACATCAAAGACTTCTAATGACTGTACTTTGAGTAAAATTAGCTTCCTGCGTTTCCATCGTTAATTAGGCTCAACACCACCCTTCCACATATGCTGCTTTCCCTAATAGCCTATGCTGTCTCTGAAGTATAAATTACTGCCCGTCTGCTCAGGTTCAGTTTTGATACACTGGGTACAGCAACACCATCTAGTTTGTATTTAGTTGTTCTAGGAGAGATCTTAAGTTGACTTACCTTAAGTAAACACCGAAATATTTGATAAATTAAAGCTCAGTACAGCTCACTGTATCTAGGAATTGGAAAGCAGGCATTACCTAGACGGGGTCATTGTTTCTCACAGAATATTATACACCAGGGTTGATTTTTTGCCCAGTCTCAGCACCATGCAACTCTTGAAGATGCCTTATCACTCTTACACCCCAATGGTCCAGTCCTCTTGCCTTTATTTAGGGTCCATGGGGGGAGCTCTCTTCAGGGAGCTCATTTGGGCAATCTGGGGTGAGATCTGAGACCCTTTGGTGCAGAGCAAGGAGAAGGAAGCCCTGGGCAGGCAGCCTGAGCACCTTGTACATGCAGGGCTCTGGCCGATGCCCAGCTCCTTCCTCCAGAGATCATCTCCCTGACAGAGCATGTACCAGGCCTTGGATAGAGGAGAGTGGGGAAAAAGTGTCTGGCGCCCGTCGGATAAAGAAAGCCAAGCCGAGGGGTACAGTTGTGTCCATTTCCCTGGAAACAAGCAGTGGGATGAGAAATCTGGGCTCGCAATTAATTTAAAATTAAAAAAAAAAAAAAAGGAGGAGGGCTTTTACAGATCAGAAGTTATAAATATTGATATTATACATCTCAAACTAAAATTTTATGTTATAAATATCATAGAATCATAGAATTGCCTAGGTTGGAAGGGACCTTTCAGATCATTGAGTCCAACCATCAACATGACTCTGATAAAAACCACCAGTAAACCATATCTCTAAGCACTAATATCGTACATCCCACCTCCATTACTTCTTCTTTGCTCAGTGGATGCCTTGCCTTCTAACCTTAAACAATCTAAAGCACTTAAGTAGTAAAACATTTTTTTTTTTAAAAATAATTTCATGCTCTTAACAAAATCTTGCCCCCAAAACCTGCAATTGAAATGTTCTAAGCAATGGGACAAAGGTCGATGTCACCGTTCCCCAGCTGTCCTCCATCACCACGTCACCACCTCCGTCCTCTCCTCAGCTTTACCTCCCTGACAGCTGGATGTTTTATCATAAATAAATGCTTTTCTATACACAGCAAAGCCTACCCCATTCGCAAAGCTGCTTCCAGAGCTGTGTAACCACAAGGTAATAAGAGCAATTGCTTCAAAAATGAAAAAAAAAGCAAGAAATTAAAAAGTGAGTGGAAATTGGCAGGCATCAGCAATAAGACAAATTCTGAGCAAATTAAAGCAGAGCGGTACAAAGTATTTATAGAAAGAAAAGTCGTTCCTAATCCTTTTAGAGCTCGGGCCTGCACAAATTATTATGCAACATCCACCCAGGCAAAGATTTATCCTTAAAGCAATTGAACTCCAGAGTCAAATATATTTAAACTACATCCACATATTTTTGACACATACACAACATACCACAAGTTTAAAGAAGACCTGCCAGATCACTTGTCTAATTATAGATGTATATTAAAACCTCTTCAGATCTGGACTAGTACATCTCACT
Organism: Rhinoptilus africanus; assembly: GCA_013400135.1. NCBI lineage: Eukaryota > Metazoa > Chordata > Aves > Charadriiformes > Glareolidae > Rhinoptilus > Rhinoptilus africanus. The sequence continues at coordinate 1,203,379 of VXBO01002530.1, read as the reverse complement.
TGTCTTTCTGAAACATTTATTTTTTAGGTTTCTGGCATTATTGGAATTCTGGAGTAAATGTTCAAAAGCTGAAAGTCCTAAGAAGAGTGTCTCTGAGGCCAAACTTTAGATGAGAAAGTCCTCTCAAAAATCTGCGAGCGGCAAATCCATCTATCCAGGGTAGCAGAGGCATAAACTTGTGCTTTGTGTGTCTTTATTTGGAAAGATCAATGATGTCTTGGTTTGGAATTTTTGTTTTAATCAGCTGGTGGTGCCCACAGGATTCACCTAATTATGTATAAAGGTAAGCCCTAACCACAGGGCCAGCTCTGATTCATTCTCATTTGGTTTCCTTCGTAACCTGTGCTCATCTAATCAAGTTATATGAGCCCGTTACCACCTGCTAGGAGAACAGCTCTAATTCTCTTTTCCCCACCTAAATCTGATTTGTCAATCAAGTGATAAGAGGTGCTAAATAGTCAGTTTGTGCTTCTTACTTCTCTGTTGGCTCCTTGCTCAGAGCAACATCACTCATGGTGTGTATTTGGTTCTCAGCTCCTAAGGTCCCTGTGAAGCCATTTTGGAATGAAACCAGCTTATTTTAAGGTGAAGGGCATCACTGCAGGAGCCAGAACTGGAGTTCTTCAACAGAGGAAAGATAAGTTTATGTGTCTTGTTGTATTTATATCATCCTTTCCCTTATTTGAAAAGCTTTTTGCTAGTCTGTGATGAGCAAAGCAATAGCTAAGTGAGTAAAGGAACTTTTCTGAATATTCAAGATATAATTCTTCATAGAGCATAAACAAAAGTTATGCTTATTTAAACTTCCCAACCAGGACCAGGAATCTAAAATAGTCAGTGATGTCAGAAGCAGGATTGCTAGTGCACTATTGAATTGTGAATTCTTTATTTCTGTCAAATCTTAACTTTGGGAATCATATGATGTGTAAGTTTCTCCCCAGCTCTCTTTTATATTGCTGAAAAGTAGGATTAGCTATAAAAGCTGTTATGAGGAATGGGGAAATAAAATGTTATGAACTTCATATTAAAAGCTCTCACTGCCGATGAGGTAATCTTAGGATTTATGAAGCATTTTGGATTAGAAACCCTGAAGAGGCTGGTTTAGAAATATATTCCTTTGACTCCCAGTTCTCCCTCTGTTTTCCCATATGGTGTTATTTTAAGCTTTAGTCCCAAGGTGACAACCCACCAATGATGCTTCATTAAAAGGCAGTGCCCAGCTCTTTTTATGGAGGTTTAATTTATATTGCTCTTGTGAACATGAGAATTCTACTTTCTATGAATGCTTCAAAAGGTGATTGTTGGTGTAGTTGCAACTATAGAATTTTACAGCTTTATTTCCTAAGTAATTTGAAAGCAGGAAGAAAATCAATAAAATGTCAAGAAAATGTGGTTTTATGCAGCATTTGAATCTTCTGAAAGCTTGAATGAAATGAGATAATATATATTGTTGGGGTTTTATATTGATAATTACATTTCTGTTGGCTTTGCTTCAATAGCTGTAAGGGATGTTATGGAGAATTGAGATTTGAACCTGGGTTCTGCTTCATAAAGGGTTTTAAGACATTTAGTCTGGATCCAAATATGGGCTCTGCTGAAGCTTGAAGATCTTTGATGTCTTTGGAGCCCTATGCCATTTCCCTTGCCCATTGCAGGGGAAAGATTCAGGGGTCATGGATTCTTTGGTAGTCACCAGCACATGGACGCCAACACGTTCCTCACTGTGTGTGACACCAAGACATGTTGGCTTCTGCCTTTTTGATCTTCTGCCACACAATCTGAAATTTACTGATATAGTTTAGCTGTAACCCAGAGCCCATGGCTTTAGTGCCAAAATGAGGCTTTGTGTGTCACTTAAAGCCTTATTTCTTACGGGTAACTGGAGGGGAACTGAACAGCTCTCTGTATACAACATATAATGCTTGTATATAAGACATAAAGAACGCAGAGGGTTATGCCTTCACCCCAGTGTACTCCTGAGTATCCTCATCCTCTTTGAGATGAGAAAATGGCTGTGTAGGTTTTGGCTGAAGAAAAACCAGGTTCATGGGTGGTGCAGCCTCTCCACCTCGCGTACCTGGCCTTCTCTTGCCATATGATAACCTGCCTGAAGACAGGTGCAAAGACGTCTTTGTAAGACATGAACACATTTTTGGCAAGACACGGTGATAAAATGTCAACTATTTAATGTTCCTCTGATTCCCTGTACTTTTTGCTGTATGTTTTATGGGTCTAGTGTTGCTTATGAAATGCCTAGAATGCTACGGTTGCTCAGGGCCATAAAAAATTTACTGTGTTTTATTTATTGCCATAAAACCCTTTTGCAGACCTTCTATAACTGTCTTCAGAAAGAAGCTGAAATATATTCTTTTCTATTTGTTAGCTCGGGAGCTCACAGCTGGAGAACCGTGATGGGACATTGTAGGAAGCTGCCTGCACATCTCCCAGGGATGGACCCAGGCTGTTAGTGTGTGACCTTAATTTGTTCACTGGGCTTTTAATGAATTCTAATAATGTTGCAGCTCACCTGTGAGTGATTCTGTTGGGTGGTTTTCCACTGCCTGAGGAATAAATCAGGATTGTGGTCCTTCCCTGAAAAAGTACTTCTGGGAGGAAGGATCTGAGAAGTGTGTGTGTGGAATAGTCAAATAATATATAATATAGCACCCACTGGGCTGTTGGAGACTTGCTATAAAATGTTGCACTCCTTTAATTTCCACCGACTGCAAGGGATGACAATCTATCATTTGACAGCTTGTGGGGGTGAAGTGATGGGAGAAGTTTGCTCTTCTGGTTTGAAAAGCAGTGCTAAAAGCTGATGTTGCAAGGGAGCTGAGAACTTTCTAATTTAAGATCTGTATGTGGTTTCCACCAAACTTTTTTGCATCAGTTAGTCCTGACTGTGCAATACTACTTTTTGCCCCAAAATCCCACTGAATGATGTTGTTTCTGTGTTTTTATTGGGTGGAGGAGCTTTTTTAGGAGGGGTGGAGCAGAAGCCGTTTCTCCTCCCCCCTGGCTCAGGAAGGATGCTCCTTTGATTTCTTTCAAAAAATACTCCAACTTTGGAGATTTGCTTACAGTCCTAGTGCTACTGCTCCAGCCCTGTGTAAGGAGCAGGTTAATTACCAACACCCCACTCCCCCCCCAGCACCGCCCCAGTGATTCATCTCATTCTTGGATCACTCTTTAAACTTGAGCAAGCTTTTAAAAACTGTTCAGTGAGACAGTTGATAGCACCTCATATTTCAGATTTTAAAAGAAGGTATTTGTGAGTCATCTTAGACTGCATCTACGCCACAGTCATTTAAACTGTAAACTGAATGAATGCCAACTTACTGTCACCGTGAAAACAATATGTCAAGGTATATGTTGTCACAAATTGTACAGAATAAAAGAAAGCCTCATTAAAAGGCAGTGTGCCACCCGTTGCAGAGCCTCTGCAAGGTTCAGGTTCCCTTAAAAATATCATATGGCTGGAAAATTTCAGGCAAAATCATGACAGCTTGTCTTACAGCATGGTTCTCCAACATGATTTAAAGTTTGAAATCTGTCTTGCCTGATGTAGACCAGTATTTGATTAAAAATGTCCTGCAGCACTATTTCATAACTGTTATTGATTGTGCAATGCAAACAGTTCTTTGTTTTTTTCCCCTCTTGTCAAAATAAGATGCCATGCTTAAATTTACTTGTGCCAGTGTAACAAAGTACTGGCGCTTATTCCTTATAGCTTAAAACACAAAAAGGCTAATAAAGGGACCTTCAGGTAGTCAATATCCTTTCTGAGAGACCCTTGAAAGGCAAATTTGGGGTAGGAGATGTTATTTCAGTATCATTATTTTTGTTTCCCTCTGCAAGAATCCAACCACAGACTGTTGTGTCCATACGGCATGTCTTTAGCCAAATGGCATGGTGCATCTTCGGCATCAGCTCATGCCCTCCCTCTCATGTCAGTACTGCCTGTATTGATTTATATCTCTTGTCCTTTAACTTCTGGACTCCATAAACCAATTCTAAGCTGGACTAACTAAAATCAGCTTTGTGGTGCCTTTGTGGAGAGATGCCAGAACATGCCAGGCAGACGTCACCCTGCCTCGGGGGGGAGGAGGAGGGTAGAGCTGACCTGTTTGAAATCACATTCTTTCACAGTGAGGCAGCAAGCACTGGGTTCCTTTGGGAGGTGGAAGGGGGATTCTTTCCTGTCTCCTCTTTTTCAAATATAATTTTTAGTACTTGAACTGATTGTGTTATCTCAGAGATTAAAGATTTACCACTTTTCTCTTGCCTATTCCAGAAGAGATATTTTTTTTTTTGCTATTTTTGACAAGTTTTGTCCTGTACCATCTGACTGCCTGGTTATGGCAGAAAGCTGCTCCAAGGAGCTGTAACTGCTGTCTGTGTTGTGCTCCTGCCATCCCCAAGCTTTGCACCATTTCAAATGTTATGAAGGTGTCACTTGCTGTAAACATTTAGACATAAAATTTCTGTTTGGGTTTATTTGGCAGTTGTAAAAGCCATCAAGACACCTTTCTTCCCTCCCTATGTAAAGGCTGAAAACGCTTCAGTGTGTTTGCTGTCAGTATAATCCAAAGTAATAATGTCATGCTGCCTTTTCACCTCTGGCCCAGGCATCAAAATGCAGAAACACTACAAATTGTGAAGGAGTTCACAGTGCTGTGCCCTCCGCTGAAATGTTACTTTCCTTTTTCTGCTTCTGGGGTCTTGATTTCTGATGGAAAACAGGTCACTGCCTGTGAGGGCAAGGACTTGAGGGGGAGGATTTGGTTTGCTTTGCTTTACTTTAGCCCAGGTGTGTTGTAAATCTTTGTGTGGGCTCACTGGGTTAAGCTCACTCTGATGCATGTAGATGCCCAGTGGCATTGCACCCTGATGGCTGTACCAAACCCATGGGTTTCCTTTACCTCCTACATCACACCTGCTATCCCTGGGGGGATGTTTGATACCCATGGTAAATGAGACACCATCAGCCAGCTAGCTACTTTTGGCCATCAGGACTGACATTAACAGGTAGCACAGTACTGAAATAACCTGCGTTTCACAGTGCTGAGTGTTGATTTGAATTTGAAGCTGCTGAATCTCTTCAGCCAACCTGATGCCATGTGAATTGCTGTGGTTTCACTAGATTTTTTTTTTTTTGGTTTTAGCAGCAGAAGTTGCTGGATTATCTCTGTGAACATTGAAGTCCCCAGGCAGGTTGTGTGTGGGGTGCTACGGTGTTCCTTAGTGATGAATTAGTAACCATGGAAAGGACTGGGATGTTTCAGAACCTGAAGCAGGCATGAGATGATGGGGGAGATTCCTGCTGAGGACCACAGGTCTGTCCCTGTTGCTGCCCAGCACAGGGCAGGTCTTGCCTATTTGTGAGGTGACTTGTAGTGGAAGGGAGCAGTGTGTCCATGAGCTCCTGGAGCCAAGGAATGGGAGGAGAAGGTCTTGGGTACTGACTGCCCCAAAGGCCATCCTGTGCAATTGGGCATGAAGCTCATGAGCAGATGGAGGAAAGCCTCCTCCTAACTTATTTTCTGAACTGGCTCATCCATGGATGAGAATGGCATAGAAACAGCAGTGATCAATTGAAATCCGTGAGGAATTCCTGGAACACTTCAATACAACTACCAGTTGTGGTCTTCTTGGATTGAGGTCAACCTGCTGCTTTTCAATGCCTGTGACTATAACTGCTGTTATGAGATGGGATAGAAAATTGGTCTGAAAAGCCTCTGAAATGCCTCTAAGAAGGCACTGAAGGAGGAAAATGAGAGTAGATCTGGAAGATAATTGGAGATCTGGTTACTCCAGAGCAATTGTACTGTGTGCACTGGTTCATACAGTGCTGCAGCCTCATCTCCACACTGCATCCTTTTTTCAATAGTAAGTGTTTTGAGTGTTTTCTTCTTCCATGTCTTGGTTCACATTCTGCTGTTTTCAGAGGCCACCATTAACCCTTATCTGCAAGGACATGGGTACTGATCCTGAGACGTGGCTATGAATCTCAGCCCATCCTAGCAAACAGGCAGCTGCCCTTGCCTTCCGTTGCTCCCGCGTGTGCACTCACATGTGATCACTCACTGCAGTTCCTCGCCTTATTTCTTTTCTGCCTGAGACAAGAGTCACTTGATACTTAAAACTATTGATAACATGGGTAGAGCCAAGGTGAAAGAACTAGGAAGTGGTGATAAATGACTGTCATAAAAGAGCTATTTAATTTACCTCTACCCAGAGACCTCCTCTACCTTCTAGTTTTCTAGTTTCCTTAGAAACTACGAGAATTGGGAATTTTAGTACTGATTAGGAAAAAAAAAATGCAGTTTTTCTGATTGTCTGTCTACTGAATGTAAGGCATTGATATTGAGTTCAGGACCTTGCTTCATTCTATCAAAAAATATTACAGTGCTTGAAAATCATTTGTTTGATCTTTTAATTCATCTGCTAAAGTGAATTTCAGAATAGATGAAGATAATTTCTAGACTGGTAAAGAATGAAATCTGTTTTAGGGGGCTGGTAAGTCATGTTTCAAACAGTTGCCTTTTCCAGATGGTGATATAAATGAGATTTTTTTTATTTCCATTTTGGAAATATTTCTATGGTTACTTCTGTAAAGCTTCCACGCCTGGGTAATTCTCTCCTTACTGAATTCAGATTTTTCACGCCCCCAGAATTTGTTTTATTTCATTTCATAGGTAGAAAGTTGAGGGCACGTAGCAGCCTGCACATGCCTGTGGGTTGTGACAGAAGTGTCCTTCCCATCTCTCACCTAAGAAAATAGTGAAAGTAGCTAATCTTGACCTAAAATGCTGAACAGAATTAGTTAAAGGCAGATTGAATAAGAATTTGAAAAAGATGTAAATGCCTCTGAGTTTTGAGCATGTTAATTGAAATTCACAATGTATTCCGTATTCCCTTTCTGTTCTAGAAGACCTGCCACCGTATGAAAGTGCACTAACTTTATATGCTGATTTCTCAGAAGTGCTGTAATTTGTCTTGCATTGTCAGCTAGAATAATGCCCTTCATAAAAAAGCCCAGTGCTAACCGGGTATGGTTCTGGGCTGGCATTTCCAGCTCAAACCCCGGCTGTGGACAAGCAGGAATTTCACAGCCTTGGGGTGCCAAACCCTACCTTCCTTCCCCAAGACTCAAACCTGCGCAGCAGAGAGGGATATATGAGAAAATACAAACATTGCACACTTAAATTGCAGCTAAAACTGTGCCAGGGGACATGGACCAGGGACAATACAAGCTGCCTTTTAGCACTCTGAGTAAAACTACTGCCTTGCCCCGGCCAGCAGCCTGTAGGTGCTGTGGGAGCCCTGCCTGGAGAAGGTGGCCAAGGCACTGGTGGAGCAACACATGTGCCATGCTGGTGGCACAGCTGTACAGCAGTGTAACTGCAGCCTGTGTACCTCTGTCGGATCATTGTAATGATGCTGAAACAATTACCAGCACACCAAGCTCCCCACGCAGGGCACAATGTCTGGAACTGGCTCTGGTGACAGAGTGCCCGATGGCAGGAGAGAGGAAGAGTCATACCTAACCTGAGGCTAGCTGAAATGAATGGTGATGGAGAGTGTGGTTATCCCCATGGCCCTGCTCCTTGTTCTCATGCTACAGGGAAAATATAATGTATCGATATGAAGCTTGGGGACTTTGTCAACTTGCATAGTTAAGTCTTTTGACACTTGGTTTTCTTCTCTCTGCATAAATAGACACTTCTTTTAGATGACAACATGAGGAGAACCAAGTTTCTGTCTTGGGACCATGCAGATGCAGCATCTGCAACACCTGAAAGTAGTGTTTGTCTGTCAGGAGAGACTGAACAGCAACATCAGACCATGTTCCTGCAGAGATACCCCCTTGCACCCGGGTATAACCCTGTGCCAGGAGCTGCAGCTGGACTCATCCATCACCAAAAGCCACCATTTGTTTGTGTTGCTCACTTTTCTTAACATACTCTGTCATGAAATGCCAAAAATATTTTTTGTTGTATTTCTTAATTAAGTCTAACAGAAATCTGCAATTATATTTTGTTATGAAATATATTCTTTTAAGAGAACACTAGCTGAGAATTGCACCCCACTTTCAGGTAAAAAGCACTTGTTGTCTGGAGGAAACATCTTTGTTCAGCCCCTTCCTTACACACCCATTCAATTACCTGTCATTTAAGGAGAAGAGCAGCCTTTCAGATCTGAAGTCACATAATCGTCGCGAAAAATCTGCAGGGAGAAACTAAATACCTTGGGAATAGTTGCTGCTGGCCTCCTGTATGGTTTAAAGTGCTGAGAAGTGTCTGAGAGAGGTGTCAGCGTGAAGATTAAGAGGAAATTTCCTGAGGCAAAATACTTGTGGGTCTTAAAATGTTTTCTTTGCTTTCAGAAAGTACACTTGTCCAAGTGTTTCCCACATGGGCTGAAATACTAGTTTCTCTGCAGACGGCATAATTTCATACCTGGCACCAGAGGGTAAAACACATCTCAGAAATGGGCAGGAGGAGGGAAGCTAACCTTGGAGTCAGGGGCTCTATAAATACTGATGGTTTAGCGTAGAGAGTCTGCTGGCTTTATGCTCCAGTGAGCACTATTTTAAAAACCTTTACTTACTTGTTTCCCTCTTTACCTTGGCTTTTTTTTGAAGTACTGCTATATCTATTTCAGCTTGCAGTGTTATTTCTTTGTCACTATGGTAACATCAAAACAGACGTGCCAATCTCACAAAAAACGGAGGAGAGGTTATCAGCCAAATTGCTACTACAATGAAACGCTTTTTTTTAGATATATTTTTTTAACTGCCATTTGGAGGTCATCCAAGGAGAGGCACAACCCCCATCCACAAAGCCAAAGAGAATAACTCTAAGATGATGATATGGATGAATTGTTTGCTCTTTAAGCAAAGTGCATCTGTGCTGCTGTTCTCTCCTTTGCGCGGGGCGCTTGAAATCCTCCCTGTCCTTGCAGTTAGTATCTGGAGGTCACATTGGTGGAGCAATGCCTGGAAGAATCTTTGCCTGATAATTTCTGACACTATGAGCCATAGTAGCCCTTCTCTTGAACATTTTCATTGTGGGCCTGACCTCTCTCCTGCTTCACAGTAAAAGGATTCAATTTTCTCACACAACTTGAACATCTACATATAAAACTATTAGCAGAATGTTGGAGTAATAGAATGGAAAGTATTAATTTTCCCTACAAAAGTTGTAACTTTTCAGTTCAGTCTTATTAAACTGATCATAAACAAGGCTCACCCTCTCCTGATGTTCTCAGTCTTCCTTTTCATTGAGATACTGTTAAAAAAAGGCTGGTGAGTTTTGTATGTTGCTCGTTATGGAGATATAAGATGTTTGTCTTCCTCAGTTTCCAAACGGCACAAACCTGCGCTGCCTCTCGCTCGGTGTGTGATCCCCAGTGCTGGAGTGCCATGGGCCAGGCTGGTCTTCGCTTACGATCACACGGGGCATAATCGCAGCAGGTTTGGTCTGTAATAACTTCACACAGCAAGTCTTTGAAAGAAATACTTTGGGAGAGCTTCAGAAATGGTTTGGTCAAAAAAGACCCCACACCCATAAAGCAAGCCCCCCACCCCTGTTTTGTATATAATGTGCATTAACTGTTTCTACTCCTGCTGACTACAAAATATTTCCAGTTGTACCTTAAATCAGTGCAGCTGGAATATTTATGATGCAGAACTACAGTTTGCTTTCTTTCTAAAGGGTTCCCAATGTGGCCGTCTCTTTCTATTAATTCCAAACCCTCCAGAAGCATCTTAGTGACAATGACTCCGGTTTTAAACTTCAAATGGCTGAAATTCAGTTACAGCTTTTGGAAGCTTTCCATTCATATTTTTTTAATTGAACAAATGGCAAATTTTAATTGGCAGCACTGGCTTGCTAACAGTCAAGACAAAAGCACCTATAAAGGCATGTGCCCAAGTGAAGACAGAAGAATGCAGAATACAAAATTGTTTCAAATATTGTTGTTGTGCAGCCACAGCCTGTGGAGCTCCCTGCCTAGGGATGCTCTACCCCAGACTGCAAGTGCATGTCAGTGTGCATGTTGTATCTGCTCCAAGTGCAGAGCAAAATCCTGCCTGCCACAGGGAACAAAATCAGCAGAGAGCAGACAGTGACTCCGCTATGGTCCTGTGTGTCCCAACCACACTTTGCTTGTAGGGATTAAATGCATCGATTTGCAGATCACTCCTGGAGAACAGCAAAAAAGTAAAACTCTCGACACAAGTTTCCCTCCTGCCTGGAGAAAACAGCAAAATAAGAACATAAAATTTCTGCTTTGAGTTTTGGGGCACTTTGCATGGTTTACACACAGCATAAATCCTGCTGGATTTGAAATGCGCCATTTGTGGTGGAATGCTTGTGGACTAAGCAGTACATAGGTTTTTCAACCTATCTTCGTTACTGAAGATTGTGTTTGCAGAGATTTGGCTACAACTCCAAGTGAAGGTATTAAGTACAGAAAATCAAATCAGTGTGCTAACTTCACGAACAAAACAAAGGTCTAAGTCCAAGGCTGAATAATAGATAACTCAAACTACATACTTAGACACGTGCATGTCCCAGTCATGGTATTTCTACTTATTTATGGGTTGAGAGGTCTTTTGAACTCTAAAAAGAAGTGCTTAACAGACCCGAGCTCTGAAGCCTGGACTCTGGGGCTTGTTTCCTAAAATGGTTCTGGTTTAGGACCTGAAGTTTGGTTTGCCTGTTTCTACAAGTGATGATTCAAATGCCCATGGCAGGAAACTGAAACAGTGTGGTTTTTTAATTGATTTACCATGGAGAAATTAAAGAAAGGCCATAGCCAAACTCAAAACTGCAAAGCCTTTTAGAAAAGTTGAGTAATGTAGTTGACTGAAGAGTTGCAACTTGGAGAACATCCCTTTGCAACCCAGGAATTCTCTCTGAGAGCAAGTGGTTATTGACTCCCTTGAATGGAAAAGTCCTAGAGAGAGAATGAGTATTCAATAACATTATTTGATTTATTTCATATTTTATGTGTGTATTCCTCTCATTCTGATATAAAGCAATTTGAGGCATGATGGAGCATTATGAAAAGGGAGGCTGTATCCTGGGGTATGGGGAAAAGCATGTTGTTTTTCTGCATGTAAGTGCTGCTATATGTCTCCTGTTAACTAGGGCAACCACAGGGCTGCAGCTACCTGCACAAAATACACCTTTGTGTTGCTTGCAGAGAAGCTTTGTTTTCCTGTCAGACCGTGGCTTCATTGTAGGCTTCTTTATTTTGAGTTCAGACTGACTGGAGAGTTTTGGGTAGTGTAGCAAGAAAGACTTCTAAAGAAAAATACAGCCTGTGGGTTAATGAAACTTCAAATCCTTGTGACAGCCTCTGGCAGTGCATAGTTAAAATACTTAATCCACTCTTTGCAGGCAGTGCTCTGCTGGGCAGTGCTTACTGCAGTGATCCTCAAGTCTTGACCTTATGGCATTCCTCCATGCTTCTACTCCCTTTCATAATTTCCTGTGCTCTTTCACCCCTTCCCTAGACCTCAGTGACCTTTGCTATTTCTTTATTCTTCGTTTCACACTATTGTGTTCATGGGAGGTTCCCGTAGGCTCTAAAGAACAGTGCTTTAAACCTTCTTTTTCAGAGTTCTTTAGCACTTACCTGAATCACGTGCCCATTGGTAAATTCTCTATTATATATTTTTAAGCACACTGAGGACTGTCTTTACAAAACCTAGTCACAGGAAGTTGAAGTCTTCAACAGACAAGGGCACTGCCCCAGGTGATAATGTTTCATTTTACTGCCCTAAAATGAGTCTGCTCCCTGAAGAACTACTCCAAAGTGGACTGTGGCTCTTGGGGTCAATGTGAGAGCCCCTTTATCCCCTTAAAAGCATGTGGATGATTTTCAGAGGCATTCAGTTCCTCTTGGGGTTATGGCCAAGGTGCCTTGGCTATTTAGTGAGGTTTTTCTAACAGTACCAGTGTCTTCCTGAGTGCCTTTAATATTCTGTTATTTGATATGAACCATTTGGGTTTTGCTCCTCAATTCAGCTGCTAGCTGAGCTGATAAATTGTGTGTAGTTTTTGTTTGTAACACTTGTCCATGCACTCAAGAAAAACTAATCTGAGTCAATTTTATAATAAAGCTGAGGTAGATTTGATTTCTCTTAACCAGCCATCCAGGATGGGAAAACCAGCTGGAGTTCTCCTTATTTTCTCCATGCTCATACATAGGAACCATAAAAGCAGCATAAAATGCAACAACGGGCTTGTAAAAGCCAACTGTTCAGTTTCCATGATTCACACGAGAAACCTGAGTGCTCTTCAGTTCACTGGAATGTAAAATAAAAGGCAGGTTGTGAGGACCTGGCTTGTGATCTGATGAAATACTGCCCAACCTCCAGCTGAGTACAGAAACCCTTGTCAAACACTGAACTTCCCCATGGGCCCAGTGTGCTCCAGGTGGGCTTTGAAACAACCCAGCAGTGAAGCCCTGAGGACAGGGATGAGTATTAGTCCAGGACTACGGATGGTGCCTGCAGCACGTTGAGCTCACAGCTGGAGGTGAGATGGAAGCCCAGCAATGCTTCCACGCTCTGCTTGAAATGAGGCCAAACCAGTAGGAATCGGTGCATCCTTTCAGGAGGTGAGAAGCTGGTCTTTTTGCTGAGAAGTGGCAGACCTGTATTAGGTTTAATTGCTGCTGCTTGCTGAAAGAATTCAAACTCTTTCCTCTTGTCTGCAAGAGCAGCAGTAGGCCCAGGAGTGCCCCACTGCCATGGGGCACAAGGCTGGTATGTGGCAAAGGGGACCTCTTGTGTCATCTCCCTTTCTGGCTGGGAAAACCTCAACTAATTCTTCCCTGGAGTGCACTAATGTCCCTTAGAGGAGAGCAGAGCGTGTAGCTGTGAGAGAAGAGGGACACTAAACTGGATTTTCTGCAGATGGAGGACAGGTCTGGATCTTATGAAGACATGACCCTAATTTTCTGGGGATCTTCAAAACCAAAGATGGATTAACACTGGCACTTCTGGCCTAGATGTCTAAACCCTTCCCCCCCAGTATATCTGAATATCCTCTTGGTTGGCATGGTTAATGCTCTCCTCCGTTTAAGAATGGTGTCAGAATTAAGAATTTCAGAATAGGAGTCCAGGTGTTTAGATTTGCAGAGGAGCTAGATATGTGGGAAATGAAACAGAAAAAGCTGCGTTAGGCAGAATAAACATGTTGTAAAGCTTATAAACCTTGAGCTTGGAATTCTGGGAAAGCCAGAATTAAAACCAAAATTCTTTGTTGGAGTTGCACACTACTTATATTTCCAACAGGTTTATCAACTAATATAATCCTGCTTATAATATTATTCATAGTATATTTGCCATATCTTAGCCTAAAACCACTTTTTTTTTTTTTTTTGAAACTGAGTCTTGTTGTAATTGATTGAGAGACTCTTTCCATCTGATCACATCTCAGTGTTAGGCACCATTAGGTGCTGGGAGGTTTTTACTGCTCGAAGGGAAGATCACTGCCCCTCCTGACACTGACAAATTGAGTCCTTTTATTTGTTAGACTTGGCTGCCATTTCTATGAAGGAATGTACTGGCTTCAATATCTTCCTCTAAAAAGGATTTGGAGGCGGCAGCACCCCTGCAGGCAAATTCCCCATCATTGATCAGTGAAGCACCTGCCGCTCTGGGAGGAGGAGACCCTGCCACGCTGCCCCTGGACAAAAGCAGCCCTTCCCGCACCATCTGAGCACGCTTGAGTACATTCATAGATACATCCCACACTTATTTATGCATGTCTTAGTTTGGTGTGCTGTGAAAACCGACTCATAAATGTTGGAAATATGGGTTGGGTTTTTTTTTTTCAGCCATAATTAAATCAGTTCCACTATACTATCAGATCAGAGGGATCTTTTCTTTCAACCTGGGGAAATAAAACCATCCTTGGGCTTCAAGCTGTTCCACAGATGAGAATGAGAGTGCTCTTAGTCTTAATGAATGCTAACAAGCAGCTACAGCTGCTGGAGATTTACAAGAGGGGAAAATATTGCAGACTAAATCTGCCTTCATGATGCTTTATAGCTTTCAGCTGAACATATTTAGTCTTGAAATTCACCTTGGACAACAGTCCACATACTTTGTGTATGTTTGCCTATGCACAAGATAGCTTTGCTTTTCAGAATTACCAGATAATAGTATTCATGTGAAAGAAGAGGGTTTCTGCATCCTTGTTAAGTGCATGGTTGGCACTTGCTAGCTTCTTAGAGAAAAACTTGCTCTTTAAATTATTTTGGATATATGTAATAAATCAGAATAAACAATAAAATAAAACTCAGGGGTTTATTCTTGCAAGTCCATGCCAGGGAACATTTCTTGGAATAAGTGATGACAACCTCTTTCCCCTGAAGAAGGAGGAAGAGTATTATCTGTAGAAAAGGTCAATTCCCTGTTCCCTGACTCTCCTTTAAAAAGCATTCTGAGGAAAACCAGAAGATGCTACCCTCTTCAGCTCTTTCTTAGACCTGAATTTATTTACTTGCTCCACCCTTCTTTGATTAAATACTTTGATGCTCTTACATCTCATAGTTTCCTATCAGCCTTATCAGTGTTAGATGTGCTGCTCAGCAATAAGCTGTCTAAAAGTGTTTTCAACTTGGTTTTCATAAAAAATGTCTGAATGGTCACCTCAGAATTAACCAGAAGCTAATAATCCTTTTTCAGTAACTTTTTTTCTTTGGTTTCAATAACGGAAATTATTTCCAGATTAGAAATAGTCGCCCTCTGGCTGCAGTAAAATAATTTGAATGCACACTTGCTTGCTTTGACATCTGTGGGCATATTTCATTCATTATCTCATATTAAACCTAGAGGTGCTATTAAAATCCAGTATACTGTGCAACAGATTTGATCTGCGGGGAGCACTGTGATATTTGCAACAGCAGTGATGGCAAATAGCACTTAATACTGAACTGATGTGTCCATTTAAACATTGTTGTTAATGACACCCCTTTGTGGGGCGCAAAGTTTCATTTCCAGCAAATTGTTGGAAAAATAACCCAATCTTATTTCAAAATCTAGGAGCTGTGGTCACTTGAGTGTGTCTCAGCTTAATAAGGCTAGGATTGAGGGAAGCAGAGTAAAGGCAGAGACAGTGATAAGTAACTACTAAGATGGTATCAGCGAGCAAAGGCTAGCGCTGTGAAATGGGGGCCCTACTTATCTTCTCATATTCATGAAAGACAAATGAAGATGGATGAATATGGGTTGTCAGTTTTCTTCTCTTCCACCTCTACAGCTATATTGCAGGTAACAAGCCATGCTGGTAAAACGGCAATTTATGGGTGGAGAGACCTTCTTTATAGACTAGAAACCTCAACTTGAGAGCTGTTTTGTCAAGTTGCTCAAACTTTACAGACACCCACAACCAGCAGCAAGTTTATTCCTGTGCATACATACTTCAGTGTGGTTTCTTTTTTTTTTTTAACCTTTGCTGGTTGTGAAATGGATAGTAGCATCAAAGTCAGCACACTACCTGCTATATATGGCATGACCCTCTTCATTTAGCTTCTTGTGCTGTTGTTTCCTCCCCGCAGACTGTTAAATCTGATAAATATATGGGTTCTTAAAATCATAAATTGTAGCATATCATGTTGGAAGGGACCTCAAGGATCATCTGGTCCAACCTTTCTTGACAAAAGCACGGTCTAGACAAGATGCCCAGCACCCTGCCCAGCTGTATCTTAAGAGTGTCCAATGTTGAGGAATCTACCACTTCTCTGGGGAGACCATTTCAAAGGTTGATTGTTCTCATCGTTTTCCTCTTTTGTCCAATTGTAATCTTCCCCAGGAGTAACTTGCACCCATTACCCCTCATATTTTCCATGGAAAAAGGAGGTGTCCGTCTTCTTTGAGTCTACTCTTTAGATAAAGGAACAGGGTGATAAGGTATCCCCTAAGCCGCCTTTTCTCAAGGCTGAACAAACCCAGTTCTCTCATCCTTTCCTCATATGGCAGCTTCCCTGTCCTTGGATCATCTTGGTGTCTCTTCTCTGGACCTTCTCCAGCCTGTCCACGCTTTTGCATATAGCAGGGACACAAACTGAACATAGTTTGGTTCTTACTCCCAGCTTGCTGATAAAACATCCCCTTAAACTTCTGGTATGAAGGCCAGCTGGCCCTGGCAAGCGCTGTGTCCCTTGCATGCCTCTGGTCCTGCATCCCCGCACAGGAGATGGGAGAAACAGTGTCAGAATGGTGGAAATATCACCACTTTTTTTTATGTTGTGAACTCATAAGTGTTGTCTAATATGTACTGGAAAGTACCTGGGTGCAGTGTGATGAAGGAAGGCTGAGAACAGGACCTGCTGATTTCTCCAGACTTCAAAGTCTCTGGAAGATACTACACCTACTTACAGAATTCATCTAGTTGTCAAAAAACCCTGTGGTCTGTAAATTGAGCACCTAAACTGCTCATTTGAAAATCAAGGTGAATTCCTATGGCTATAATGTGGTTAAATTCAGGACAATAATCTTAAAATACACGTCTTTAGCCTTGGGAGTTTTGCACCACGTGGCAGAACAGTGATCACATCTGCGGTTCCTGCATTTCCCAGACCTTGACCGCAGCCTTAACAACAAGGTGTTTTTCTCTGATTTAGATGTAAAAGTAAAGACATCTCTCCTGCATCCCAAAGGGTAGAAATTACACATGTGAAATTGAAAGAAAATTAAGCCCTTATCTTAAATTGTCCAATTCCGAGGCGTTTGTGAGATTCCAGATTTACCCACCTACCAGGAAGTGGAGATTTGCTGCTTGAAAATGAGTCATCTATGCTGTGCTGAGAAAGAAGATAGGCAGGTTTCAATTTTTCTCACTCAGCACTGAAATGTGTTTTATTTTATAACCACAATGGGTCTTCTTGCAAGAATTTGATAGTTCTGTGGCGATACGTTGTCTCTTTCTGTTAGTCATGTGACAACAGCCTTGGCGTTGCTCATGTTCCAGTCCCATCAAAAAAAAGGCAGGGCTATCTCCACAAGACGGAGATAAAGAATGACTGATAAATGCTTTTTACGTATTAGTTTCATCATGTTGCATTGAATGCATTCTCATGATTGACCTGTAGAAAAATGAGCAAGTTGGGAAATTGAGCAATAAGGAGCATTTGTTGTTTTTGTTGCTCCTGTACAGAGGGGAACGGAGAGGGAGGGCTGCCCAGTAAGTGTCTGAAAATGTCTTCTGGCCAGATATTCATGAGAGTCTTGTCACGCAGACAGGACTTACTAGGAGAGTCCAATGAGCACATCTGATCTTCAAACATAACATCTCTGTTGAGTATGGTCATGCCATGATCTTCTAAATAAATGTGTCTTATTGGGTAATCACAATATCTTCACAATGCTACAGTGATCTAGCTCTAATAATAGTCAGTTATGTATAAATATTAGTGGAGATCTTGGCCATGGTTAATTTGCAATGTTTATAACTTGGCTTACAGGTTTTCTAAGGATGGCACTACTATAACTGACATTAATTGCTGTGCTTAAGCATTTGTGCTTTTTTTGTTCAGCAGTGTATCAGTACTTCAGTAACAATCTGATGTGATGCATATGCAGAGGTGCCTGATTCTCAGTAAGACTAGATTAGTTCAATGTAGGTATTCTTGGATTTCTTTTGATTTTGTTTGTTTCCCCCAAAAGATGCAAAAGTGTCTGGAGAACTTGACGGCAGAAGCAAAAATTGCTCTTGGCACACTCTAATCCATGTTATCTTCTCTTGAAAAGGAAGTGGGGAAAGGGCATTGAGATTAGTAAGGTTATTTTGGTCCCCATCAGTTTCCCCTTACAGGATAAACATGAGAAGATCCCCCATTATTGTCATGTTAATTTGTTCATAACTTGATGCAAAACCCACTCGTGTCAATGAAAGTTCCTATTCTTTCCTATTTCCAATTACTCTGCATAAAGGCAGCCAAACTGGTTTTCCCAGCTCCGAAAGATACAGCAGCTCACCCCCTGCGAGAGGATGTTTTCAGTCCCTGTGCTGTAAAATGCTTCTGTTGGAAAGAATCAAAAATCACATTAAGGTTTGGGAAGAGGCTTGAAAAGACAGTTTAAAATGCTGGCAAATGATTAATTGAGGTATTGCAAAGTTAGGGATGATATGGTGGTAGGAGGCTCCCATCTGAATAAATAGCACTAGAGATGTGCACCTACTCTGTGTGCATCCCCAGTATCATCCCTGTTCTTTACTAGTTCTTCTATTTGTTCAGTTGCCAAAGTAACTTTTTTCTTTTTTTTCTTCTTTTTTTTTTTTGGGGGGGGAGGGGTGTGAGGGGGATGGGATTATGGAATCTTTGAAAAGTTCGTCTGTTGCCTCAGTAACAAATTTTAAGTTGTCTTTTTATTACATTTAATGTATGTGTTGCCAGAAAGAGGGAATTTTCTTCTTGATTTGCTGCGGCACAGGTTGTTGAAGTCTTGCATAGAATAATGGCATGTGTAGACCAGAAATTTGCATGTATTACCCACTTGCCTTTATTTTATATAGAAATATGCACACTAATGTCTGCATAGATGCCAATTAGAAGTATGTATGCGATAGAACAGTATTCTGTAAAGTTTTATTAGTCTTATAAGACAACATTGACTCTTTGTGGATAATTTATTACTTCTTAATGCGCCTTTCTTCAACCTCCTGCTATGGTGGGCTCAACAACCTTCCCAGTGCAATCCTTCAGCTGTCTTCATCAGACCTCCTGAATGCTTTGGTCCCGGATTGTACACTGGTTCCTAGACACTTGGCCCTATATTTTATGTCACTTCCCACTTTGTGCACAGTCTACACAAGTTATTGATCGTGCAAGAGTTCTTTCCTACTCTTGTTCATCCATCTTGCCTCTCTCAACATATTCCAGTACTATGCCCTTTGTTTTTGAGATGGAGCATATCTAACCCGTATAGGCAAGCCATGGATTTATGTGCCATTGGATTATATTGTCATCTCTTTTTTTTTTCTTTATTGTTCTTTTTCTTTGCCGAACATTTGATTAGCATTTCCAACAGCTGTTGAGTACTGAGCTGAAAGCCGTGAAGTCTCAGAGTCGACTCAGTGTAAATAATTTCAAATGGGAGCCGGGGGTCATTTTTCCAGCATTCATCACTTCTCATTTCAGTATGTTACTAGTATAAATAGCACATGTCCGCGTGGAACAGTGATGGTGACCTCCATCCTTTGCAAGATCTGATCACTGACTCCTACCACAGGTTCCTGCCTTACATATGTTATCAGTGCCATACCCTCTCTTATGCTGCAACTACATGAGGTCTTTAAAGCCTGAGCTGGGGGAACTTTGTAAAATCTTCTTGGAAATCCAAGATGACTCCATAATCTGGACATCTGCCCTTTTTTGATCTGAACGCTGGTATAACGAAGTGTATAGTTTACTATGCTGATGATTTTGTGAATTATCTGTTGTGCGTGTATGTTCACAGAAATTGAGTATTCAGTCAAGTCCATTTCATAGATCATCAAACGTGATCACTCAAGACTTCTCCCTAACTCTAGGGCTGGTCCTGTGACACTGCTTGGTTTCATGTTGCAGTGTGGCTCATGGTGAGGGGCATCAAGAACTCCAGATAACAGAAGCCCTAGCTCTGCAGGGAGTGTCTAAATGTAAACTTGTATGGATGGCTAGGTACCATTTAAGGGAACATCTTTTGTAGCGTAAATCATATAATTCTGCATTTGCCATGTGACACTACTGTCCTGTTGCTGCTTCTCTTTGAAGACTGACTGTTTTCCTGTCTATAGTCTATTCTAGCTGGGAAATTGCTGCCAAAAGCCACTGTTAAAACAGTTTCTGTTGAAGAACTTGGCAATGGTGCAATGAAAGAATTCACTAGATTTGCTAATTTTCTTTGGGTGACTGAATATGAACCCATTATTTCTTGGCACTTTTTATGAAATGCTTTTTTTTCTCCTCCTTGCCATGACATCTCATATATGAAATCCTCAGACTCAGTACAGAGGTCAGAAACGCTATACATATGTAGAGCACAGGCAGATGAAGCTAATGTCTAGGCTGAACCCAAAAGTCCTTAGAAAATTAAGCTGTAGTTTTATTATAATTAGTGTTTTTCCTTGAAGTTCCTATGATTAGGATATCATCAGTCCTTCAGTGGCTTTATTAGCATTGACAGCTTCCTTGGGGCTGTAGAGAGGCCAACCACCAGTGCGCTGATGTATTGCCCTATTCTGCAAAAGACTGTAAGCATTTTCCATCCCTTCAGTTTCTCTACATGGAATGGCATTTTTCTTCTCAAAAACTCCCATTTGGCAGCAACAACAGATGAAACTGATCCTTAACATGTAAAAATATACATGCAAATGGGAATTCTAGACTTAATTGAGTCACCCCTGTGGGATCCACCAACATAGTGAAAGGTCCCTCAGGAGAAGTTGCCACAACACAGGGGACTTTGCTGCAGGAGCAATGATTTGCAGAGACCACTCGCATCTTCAGGGAGCACCTGGGAAAGAACAGGAAGATTTTTTAATTTTCTTTTTTTCTTTTATTAGACCTTCACAGGTGTTTTTTTTTCTTTTAAAATTTTCTTTAAATAGGGAAAACTTAAATCTAACAGAGGTTAAAGAACCTTCTTTAAATATATCAAGGTAGTCATGAAAAAATTCCCCGAATAATGTGCTCTAGAGTAAATTGTTCCTTTAAATGATATTATGCAAGAAATTATGCATGACATCAGAATTATAAGCATAGATAATCAAGGAAAATCTATCAGTCTTAGAGCTGGTCAGAAACTTTGGAAACATGTAGAATTATGCTTTTCCTACTTTTTGATCACCAGCAAACCCAAACCAAAACAAAGAACAGCAGACAAGGGCTGGCGATGTTTACAACCAATGATCTCTTGGTTTGGGATAACTTCAGCAAACCTCCAAAATGTTGAAAATTAAACTTGACTTTTTTATAATTTCTTTTCAAGAAAATCAATTCTTCATCAGAAAAGATTACTTCAACACTGGAGAATGCATATAAATGGCAGAGTAATACAATTCCACTGTGGATCTGTATCTTCCTACATTGATGTTTATTGTTGAATTAAGTTTACTTTTAATTATGTGCAGCTTTCTTCTGCTCTGTTAACTTTAAGAATTACTCTTTGACCTAGAAGCTTAAATCTGAATATACTGATATTCACTTTAATACGTCTGATGCTTATTCTGAGGCTTTAGTATGTAGAACTGGATGAAAAATACTTCTTAATGAGTGACATTAATCTCCACCATCACCCTGTGTTTTCCTAGGATTTTTTCTTGATTGGTTTCTTTCCTCCAGGAATCTGGAGTCTGAAAAATGGGGATATTCATTCCAGAATATTTACTTCCTCTCTATGAAAAATACCTTTCTGTCAGAGCTTATTTGAATCTGAAAAACCTGCTTCCATGGCATATGGAGTTGGTGATCGGGTTTAAATGTTCCAGGCTTTGAGAGGGGAAGAGGGCTTGTCTGGGTTTGGCTTCTGAGGGAGCATCCTTTTCTTTAAAGTCTTAACTGAAGAATGGGACAAACCACCCCATCCATGGTCGTGGGTGTATTCTCTCTTTCCTACATCTGGGAGATAATTAACAATGTTTGGAAAATAATTTTGAGTGATGCTGCTTTATTGTTATTTGGGATGCCGTTTTTGCTCTTAACCTATTGATTAAAAAATATAAGTGAATGTTGTCTTGGTAACCTTCGCAAAACAAAGTATTTTTTCCCTTTACTCTGAAGACTGGGACTGTATAAAATCCCATTTTCTCCTTGAGTCTGTATTTGAAACCATTATTAATCAACAGCTTTGGTAGCTCTGCAGAATTTGCACCAGTAGCTCTGGTAAAGTGGCTTTGAACATCTTCTAGACTGTCTGTGGTTTTTTGGCTGTTTTGGTAATTTATCTCTTCTAATATTGGGGACTAGCCAAAAAACCTTTTCCAGTGGTCATGTATAAGCAACACCCCCACTCTACACTGTACCCCTTGTGCTCATTTCCAGCATGTCCACAGATTTAGGGTACTGATTAGAGCACCTAAAATTAACATGCAATTTGGGTAATGCTTATTCTTTGTAGTGGTTTTTTGTGATTCAGAGAAGGAGGTGAAATATAGTATTGTCTTTGCACGTGCAGTTAAGACAATTCCCTCTTTCCCCCCTCCACCCCCCTTTTTCACCCTACACTTCAGAGGAAAACAAAACAGAAAAAGGAAAAAAAAAAAAAGGCTGGAAGCGCAGGCTAGGAAGGAGGCTGCTGCCCTCTGATGGTTCCCGAGGCGAACAGCCAGGAGGAAGGTGGTTAAAGAGCAGCTGAGAAGATCTCACTTATTTTCTAGCCAAGGTCTCCTGCAGGGTACAGGAGGAGCAAGCCTCAGCTGCTTGGCTGAGCAGGAAGGGATAACTCTGAATGTCCTGGATTATTGCGGAGAATTCTGGGATTTGGGGATTTTTTTTTCCCCTTGGTTTTTGGTTCCTTTTCTCCTAAGAGGTCATTTTGATGGGGTTTGACCACTGCACGTTGCTTGTGCTCCCAGAGGACTGCTTTGCAGTGACAATATGAGGAGGTACCACGATAGCCTTGCCAAAAAGATAGCAGGTGTTTAAGCTTATTGTGCCTGAAGTTGACCTTCATGTGGGACTTGCCTCTTTTTGGGACTGGGGAATATCATCTGAGACTTGACTTTTTTTTTT
>VXBO01002530.1:1157419-1180611 GCA_013400135.1 Rhinoptilus africanus | reverse complement strand
TTTTTTTGAGGCAGGCCATGAAGATGATCAGAGGGCTGGAGCACCTTTCCTATGAGGGCAGGCTGAGAGAGTTGGGGTTACTGAGCCTGGAGAAGAGAAGGCTCCAGAGAGACCTTATGGCAGCCTTCTGATACCTAAAGGAGGTCCACAGAAAGGATGGGGAGGGACTCTGTCAGGGGTTGTATTAGTAGGACAAGGGGTAACAGTTTTAAACTGAAAGAGGGGAGACTTAGATTAGATCTCAGGAAGAAATTCTTTCCTGTGGGGATGGTGAGCCCCTGGCCCAAGCTTCCCAGAGAAGCTGTGGTTGCCCCATTCCTGGAGGTGTCCAAGGCCAGGTTGGACGGGGCTTGGAGCAGCCTGGTCTGGTGGGAGGTGTCCCTGCCCAGGGCAGGGGGTGGAACTAGATGGTCTTCAGGGTCCCTTCCAACACAAATCATTCCATGATTTTGGGGGCTCTGTTACTCATAATGGAGCAGTGCTAAAGTGTGCTTCATCATCAATGCTAAAACTGTAGAAATTCTTTGCCCAAGAACCTTACATTTTAGCTCAGGCTAACACATGTGCTGAAAAGAACACAGCCACCACGAAGCAGGGCCTTTGATGGGCTCCAGTGCTCTCCCAGTACCAGTGTTTCCATTGTCAGCTTCTGAGCTTTTCAAAAGCTGAGTCACCGTTTTAAAGCAAAGGTTTTGACGGATGAGAGGTGGAAGGGAAGGGAGGAGCTGTTGATCGGCACCTTTCAAAGGTGGTGGCGGTACCTGTGCTTTCCCAGCTTGCATCACAGCTCTGCATTTTCCTTCGTGTGTGACAGAATGGGTGACACCGTTTCACCCAATGTGGCTTTATCTGGGCTTGTGTGAATGTACTCGAGTAGTAAAAAGTTCAGCTGCTGCGCCAGTGAATGTTGGAAACCTGGTACAACACAGGTCTGTCTTACCATGAGAACGAAATGCTCACGCGTGTGCCAGGCTAAAGCTCTCCTGTGGGTTTTCATGCCAAAACTCCTCAAGCTGCCTTGCATTTGAGTAGCTGTCCCACTTAACAAAAGGATACTTGGAGAAAAAGCTGCAATCCTGCCTTTTGCACCCAGTCGGTGTGACAAAAGCTGATGTCGCGGGGTGGGGGGACACTGCCATGCTGTCCCGGGTGATCCTGGTTTCAGGCTCTCCTCCCTTTCATCCACCGTCCAAACCTGCCACAGGGCTGCAAGATTAATATTGATTTTTAATTCCCTGATACTCCTATGATAAGAAATCATTACTGTGTCGGCGATACTGTGCTTGATTTAGAACATCGATTGTTAATTCTGGCAGTTCTCCAACCAGCAGAGATTTTTAAATAGCAGGAGCCGGATGACTCGTTAGCAGTATAGCTCCTGGGGGACAGGGATTGGTTTTATTGACTGAGTCTCTTTGCCTGTGGGTAACAGCAAAGCTGCGCTGGCTCTTTTTTTCTATAATTATGAAGTTAACTAGCTTCTGCCGTGCTGTCAAGTAGATATGCCTACATCAAAAATTATTGCCTTTGCCTGCTGTGAGGTTTGCAATGTGTCTTATTAAATGTTTTCAGCTGCTGCTAAACATCAAGGTAACTGATAATTTCCCAAGCATTGAGGATCTTCTGTGTTTTCAAAGGAAAAGCTGCCTTTATTCAGCCTTTCTACTGTTGTTGGATTTGGTGTAACTTTCATCCAGTGTGAGACTTTTCAAGCGAACCATAAAGCTAAAATAGATCTTGCGTAAATAGGAGGCAGAGCTTCTCAGGTGGGAATGTTTTGCCGAATAAAGCTGTATATAATTATTTTTAAATTTGTCAGATATTTCAATCATGATCACTTTAGTAGATACATCCAAGTGATTTATTTAGCCAGAGGAAAACAGTCACTTATTTGGTGAGAGCAACCAGTATGGATAAGGTCAGTGTGGAGTGGGAGCCTTGGATTTCACCCTGGGCAGAAAAAGAAGGATTTTTTTTTTTTTTATGCCCATTGGAGGGGGGAGAGCAGAGGGGAGCTGCTGGATAATCCTCCTCTTGTTCCTCTCCAGCTGCCCAGCTCCTGGCAGTGAGTCATGTTGTTTCCAAGTGTGTTGCCAATGGAGAGCGTGGAGCGCAGAACAAATCCTGCTCAGCTCTGTCCCTGCAGTGCTGGGTGGCTGGGGATGCCTGGCTGGGGGGCTCCGCTCTCCCCCCCAAAGGGTGCAGTGGGTGCTGGGGCAGGACTCCAGCTTTTTTCTGTGTTTCCTACACACCTTCAGACTTGAGGTCCAAGGCAAGGGAGCTTCTCATGCCTCCTGCCCTGGTGAGCTCGGAGCTGAGACCTTGGCTGCAGGAGGGAGGACTCATCTTTCAGCTGGCTTCAGCCTGGACCCTTCCCTTGACCTGCTCAGACACAGCTCCCGGTGAAAAGCTCCGCGCTTCAACTACTGGCAGGTGATGAATGTGTAAAATTACCCCGGGTTTAGATAAGATGGGAGCTTGATTTTTCTTTCAAGAGTGCATCAAGCTGACAGTGCAAGCTTTTTTTCCTTTTTACCTAAGGGTAAACTGCCAGAATTTGTCCTCATTAAGAGGATAAGTGTACTGAACACAGCTTCATTCATTTCAAAGGCTGTCTGGTAGGAAAGAGCCAGACCAATTCCTTTTTGATATCCTAAAAGCTAAATACAAGGTTGGATTATGTTGCATCCTTTCTTTTTTTTCTTTCCTTTTTTTTTCTTCCTCTGGTGGAAGTGGCAGTAACTCAGATGCACAATCCCTTCTTATTGAGCTTTTGGTTCACCAAACGGATGCCTGAATGGTATCTTCCTCTTTGTTCATCCCAAGACTTTGCCCGCCAGGGCCAGCCCTGTCCTAGATGGCTCCTGGGCAGCCTGCTCTATTCTTGGGAGACAGGTAATTCCAGATCTTCCAGAGTTTGTGACTTAACTTGGAGCAGGGGCTTCCAAATCCAGGCAGTTACCCAATAACTGTCCTTTTTGTGGCCTCGTTATAAAATATAACAGCCCCCAGGGCGCACAGCACTTCACAGGGCTGTCTTGGCATTTGGGGGGTAAAAATAGGCAGAAAAGTTTGTGACAGTTTTCTGCTTTCAATTCCCCTTGCATTGCCCCCCCTTGCCTCTCAGATCTGCTCTCGCTGAGCCTCCCCCAGAGCGGCCAAGGTTGGGTACTTCATCCCTGCAGGGACGGGAGCAGCTGCTCCTCGGGGCACTGGGGCTCAGTACCATCGGACACTGCCGCCTTCCTCAGCTCATCCCTGCCTGCTCATGCTCCGTCAGCAGCATCTGCCAAGCTGACGCTGTGGCATGAATCATAGAATGGTTTGGGTGGGAAGGGATGTTAAAGACCATCCAGTTCCGACCCCCTGCCCTGGGCAGAACTAGAACTATGATGCTCAAAACGGAAAGCGTGATCATTTTGAGCTTGAGAAGGAAAGTCTTGTCTTTAATTTGAAATAAAACATTTAGACTAAGAATGTTAGCCACGTACAACTTCAACTACTATTTAAACTTGTGATTTTTAGTGTTGTACTGACTTTGATCTGTAGTTCTCGCCAACACAGGTGAGCTCTCACTATCCAGTGACTTTCCAGCGACATGTGTCTCTACTGCTTCACACCGTACGTGTCAGCAGGTGACCATATTTAAGAGCCAGGAGGTTCAAACAGGCATGAGGGGACATTTATGAGATATTAGGAAGAAATTCTTTGCTGTGAGGGAGGTGAGCCCCTGGCCCAGGTTGCCCAGAGAAGCTGTGGCTGCCCCATCCCTGGAGGGGTTCAAGGCCAGGTTGGACGGGGCTTGGAGCAACCTGGTCTGGTGGGAGGTGTCCCTGCCCAGGGCAGGGGGTGGAACTGGGTGATCTTCAAGGTCCCTTCTAACACAAAACAGTCTATGAAAGTGGGAATGTTTGGGTTTTTTTCTGACATTTCTATGGCAAGTAGTACTTGAGTGCAACAGAAGTACCCAAGCAATAGTGAGCCACTGCTTTTCAAAGCAGGAGACCAGGTATTATTCTATTGCCATGGCTTTATTTCTCTGAGAGCAAGCGCCTGGTATCAGTGTAATTGTATCGTGTGATGGCTGCTGGCCGAGTGTGCCAGTGACAGATGCATGCTGAAACGGTGTGAAAATTTTTGCAGCCCAAGCAAAACCGGGGAATGCCTGGCTTTGCGCCAGCCGTGCTTGCAGGCGCGCAGGGTCTGACGGTTTAACGGCAATGTTTACAGCACAGAAAAGCAGTTCTAGGCATGGTTCTTGTCAGCAGTGGAGAGTAGATAACATCACTCATTTTGGTGACCTATGCCACCCCTCCAGTCTTAGAAACCCTCTTTTATTTTATTTTTTTTCCCCACTCTGCCCTCATCATACTTCTAGTCAAATGCTGAAGCAGGATAGAAAAGCTGTCTGCTTTGATTTCTTTGAAAGAATACTGGGCACTTTAATCGTGAAATTTTATTTTTTGACCTAAATAGTGAGAAGTTCTCTCTTGTATCTTCTCAGTAATGCTTTTTTTTTTTCCTCCATGAGCATCTCTGACATCATAGGACAGCTTCTGAGCATGACAGTGAAAATCAGATTGTAGAGGAAAACAACATGATAAAAAAACTTGTTCTCCTAGCTGCAGAGTGGAGGAGGGAAGGAGCAGAAGGTGCTGACCGCCCTTTTGCACGGTGCACTTTTCCTGGGGCATGTGCATAAGCATGACTTTGTGCGACGGCATCTGTCCCAAGGTCACATCGTCTGCTTGCTTTCCCTTGGAGGGGGGGGACAGGAAGGGAGCTCCCCACTTCTGTGCAGCTCTACAGTGGTGTGTCTTTCTGTGCATATTAAATACTAATTAAGCTGGGCATAGGGATGGTACTGGCTGTAAATCATGGCTAACAAAGCCTGCTATGTGGCATCTGTGTTGGGGCAAAGTCCGGCATAGCGGGTGGGAAAGTGGCGGCTACACCTACTCAAGGTGCAGCTTTGCCTGTTGCTGTTGACAGTAAACAAGGGTCTATAAATAGCCTGGAACAGCATTTGCTAGTATTTCTTCAGATTAATAACTGATAAGTGCTGGGCTCCTGTGCTGTCTTGTGTAGGCCATGGCCCTGTCTTCACCCCAGCCATGGACGAAAGCACTGAGCTAAGGAAGCCTGGACGGGGTCCGTGCTCCTGCTGTCGGGAGGGTTGATGTGAAGGTGGTCAGCCCCAAGCGAGTTTGTCCAAGTGCTCACTCTCCTGTTGATGGACAGGATCCTGCAAGCCTGCCCATGATCACTGGGGCAGTGCCATAGGGAAACACTGAAGATCCCTAAGCAGCTAAGGGACAGCAGTAAGAATTGCAGGACAAAACAAAGCACTCATATCTTAATGACCATTTATCATTGTCCCCAGGGTTCCTGGTGTTTGTGCTGTTTCTGCCTCTTGAGATCCCAAATTACAAGCAAAACAATGTCTCTGATCTTCCCATTTGGACCCAAAGGGTGAAGGAAAAATGCATTCATAGGTCCTGATGTTGGTACACCCCTGCAGAAAGCCAGAGTGGCCACCTTGGGTCTGTCCTGTGGTCGAAAAAATCCAGAAAGTGGGAGTGGGAACCAGCCCCTCTGTGCTGTGTGGGCAAGAGGGCAGCAGTCCTCTTGGAAAGGTGGTGGTATGGAGAGGAGGAACCCTTCTAGGAGTGAGTTTTCCTAGTGATCCCTCTGGAGAAGAACAGAGCCCAAGCTGCATGAGGTCCATTCCTTTGGGATGGTGCTGGCATCATGCACTTTGGGCCATATCTACTCGGAGGTGTTTCAGCAGCACATTTACCAATAGAAACATAGGCATTACATTAAGACCTAAGCTAAAATCAAATTGCTTTGAAGACAAAAAAGGCTATTTTTTAATTGAACTATGTACACAGCTTCAATTTGAATGGAAATGATCAGCCACAATTGTCCGTATTAAATAGTAATTTTTCTCTTCAGTGGTATCCTTAAAACAGAATGACATCCTTTGGTGCATTTTCAATGGGTCTTTCCTGTTCTTTCTTCTTAGAATATCTTGCGTGATCATAGAAATATATGATGATGATAGAAGCAATGTTCAGAAAAATGATGAGCAGCATGATCCAATATGAGTATCCATAAGCGTGTTCAGATTTTACGTGTTTCTGCAGACCAGAAAAACATCCATGGGCCAATTCTGTAGACAGGCCGTTTCCTTCTATGTTCACAGGAAAGAGTATCATGGCTATAAGTATGAAGATTCCTAGAAAGTAAAAATACAAATGTTAGAGGTGAAACTGGAATATTATTTATTAGCTACTTGTAAATAGCCTACTTTAATTGGTTAGAATACATGGACAAAGATTAATCTAATATTTTCCATTAGTAAAATATGAAGGTGTTTGAAGAATTTTTGTCCCATCTAATAATAGTATCTGCCAGGTGTTTTGACATTGGCATATCTTGTCAGTGTTTTGACAATGACATATCTTCTGCTAAATGTAATGGTTTCTCACTGACTATTCTTAGATACGGCCATCTAATGTAATTTTTTTTTTTTTCACTGAATTTAGTGCTGATGAGTAGAATATATTTACTTGCTTTGATAATTTGCCTATTACATATGAGCCCAAAGTCATGGGATATGCAGTATCGCAACTGGATAAAACCCCAAGTCTTCATTCAGGGTTGGCCCAGCTTTGCTCAAGAGCTTAGACTTAGAGACTTCATGTTCTTTCCAACCCAGATTATTCAATGATTCTGCGATGAGCCAAAATGAGATATCTTAGATCTCTATATATTTCCTATAGCCTTCTGAATATGAGTGGAGTTTGGTTACTTTGCCATTTAGCTAAGTAATGCTTTTACATCTCCACTTTCATAGTGCTAATGGAGGTATAATCTCCGAATGTTGGTGAAAATATTTCTATTCCTTTCTCCTGTGCGCTGAAACAGATTCAGGTTTTTGCAGGAGGACATCAGACTTCCAGGCCATCTGGTTGGAGAATTAGGCTTTCAAGATACGCTCACACACTGGTGAAACAATGGAACAGGTTGCCCAGAGAGGTGGTGGAGGGCCCATCCCTGGAGACATTCAAGACCAGCCTTGATGAGGCTCTGAGCAACCTGATCTAGTTGAAGATGTCCCTGCTCACTGCAGGGGCATTGGACTAGATGGCCTTTAAAGGTCCCTTCCAACCCAACAGATTCTATGATTCTAATTTTTCCTAAAAATATGCCCAAGGCAAAATAGACTTTGAGGTCATAGCACTTACAGGGCTGTAAAAAGTAACCACAATCCTCAGTCAACATGAGGGTTTAGTTTCTCACTAATATTTATTTTGGCAAGCCCATGGTCTTTTCATTTCAGGCCAAAGCTTGCAGGTTCTGGCTGGGTAAGGGTGCTGCACTCAGAAAATAAACAGCTTTCTCATGTGATGAGACAATGATCTGCTTGTCTCAAAAGTTGAATAATTTTGTAACCTAGACTATTGCTCACTTATTGTGTTTCAAGGCATCCACAGCCGTTTTATCATCTGTCTTTATACGCTGTGTTAGCCATGGCTGGAGAAAAGAGGTGGGTTTCACACCCTCACCTGTACTTGCTATGATTAAGACTACATTAAGACTATGTACCTATATGAATCCCTTTCCACCAAGGTCTGATTTTGGCAAAGGCAGCTCATGGTACATGGCTTGAGGGAGAGCAAAATCCCGCTCCACCAGCGGAGCATCTTCAGACATGAAGAGCTTTTGAAGGACAAATTGTCCATGCTGAAGTACTCTGTAATCAGATGTCTTTAAAGAATTTTTTCTGCATGCAACGGTAGTGTTAGAGGAATGCATAATCCTATTGAGACAAATTGAGTGTGAGAGCTGAAGCCATTACCACAGCAAGATGAAGAGGGTAGGAAAAGGTGCATGAGGAGCAGCCAGGCTCCTAACGAGAGGTTACACCTCTAGGGAGCTGTTTGACTGAGATCACATCTCTAACAACTCAGCATTTCTACCTCTTTTTTTTTTTTTTCTTCTCTTTTGCCTAAGGAATGTTAAAACTCACTTTTATCTCCTAAAGTGTCTTTTTGAGAAGGAAATAAATTTTTTCCATGACTCAGTCCCCCTAACTGCCACCTGCCCACCATGTTAATGCTATTGTGTTGAACTCATCAGCATTTTTCAGAAATGAAGGTAGAGTCTGTCCTATAGATGAGACCTTAGAGGCCTAATTTGGTATGTAGGTAACCCAGCAACAAATATGCTACAAATACCATAAACTAGTGACATAAGGACTTAAAGAGGTTACAAATTGCACTGTAGTCACATCCAGTGCATACTTTTCTGTTATGTTTTTGCTCTGTATTTGCCAGTTAACTCTGCTCTCAATGTGCATTATGCATGAAATGATGCTGCACCTATTGGGGCTTTCCCATTTCCATTTTTGCTACCAGTGAATCCAGACTCCTACTGACTGCTGCTGCCACTTTGAGTAAATACTATTTTACTGGTACTTAAAATATAGTTTTCAGGTATCCCAGCAGACACAGTTAAAAATCAAAATCAGAATACTTTTCCAAGTATTTTCTTCTATAGATAGATATTTCTTAATCTTGGAATCAATAAAAATACTGTATTCATCCATATGGTGGGCAGAAAGTGGTCAGCACAGATGCGTTACTCACCGCATAAGGAATTCCAGGTATAGACTCCGATGGGTCCCAAAAACGTCTGATAGGGATTACTGACCGCATTAGTGCAGGTAAATCCAGAACTCAGAAGGGAAACCAGTAAACTGAGAACCACAATCACGATAATTGCAGTGATGGTGCTTTTCGCCTTGGTGTTGCTCAGGTTAGCTGCAACTGAAATACAGCGTCTCAGCATCGATGATCAGCACAGTCCAGTAGGTTTGATGGCCTTATCGCTTACTAACATGGTTGTAATTAAAAGCTAATATCCAAAGATTTGGCTGAAAATGAACCCAAATCCAAACTGTGATGAAGGTACATTAGCCTGAAATAAGTGCCCAACTGCTAATCCTGCAGGTACACAAACTTCCCAGGCATTGGATTGGGTAGTAAACTTCTTTCTTAATAATTCTATAAATATTTCCTCTTTACAAGGCCAGACAGAAATCTGATGCCTAAATCGGATCAGAAAACTGTTTCTCTGCCCATTGTTCCTGAGATATCTGCCAGCTACTACACTTGCCCGATTTAAAACTTGGCTCCAATTGTAGATTATTTCCTTTTAACATAGCAGTGGTCCCCCTCTTATGAAATAAAACTGGCAAGTGGAACAACTTCTAAAAGTCCGGTAAAACCATTAGCCTGGAAGGGATAGGTGCATTTGTAGGACAAACGTAACTGAACATGGTCATTCATGGACAGATGAGGCATGGTTGGCCATCGGGCTGGTGTTCATACCCTGACTAGATTTGTCTCTGGACGCATCCTGAGGAAAAAAAAATGGTGGAGACAGTACTTGCTCTCTTCTTTTGAAAGAAAGGAGCAACTCCTGCTTTGTTTTCACTGGGAGGACTGGATACATGGGATCCTCTGGCTCCCAAGGCCTGTGCTTCGTGCTCAGAGCTAGTGGCCCTGGGCTCGGCAAGGGGAGAATGTGGGCTCCCAGCTGCTGGCTCAGCCCTGCCCTGGGGCTCCTGTGCTCAAGGTCTCCACTCCTGAGGCCAGATGTCAAGGAGTCTTAACATCGAGCATCCTGACACCTCTCCTTTTTGGTCTGTCTTACTAGAGTCTGTACTTGCAGATTGTTGCCTGATGTAGTTTCTGCAGGTACTACACCTACATGGCTGGCCATATATACTTGGCACATATAGTCACCCCCTCCAGGACTGTGGTCAGTTTTAATGGTTTTGCCTAAATCCTTCTAGTTATTTGATATGGTCCTGATAATAAGAAACACAAATGCGAAAGCAAGACACTCGGAGTGTAATTGCAGTGTAGCTGACTGGCAATGTCTTCTTTTCCGTCTTTCAATTTAAAGATTGAAAAGGCAACTATAATGTGTCTGTGGCTGCCTTACCCTGTAACAACTAAGACAACAATGTTTTCAAGCTCTGTTCAAATGGGCGTTGTAGTAGACAGCCATCTGCAGGAAAACCTCCTTTCTAGGCTGCTTTTAATATAAAGCCATTACAGCAGAATATTCAGTGCATAAATTAGAGAAATTATACCAGTAAAAACATCACCAAAATAGTAAAAACCCCATAAAAAGAAAATAAAGACTCGTCACAAAAAGAAGAGCTATTGGAAATAAATTAAAAGGAGAGCTTCTCTCTCAATTTATGTAATATTCCCAGTAGAAGTTAATTTCTGTTTGAGGAAATGGTAGGTAAGGATGCGTTATGGAAATAGATGCAAATTTAAGCGATTCTAAAAGAATAGGAAAGACAGGCATTCAGAAAGCATGACTCAATAAATAGAAGTGAGCACAGCACCGGCTGCACCATGCCCCCGCGCTGAGGCAGCGTTACTGCTTGGACATTGCCTAGTTCAGGAAATAAGTTTGGAGCGGAATCAGACAGGTTTGTGTCATTTCCCTCTGTCAGCCTCACTTAATTTTGTCGCTCAGAACATCCCCAGAATTGACTGCCTACAGCTATTGCACCCCCTGATTGATCTTGTTCATCTCTGATATTGATTTGCAGTTTAGGGGAAGTAATTTTGTCAGACTCCACCTGTTGTAATCACGCCTGCAACAGCGTAAGACTCGAGGTTCTAAATAGAATGCTGTTTTGTGGTGGCAGATATTTTTTTCTAAATAAAGCAGTCTGTGCAAACTGAAGGAACCTACAGTCACTGACCTACTTGAATGGGACTGATAGCAACCCACAGCTGGATAACCTTGGCATCAGGGCAAAATAACCGAATCCCTGAATGAAAGCAGAGGGTTTTGCCTTTGCCAGATCACTCCTAAATTTTCTGTATCTTCTTTCTTTTTTTTTTTTATCTTTAACTGTTGTATGGTTGGATAGAATTTCCTGAATTTTACTAATCTGAGTGTGAATGACATTTTAGCTGAGAGGCTGGATGTCTTTTCTAGGCTTGCTTATCTGGCAGCTTTTATGAGGTCTATGATTGCTCAAGACACATAATGAATTGTTCATTTTAAAAAAAGAAAGAAACAAAAAAAAGCCAAAGTAGAGTTCAACCTAACTTTCCACTTTTCAGGAGATCCCATAGCACAGCTGGAACCTGATGATAACATTAATGAAGTTCCAGCAATTTTCAGACATTTTTCATGTATTTTAAAAGTTGGAAAGTTATTCGATTCCTCTCTGCTACAGCAAATTTCAAAGACTTCCTTGTGTGCTGTTGGCCTTGCTGGTTCCAGTAGTCGGATAAATCCTGGCTTTACAGGACTTTATGGGAGTGCCTCTTCCCGCACCTTGCTCACAATTTGTACGTGTTTGACTTGGAAACAAGCAAAGCTGGAAACAAGCTCTTTTACAGACTATTATATTCATAGGTTGTTCCTTTCTAAGACAAATCATTAAAACAGCTAACGAAGACTCTAAGGACTTGAGTTACTTAATAACTCTTACATTCTGCCAGATCTTTCTGCTCATCCCCAGAGCCTCCGAAGTAGCCGTGTTGATTTATTGCTCTATTAAGGTTGTTCATGGCACTCTGTTAAAGAGGCAACTGCGACCAGGCAGCTCAGGCACTGTACACTTGCAGAAACCATATTCCTTCATTTGTCTTTTATGCCCAGAAATTTCTTTTAATGTTGTGGTTTTCAAAATAATACGCTATGGGCTTTGGAAAGGCTGGTGAGCATCTACTTTTTCTACGGCCATTAATAAAAGCTCATGTGGGCTATTACTAACAAGTACTCTGCATCCCCAAGCTATTGTCTTTGATTGACTCTTTCATGATTTCCATTCTCCTCGTCTCACACTCTAATATGATAATGCCATTTGAGAAACGCACTCAGGGCACACAGCAGAGACCCCCAGCCAGGCCGCACTTGCTGGGTGACAGATCACACTGTGATTTAAAAGGATGCTTATGACTCTTCTCACTGGTGACTGAAATGTTAGAGTGGAGAAAGCACAGCACTTCATTTCTCCTTAGCACAGGCAATCCACTTACTGAAGGATATCATCAAACAAAAGACATCTACTGTCTTAGGAGGACCTGATTATTTGAATTTAAAAATAGTATATATGCAAATCTGTGAAGTATTTCTTCTACTTCAAGAATGTACAGAATCATACTTAATATAAATGTGACAATCATGCCTATTATAGAGCCTAAGAATTAATTTAAAAGCAGTTCCTTTCGTCTAGGATATATGCCCAACTGAATTGGTGAGGGGTGTGGGCAAATCCATATTTAGACTATTGATAAAGCACGACTTTCTTTCAGCGGCTGTTGAAGGCAATGAGCAACTCCTGAAACTCCCTCATTTTGTTCATCTCCAAACAGCTTAGATTTGGGAATTTAGATGATATTTTGTAAATTCTAAGCACAAAACCCTAAATCTGGTGGTGGGAAAATGCCACCACCAACAAAATGCATGTAGACCGTACAAAAAATGGAAACCTTTTACTGATGCAAGCGTTCTGGGACTGCTTGTCATGAATTGTAATTAGAATTTATACATCTGTAGTGCCCAGGCACTGGGATTGGGTTGTGTCAGCTGCTGTGCAGACCAAGGCAAGACATGTGCCCCGAATTCCTGCCAGATTGCATCCTCGCCCTGCAACCAGCTCTCCATGGGTGGACTCCTGGTTTCACATGGAACCCGATTAAAATCAGCAAGTCTGCCCGCATGGGGCTCGAGCCAACTGGCATGGAGGGAGATATAATAGTATATAAACTATTTTTATAAATGCATATTTACTCTTCTAAAAATTACTTCAATTATTCTGATATGACTGTAAATAAACTGGTTTGAATGACTTGTGATTCTGTATTAATTATGGAATGATCTCAATATATGCTGTATGCTTTGCTAGGAACACTGCTGTGTTCGGCTTTTTTGTGCCAATATAATTGCTATAATGTGAAGTGGCTTGTGTGATACAAGCCTGATGTGTGCCTGAACGTACAGATACAATTTCTGTACTAAATTCAGGTGCGAAAGTGCTCGCAGATGGCATCCACCTGGAGGCTCAGGTCTGCTGTGCTCCACCTTGGTGGCTTCTCTGTGATGGGACATCTTAAAACTGCCTATTGAAAAAGAAAATATTGTTTGACCTACTCCTGCTCTTCCAAATTGTCATTAGTTTTCTTTTGACTGGCTTTTTTTCACTTTTTCACGTGCATATCTGCATCTTTGAACTCGGTAAGACAGCAATATACATAAAATCAGCGCAAATCCTTGATCCTCACAACAGCTTTCAGGTTTATCCACCTTTGGGCTTTGTGAATGATTTTCTTCACATCAGCAGAGCTACTTTTGCATAAAGTTAAGTAAATCTTTGCAGAACTGCGTCAAAACAGTATTGAGTCTGTGGTTCATAGTTGGTATACATAATTTCTTGTTTGTTTTGTTTTTTCTCATGTTTTACATCTCATACCAGGATTTTTCATGCTTTTCTTAACTTTCTCCAAGGTTGCTCTAGGTAAAAGATCTTCCCCTTATTTTTTAACTTTGTTTTATTCTCATCTAGCATCTCTCCGCCCTTATCTCTCTTTTTTTCTGTCTTCCTTAATTATTTAGCCATTTTTTATTCTTTTTTCTTCTGTAGTAATTCTGCCATTGAAGACAAAGACCAAGAACTGCAGATGCACAAGCAGTAAGATCTGTTGTATATGTCTGTTGCAAATCAACATAAGATACAGCTTAATTTGTACCTACTGGATGTTTGCTGAACTTTTATTCCAATAACCTTGTTTCCAAAGATCATGTCAGGGTTTTTTTGGAAAGTCACGATGACGAGGAGTCACCTGAAAATTACACCTTGGGTGGGGGAAGAAGGGCCTTATAAAAGATGACAAACTATGTTGTAATCCATACTTCAAGGTCTAGCATAATAAAACCCAAAACACATGAGAGAGCATAAGGTTTGACAACACTAACCAAATGGTTAAGTTTGATAATAGTGCTTTAAAATGGAATGGTGTGCTTTTAAAGGAGGAAATACAAGGAATACTGTCATTAATGTGCAGGTCCAGCACAGGTATAAACACCATTTATATCTAAATAATAGATTTATTTGGTTGGTTCTTTTCCCTTCAGCAGCCTCATAAAACCTTCTTCTAGAAAAATGATGCTAATTTGATAGTAGGTGGCAAAGTGTTTTAAATCAAACAATTTAACATAACAAAATTTTTAAAAAATCACAGAAGGTTAATTATGTTCGTAATCCTTTCACAAAATGGTAATTGAATGTTGCTTTTCTGTTCCTGACTGAAAGCTTCTGAAAATTAAAATCAATTTTACATACAGCTCCTATTCTGTATTTTTCCCTTGTTCCAAGGCATAGGCCAAGATCACAGGTAATTAGAAGTTCTCACAGATTCGTCACAGATGAATACAAGAACAAGCCGCGGCTCTTACATCCATCACCTGCATGAGCAAGAAGATGCCATCCATTTCCAGGCACAAAACCACTCACCTTGGAAAGTCTTTTCTGGAACCACAAGTCCCACATCGACAAGCTGTTCGCAGGTGCCACTAAAAAGTCCATAGGTGAGACTCACCATAACGCTGGAGTTTGTCCCAGAAAAGTGAACCTTGCTACTCACCCAGTGCGGGGTGGCCAGAGCAACACAAATGATCACAAAAGAGCAAACGCAGGTCAAAAAAGCGGCTGAAAACATGCCTGTTTTTTTTCTGGATGGCATTTTGTCAGGCAGAGATTTTCCACCAGTTCAGAGTGTTTTCTTCTCTTTGGTCCTGTTTAGCATGAGATTGTTTCCTTCTTCTTGCTACCCGGGATCTGCTCTCTGTGTGAGCAGAAAGTTACCCTGGTGAACTTTAAGCTAACAGCTGCGGTAATAAAAATGTAAAATAATTGAACTTTGGTCTGGAGACAAGGTGTTGCCATAGTTACAACCAAACCAGGCTGGGAAAGGCCGGGAGGAATCATCGGCGGGTGATTTATGATTGCCCTGCCGACCCGTAGCTCTTCAGATCATGGCTCTGGAGACACCTCCTACAGCCCGACGCCTGCGGGGCCTGGACTCCCCACTTGCCTCAATGGTCTCTGCTGGAGGTTTTACTCCTTGACAAAACTTTCTGGCCCATTCTTGCTTTTTTCTCTTGAAAGGCTGATAACCAGGCCGGAAAGAACTTCTGCTAAATCTCTATCTAATTTATTACAGTAAAGATTAATAAAATGTTCTTTTTCTTCTCAAATTCCCACCTTGCTCTTTGTGAAAAGCTTGGGTTGGTCTCGGCTTTTGGGGGAGTAAGGAGGTTTTTACATACTGTCAATATCTTATTTGCTAAGGAAGAGCTGTAATTCTTAATTAAATTCAATATATTTTCATGCAGTAACTACATACATGTCAGGATAAAGTGAAAGAGATTCCATTTGTTTTTATTTCTATTAATTATAATGTCATTATCCTATATTATACTGAACTCGTGCTTCTGGATCACCCAGGGTTTTTTTAACTAGCCTTTAGAAGTCAGACTGTTTTAACAGTGCTGCTAAATAAACCTATTGAGTTATCTTTCTGAAGCTTGTGTGTACTCTACAGGCAGTGAGAGATTAAAGTTTTATGAATTTGAAAAGGGAAAGAATTTCTTGGGGGGAGAAAATACCTGTTCTTTAACACGGTGATATTATACCGTAATTGTTGCAGCGTTATGATTTCTTGATTCAAAACTTTAAAGCCGTCATCGCATTTGAAATCAATCTGTTTTATTTCGGAGATGTCCAACTGGTCTTTGGTAAGATATGGTCTTATGTATTTTTTTTCCAAATTATATGGGACTTTAATGATACTTTTGATGTCATTGCTTTTAAGAATTTATACATTTTATTCACAAATAATTTATATATTTTAATGTATGTATTTGTATATTATATTTTATATATACATATTCATATATGTACATAACACACATATAGCAAAATCAGTCAGCATACAGTTTAAAGAACTGAAGAGCAAGCAGAAGCTTTTCAGCCCTTCTAAAGAAATAAGAAACAGAGCCCTGCCTCTCATTTTCTGTCCAGTATTTCAGTTAAATTTTAACCAGAGTAGTATGGGTAAACTTCGTTAGACTGATCCACCCCTACATGTTTATTAATCCAATAGTTCTATTCACTGTTTAGTTGCATACAAAGAGCATAGTCCAAGTACTTATAGTCTGAGGATATTTTTTAATAAACAGAGGTAAA
Organism: Rhinoptilus africanus; assembly: GCA_013400135.1. Lineage (NCBI taxonomy): Eukaryota > Metazoa > Chordata > Aves > Charadriiformes > Glareolidae > Rhinoptilus > Rhinoptilus africanus. Next base: position 1,164,311 of record VXBO01002530.1, on the reverse strand, counting down.
AAAGCAGTGCCGCTAGCCCCTTACAAAATATATTTTAAATATATGTGTTTAAGAATTGATATTTGTCTTGGTACTAACTCTGAGGGAATGAATTTTCAGCTGCTGTTCAGTGGTTCTCCTTTGGTGGGTTTGAGAGAACTAAATTTAAATGAACTGAGCACCCACACCTTTAAAAATGATAAATAACAGAGGTGAAGAGCTGCAGTGGATAGCCTATAGTTCCTTTCTAAGAAATATCATTCAATTATATTTAGTTTTCAGTGACTCAAGTTTCTGCAGCTCAAATCATTGAAAGTCTCCTGTGGCGAAGGGAATTGCTCTGTAAATGCGTTTGTTACCTTTTTCTTCCATGTCACCCTGAAGTTAATCTATTCTCTGCCCATGGTACGATTCCCGGTGTCTTTTTTTCTCGCAGCTCCCTAAAAAAGTATCATATAACTTGTAACAAAAATTGTAGTTTGATGTGACACACCTCATCACTTGAGAAAAAAGAGAAGAGATTGGTTTCCTCCAACTCAGAGAAAACGTTTCCTGACCAGCACCTTCCCAGCTCTGCCCCTACAACGCAGAGTCATCCCTGCACACCAGTCAAACGGAAAAATCAGAGTAATTCGTTATGTATCAGATGGACAGCAAAGAGATTTGGAATCCTTTACTATATAAAATTACCTATCACCTTGTATTTTTAAAGGTAGAGTATGTGGATATTTCACTTCTGTTTACTTGCAAGTTAGTTTGCTTTAAGCAGCCAGATATGTAAAACTAAAAAATTAAAGCTTTTAATTGCGGATATTTCAAATATGTTTGTTTTTCTAGGTTACAAACGCATTCTTACATGTGGAAAAAAAATCACATGGTGGTCTGTTGCTTTGCCCACAGCTCCGGATGGATGCCATGCCATCTCTTGACGGATGCCGTCATCTCCTGAGAGATGCCATCCTCATCTCCAGCCTGTAGCGGGCTGGGTCCATGGGCTTACTCCCAGCTTGCTTGCAGGTAAGTGTGCTCGGCAGCAGCTGGGGAAATTCGAGGTGAAGCCACTGCAAATTATTATCTGTTCTGCTCCAACTGCAGTTCACAGAATCAGAGAATGGTTCAGGTTAGAAGGGACCTTGAAGTCCCAGCTCCCTGCCCTGGGCAGGGACACCTCCCACCAGACCAGGCTGCTCCAAGCCCCGTCCAGCCTGGCCTTGAACCCCTCCAGGGATGGGGCAGCCATAGCTTCTCTGGGCAACCTGGGCCAGGGGCTCACCGCCCTCACAGCAAAGAATTTCTTCCTAATATCTCATCCAAATCTCCCCTCTTCCAGTTTAAAACTGTTCCCCCTCATCCTATGGCTCCCCTCCCTGATCCAGAGTCCCTCCCCAGCTTCCCTGGAGCCCCTTTAGGGACTGGAAGGGGCTCTAAGGTCTCCCTGGAGCCTTCTCTTCTCCAGGCTGAGAAGATGTTTCTTCAGATGTCTGGTGATGTTTACTGATGGTTTAAAAAATTACGTATTTAGTTAAAATCTTTCAAGTAAAAAACAACTGATAGATGTCAGGATGATTTAGCAGAGTGGTCGGCAAAGAGTTGTGCTGATACTTATGATTTTCCTTGGACACCACCTTGGTGGTACATCCTTGTATATCACATAATGCTATCGCATCCTTTTTATTTTCCATTTTCCACGTCTAATTGCAGAATAGCTCAGCATCTGAGGTGGCAAGATCCTTGAGCTACACTTGGCCCCAAAAGGGGATGATAAATCTCCCCACAAGGCAGATGGATGTGCAGCACTGTAGGGTCAGGACATGCATTACCAACATTTCCTCCACCTCTTCTAACATGGATAAATTGTAATTGAAACACATTATTATAAATGTACAATAGAATATGAGATTGATTTTTTTCCTCTGGTGGCTTTGCAGCCAGCATGCTGAGAGGTGACAGAAATATCGAGGTTTGTTTATGCCCTGGGGATGAGGTGAGTGAGATCGGATAAAGCATCATGGATTTTATTGTAGCTGGAGATGAAAAATTTGAAGCTCAACTGAACTGCAAAATGATTGCAACAGCTGTTTGGGAAAGTGAGGGGGATGCAAACACAACACTTTTTGTGTCTCCATACCTTGTGCGGTGGATTTGTACTACTCCATCTTCTGATTTCATTCCTCTCTTGCTCTGACCCTTTTTACAGTGCGATTGAAAAAAACCCACCACAACATGTTTTAAATGTTGTTTGGATTTCTTCCCAGAAAGTGACTAAATCTCCTCAGCCGAAAACTCCATTGCTAGATAGTTATTGACTTCTGAGCTCTTAGACGGGAGTGGATTGGGAAGTATTGGAGTGACGGCCAGAACACTGTGCTGCCCCCAGCACCTGTGGAGCAGCACCCTCTCACACAAGCAGTCAGCAGGAACAGCGGCTGGTGGGTTCCAGCTTGAAAGAAGAAAAGGTGGAAGATACCAAAGCCATCCCACTGGTATGAAAGCAAATGGGATGAATAAAACTCTATATTAAAACAATTGCCTGCTGCAAGAGCATTCCTCAGTCCTACCACCTGAGTAACCTTGCTGGTGTCTTACAATACAACTGTGTTTTGTGCTCAGACACCTGAAAAGTTGATGGCCAAATATGCCTGATTTTGGTAGAGGAGGAAAAGCCATGTTCAGCGTCTCCTCCGCTTGCCACAAATGCTCCTTGCCCAAAGGGGAACGCCACTTGCCTTGCATGAAGGCTGCAGGGACAGGCCTTCAAACTGCCTTTTCTCAAAGATTTTGAGATTAAGAAATTACCCAGCACTAAGTTTTGATAAGAAAATAATTATTCTGTTGGAAAGTTTATCTCCTAAATCTTCTCACCCAACTCGTGCCAAGGCAGGTGAAGGAGAGGCGGACCGCAGCAGCAGCTCACTGAACATCCAACTCCTTGCTCGTCCTGTTTCTTTCCATTTCCAAGTTGTAATATGCTTGAGGTGTGTGTTTTCCATTTTTCTTTAACCCCACAGGTCAGTGACCACAGTCAACAAAAGGGCTGAGTTCCACTAAAGCCTCTAACATGTCCAAGGGTATCTTTTTTCCATACCTCAAAAGATGACTTGCAAAACTTCAAAATAATGTGTTTAGGCATTAAAATTTTGCTGTCATTCATGACTGAATAGTGCAAGTTGTGTGGTCAACTACATTTTATTGAAGAGTTGGGGAAAAAAAGCCTCCTGGCTTTGTAAGAAGCAGCAAATATGGCCTTTGCAATAATTTCTATTTAATAAAATGTGGCTTTGAAGCTGCGTCAAGGTTTGTAATGTCTAGAACAAACCCTGGAGATGGAGAGAAGAGCCGGCAGGGCAGGCTTTCATTTACTGCAATTTCTGTAACAATTATAAAGATATGTAGTCTTCAACACTTAAATATATTCCTAGATACTCATAATTTTAGATTCCAAATGTAAAAATCTTAGACAAATACCTCTTTGAAGTCATTAAATTAGCTACTGCTGGGATGATACGTATTCTCATGTCTTTGCCCAATTATCTGTACTTTAAAGAGTTTTTTCCAGTATTTTTAGGCTGAGATACACTTGCAGTTACAGAAATCACGTGTCTGTATCTGTTATTTTCTGGGTTGCCTTGTATTTTTTAACTTCTTCAGTACATTTACAATTCATGTTCCAGTATATCAGGAGAGGGACAGATCTACCCTGCTGCTACCAAGGGCATCGCGGCCATTTCACAGTGCATGTGGAAGCCAGGTAAATATTTGGAAAGCTTTTGTCTAAGTGACGGAAAGTGGAAGGATTATGCTCAGTATCATTTATTTTAATATGTCTATAGATGGTCCTCCTTGAAATCCTTTCTCTCAAGGCTGTGACCATGCACTATTGTCTTTTGGGCACTTTACAGAATGCAGAAAACATAATTTTATCTTACTTGGTGCTATCAGGTTCACTGTCATGCTGGAATATCTGAAATAAATTTTTGGTGGTCAAACATTGCCTATTTCCTACTGTATATTTCTTGCGCTTGAGGCAGAGAAGACACTTTTCATAACGGGGTGCAAGCAAAGTGACTATAATTTCTCACAGGAAAATTTCCACCACTTCTACTGGAATAATGTTACTTCCAGAGTGCGAAACAAGGGATGCAGGTGCTGGGTCCTGCCAGAAGCTGTCGGAGGTCCTGCAGCTCCTCTGGCAAATTGGAAGCAGAGGTGAAACGGCTGCCAAAGAGCTGACATTTCTGAGAACGTATTTGATTTGTGATGGAAAGAGGGGAAAAGACAGATGATCAGTGGACTGTGAGATAGACAAAGAAAAGCCGCTGTTTGAGTTCTGTTGGGCTCAAGATGCAGGCGTCTACCTATTATTGTCTTATTTTTGCTAGTCTTCCAATTTCTTAAATTTATTTTCTGATGAAGCAAGTAAGCTTCGTTTTTCTTCTTCTCCCCTTGCTTAACAGCAGAAATTCTCTTCAGACCTTCTCTGGAGAGAACTAAAAATGGGGCTAAAGAGTCTCCATTCTTCAGAGCCCAGCTCCTAGACTTTGTGGAATGCTAATCTAGTTTTTTGGATGAAGCACTATATCAGGGAACATCACAGTAGGTTGTTTTTGTCTAGCCAGCAACTGAAGATTAAAATCAGCCTCATATTTACTTGCTCCCAGTCGCTCCAGCCCGTTAGTGCATCTAAGACACAGCAGCTCGAGTAGAGGGTTCTGGAGCAAGGAAGATTGGATGTAGTTTCTTTTATAAGTTTATTTCACAATTGTATAATTTACTTAGATATTCCCCTTACCTACAGTAAATCCCCTCCCCCCAAATAATGTATTACTAACTATAATGTTCCTTTTCTTTGGTTCTTTATACTACAACTTTAGCTTCACATTTCTTTCTCATGACTAATTAATTTTGGAACCATGGTATAACAGAACTTTTAATTTCTTCACTAATAGAAAATGTGGTAATTTTATCCAACACGTAGAATAATTCCATTAATTTTATTGCTTGGATATAAGCAGTCATTTAAATTAATATACAATTTCTTGCAAATGGTTACTAGTGAGAAAATTGCTGACTTGCAGTCATTTGATCTACAAACACGTTCATTAAAATCAAACGCCTTCCTTATAGTGTGCCCATTTGTGCTATGTCTGCTGAAAAAATTTAGCGTTCTACTAAATTGCTGTTTCCTAGTCAACACGATGCCAAAGGGACATAATTAGGCTCTGATTAAGTTTTCTGCAGAAGACACAAATATTCACAGATGTTCTAATATTTTGTTTTGATGGTCTTTTCATACAATCCCTAATTGTCTAACATCCTTTGGTACACTTAAAATAAATATGGTGGGCATGGATATGGGTTTTTGAAAGTGATATATATGCGAGGTCCTCCTGGAGGAGAGATTTCTTCTGCAGGGAGATTTTCTTGTTTTGTGAGAGGTGGTATCCCAGGGACTGGAGACAAAAGAAAGCAAGATGTGCCTTCAGACTCACTGATTCTCGCCTTTTCTTCAGTTATCCCCTCCTCCCTGTCCTACTTTTCAGCCTGACGTTTCTATTCTGGGTTTCACCGTCTTGATTCATCGGCCCCAGGCAGCCCGAGCTGCTGCAGAGGTTTCTTGGAGGGGAAAGTGGGTGCAAAATGCCTTGGACTTGTCCTTTCCACCCCAGTTCTGGTGGAGCAGCTGCAGGTTGATGCTTGGGTGCGCAGGAAGGAGAAGGATCCTGGGAGAATGTCCACTCTACAGGGAACTCTCCAATCCCTCCAAGCACCATCACACCAGGAGTCTCAGGAAAGGAGGATGCCCAGCCTCACTCTGCTGCCCAAGGAGCACTTGGTGCCACTGAATGCCTGGCCCCCGTGCTCCTGTGCATCCTCCGTGCTGCCTCTGCGAAGTGCAGGAAGACACGAGGCACTTCCAACATGTCCTGAGAGCAGGTCTGGCTGCTAAAGTTTTGGCTTCTGTAGTAATCATGAGCATGCCAGGCAGTGGAGCCGAAGTCCTGCTTGAAACTTTGGTGTTAGCACACCGTAACTCACAGAATCAGAGAATGGTTTGGGTGGGAAGGGACCTTAAAGCCCACTCAGTGCCACCCCCTGCCCTGGGCAGGGACACCTCCCACCAGACCAGGCTGCTCCAAGCCCCGTCCAACCTGGCCTTGAACCCCTCCAGGGATGGGGCAGCCACAGCTTCTCTGGGCAGCCTGGGCCAGGGGCTCACCCCCCTCACAGGAAAGGATTTCTTCCTGAGGTCTCATCTAAATCTCCCCTCTTCCAGTTTAAAATGCTAACCCCTCATCTTATTGCTCCACTGATCAATAATTCCTCCCCAGCTTTCCCATTGCTCCCTTTAGGGACTAGAAGGTGCTCTAAGGTCTCCCCGGAGCCTTCTCTTCTCCAGGCTGATCCCCCCCAGCTCTCTCAGCCTGTCCCACAGCAGAGGGGTTCCAGCCCTCCCAGCATCTCTGTGGCCTCCTCTGGCCCCGCTCCAACAGCTCCGTGTCCTTCTGCTGTTGGTGCCCCAGCGCTGGAGGCAGCACTGCAGGGGGGTCTCACCCAGCGGAGCAGAGGGGCAGAATCCCCCCCTCGCCCCCCTGCCCACGCTGTGGGGATGAGCCCAGGCTGGGGTGTGTGTGTGGGGGGGTGTTTCTGGGCTGCTGGTGCACATTGACGGGGCGTGTTGAGTTTTTCATCCGCGAACACCCCCAAGCCCTTCAGCTCAGGGCTGCTCTCCATCCGCTCTCCCCCCAGCCTGGATTTGTGCTTGGGATTGCCGTGCCCCAGGCGCAGGACCTTGCACTTGGCCTTGTTGAACTTCACGAGGCTGGCACGGTCCCACCTCTCCAGCCCGTCCAGGTGCCTCTGGATGCCATCCCTCCCCTCCAGAGCGGCGGCCGCCCCACGCAGCTCGGTGCCG
>VXBO01002530.1:1143569-1157045 GCA_013400135.1 Rhinoptilus africanus | reverse complement strand
CCGGCCCCCGGCGAGGGGCCAGCGTGGGAACTTCAGCTCAAAAAAGCCGTTTATCCCCTTTCGGAGGCATCAACACCCTTTTCATCCTCCTTTTTTCTGAGGTGAGCGGGGCTGTGGGTATAATGCAGCATTTGGACCAACAACAGGGGGGTGACATGGCTGTGTACAAACTCTTCCTCTCCTTTGGGCAAGATTAGTGTTGTTTGAAATCTGTATGGCTTCTATTTGTGCCATTATTGGCTTCCTATGACGCTGGCCAGTTGGTTCATGCTGCCGACAGCGCGGTGCCCCGGCAAATGCTGTGATTTGGGATGAAGTGGTGCCCAGAGGAAGGGGGTCGTGGGGGGAACTGGCATCGGTGCTGCTGCCTGGGTGGCCTTGGTGCTCTCCGGTGGCCCCATCCCTTTGGCAGAGCCGATGGGCATGGCCAGGCTCCGGGGAGCCCAGAGCCACTGACAAGGAAAGCGCCTGGGTAAATCCTGCAGCTCGTGAAAAACTTAATGTTTTCCTTATGCAGGCTGTTAGGGAGAAATCAAATGAGGCTTTCATGGAAGAAATCAAATTTGTTACTTCTAAAACCAAAGGTATTGTGTTTTTTCCCCCATTGCTTATGGTTTTGCTTAAAATACTGGGAAAAAGAATGACAAATCTCACAAAGATACTGAAAAGACAACTTTGAATTGTCTCCAACCACTGGACTGTTTTTGCGCTTTAATTGTGGGTTGTAGAAAGGGTTAATGGATATCTGCTATGAGATAGAACAGTGTTTTTTAATTGGGAAAGGGTGTGTCTTATTTTTTTTCCAGTTTTTCTGTGAGGTTCCTCTTCTTGTGGCTTATTTCTATAGAGCGAGGTGATGCGCTGTGTGATCAGCTGCCTCGCTTCTGAACCACTGCTGGTGCCTGATTTGTACGGGGTAGAGACTGCGGAGTTGAAAGAAATGACATCGCTTGCAAGCTTTTTCTTTCCCTAAGATTTTATAAGCTCTACGAGAAAACTTGGATAGTAGAAATAAAGATGCTGAGAATTGAAAAACATTTATTATGTGCGCGGCAATCTCGGCTTCTGTAATTGTTGTGCTTTGGGGCCTGTAAAAACAAATGAACAAAGTAACTTTTGATGAAAATTAATGACATTCAGCTGGAAACTTGATGGCAATGGGGGGGTAACGATCTCTAATTATTGTCCATAGGGCTGGGGTTTTGCGGGGCAGCCTGCCTCTGCTTTGTGCAGGGGGTGGCACTTGTGCCCCTAGAGGGACAGGGTTAAGGACGGAGGTGGGACAAGCAGGGACTACCCGGCTGAGGTCTCAGAGCCGAGTGGGGCCGTGATGGTGGGGATATACGGGGGCTCTGCGCAAGGGGGACTGAAGGGAGTTAAGCTAAAAACGTTTGTTTTTCTCAAGGGACAAAAATCAGGTGTTCTAGAAATGTATGAGAGGAAGGGAGAGAAAAAAATGCGAGAAACATGGTGTGGGTGTTGTGTTTGACTGCTTTAATTTGCTCTGACTTTGCTGACAAACAGAGGAATTACACCACAACTTTGTCACACCAGCCATCCTTGCTGTCTGTGCTTTGGCTAACATACTCTGTTCCTTAAATGCATTTAATGTATTCTTCCAAGTGAAAGATAAAAACGGAATTCCTACATTAAAAGCTTCCTGTGCCCTGGATCCCTTCAATAAACCCAGGCATCTTCATATACCTCACATCAGTGAGATGCTGCTGTTTGCACTACAGTAATTTATCCTCAGCCTGTGAAGTGCAGGTGCAAAGATGATAATTTTGGCACATTTGGGTCCCAGTTTGCTTTTGTATCTTGCTTGCTTTCCCCTTTTCCACTTCATATGTTTATGTTTATCTGTTATCTAGCTCAATCAGGTTTTTCCATCTGTATGAGAGAAGAGCTCTCTGCTGGAACAGCTGTCTTGAATCCCTGTTTTTCTCAGTCTTATTTTTCTCCTCCACCCTCTGTTGCATTCCTGGATTATACGGCCTCGGTGATGTTGGACATGCACCATGTGGGCTGAAAGTTTGGGAAGCTGGAAGGTGATGGTTCGAGGTCTATGTAAGACCTTCCTCTTTCAGGCAGGTTCTCTTGAGGCTGAAGTAGGGGATAGGCAGAGCTGTGGTCCTTGTGTGGGAAGGAAGGTGACAGCGGTGGCTTATGGCATCTTGAACTTTGTCTTTTCTTGGCATCTTTCTCACAGGATGGTGTGTGCTTCATTATAGCCAAACCTGCTCTCATTAAATACATTTGTTGATTGCAAGGCACCTGCCTCACGCTGTGCCTGCCATGTGCTTTTTGAATCTTCCGTAAGACCCATTGTGCCGTAAGTTGGGTTGGCTTTATTTTTTTGAGCCATTCATTTATGGACCAAAGCTGCAGAGCTGTGTTATTGACTGAACCAGTTTAAAAGCATGTTAGAGGAACACTTTGACCGGTGTACTTGGTGAGCTTTTCCTCTTTCATTTAAGAGGTTATGTGAAGAAAAATGGGTGGTCGTGGGCTGACAAACTGCAAAGTGGAAAAGAGCTGTAGGAAAGTGCTGCCTGGTCACAGCTGTCCTTGGTGTCTTCTGAGAAGTCAGATACACGCGTTCTCAGTAAAGTGCTTATATACTTCTTCATGTTTGATGATGTCCTGTAAATATGTTCACCAAGATTTTGGATCAGGTCAGTCATACTGTAGGAAAGAACAAAAAGGAGCCGAGGCAAGTGAACATTGGAAGTTCTAACTCAACATGAGGAGGAACTTCTTTCCCTTGAGGTGGCAGAGCCCTGGCACAGGCTGCCCAGGGAGGTGGTGGAGTCTCTGTCTCTGGAGACATTCAAAACCCGCCTGGACACGTTCCTGTGCCCCCTGCTCTGGGTGACCCTGCTCTGGCAGGGAGTTGGACTGGGGGATCTCCAGAGGTCCCTTCCAGCCCCTGCCAGTCTGTGATTCTGTGAAGTGCTGAATGGTGTGTACGTTGAAAACCAGAAAGATAAAAAGGAATACTGGCTGTTTGCCTTACTGATATGAACACAGTCTGCCCTGCTCACTGAAGGAGTGGGAAGTTCTGCAGCAGAAATTGTTCAATTATATGGAGAACCTGAGGATTATGTTTATACGTCCTTTGAATGATATTGTCATTTTGTGAATGTGATGTTGTATTTCAAACTCTATTTCCAAAATACTCTTCAGCAGAGATTTATGGCAGGGCTAAGGGTGGAGATCCTGTGGCTGAAGGTTGCATCAGAGCACTTGAAGGCCGTCAGCAATGAATGAAGATGCTTTAGTGGAAAAAAATAGCCTTTATATGGAAGCATTAAGGGGAATGAACCTGTATCTGGAAGTACCCTGAACATTTCTCAGCAAAAGCAGTTGGCAAGAAAACGTATGTTTTTGCTAGAAGATGCTATTCTGTCAGCGTCAGGGGGTCCGTAAGAAGGGACCATCTGAGTGGTGGTGGCTGGTCTCTGCATGGAGCGGAGGTGGGGGCAATGTGGGCCCTTGTTCCTGCCCAGAGTATGGGGAAAGCAGCAGTGACCTATACCCTGCAGGGCACATAAGTGAGCCGAAGAGTTCGGCGTCAAATCTCTGGTTTTGGGAGGATGATGCTGAGGAGGTACCTTCTTGCTCGCTACAACTCCCTGAAAGGAGGTTGTAGAGCGGTGGGCTTTGGTCTCTTCTCCTAAGTAACAAGCGATAGGACAAGAGGAAACGGCCTCAAGTTGCACCAGGGGAGGTTTAGGATGCATATTAGGAAACATTTCTTCATGGAAGTGGTTGTCAAGCATTGGAACAGGCTGCCCAGGGCAGTGATGGAGTCACCATCCCTGGAGGTATTTAAAAGCCGGGCAGACGTGGTGCTGAGGGACATGGTTGAGTGGTGGTTGTGGCAGCGTTAGGGTGATGGTTGGACTTGATAATTTTAAAGGTCCTTTCCAACCTAGACCATCCTATGATTCTATGTTGGCATTTTAATTTTTATATAAAACATAGCAATAGAGGGCAAGGTGAGGAGATTGCTAAGTATACAGTTACATCTTTTAGTTTACCGAAGGGCTCTGAAGAGTTTTGTCTGGATTATCAAGAGTGATGCATTCAAAGCAGATGGAGAGAGGCATAAGAAATTGCTCCTGGTTTAAAATGGAAGGTCTGTTACTGTAATCATCATGTTTTGAGTTTAGAGATAACCAACCAGTTTAGCCGATCCTGGAATGTTATCCATATGCTGCATTTCAGAGAAATACTTGTGGGGTTTTTTTGTTTAAATTCATATATAAATAGTGTAGTCAGAACAGTGCAGCGCAGTGTTCCTGGTGAATAATGTCTGCAAACTTAAGCTTCAGCGCTTGCTCCACATGCAGCATGTACTGGGATGCTGCAGTTTTCCAGCCGGGCATCCCTGGGACCTGGGAAGCAGCAGTGGAGGAGCCAAACCTGGGGGCTGCCGCCGTGATGCCTGCGGTGAGCAGGGCTTTGTTTCTTGATAGGCATTTCATTATTGATCTCTGGATACAATATTAATGAAAGCACGATCCCTCTGTAACCTAAAATATAATTTGGTGCCCCATAATCGAAAGTATTGTAAATTGAATTGATACATTATTAAAGAGTTCTGAATTGCGTATTCTCTGTGGAGCATGGTTTATGGGCACGCTGTATGCGATGCTGGTTTTTATGGGTTGGGCGCTGTCTTAGGGAATGATTCGGATATTGCTTTAACTGATTTGCGATGTGATGCAGCAGAACTCAAGCTGAATGAAAAGTGGCTGTAGCCACCAGGCTGCTCTGCACAGGTTTGGGGTTTTTTTTTTGCATCCTTTTTAACTGTAATCTTATCTCTTTTTCCCATCACCTATGCCCTTATGCACAAGGCTTCATCCAGGTGTAGTCTTTGTCCTATGTGCTAACAATATGTTTTATATAATCCCAAATACTGTCAGGGTTAATGTTTAAGTTTTAAAAAGTGCCTGTATTTATTCCAAATTTTTTGCTGAAATGTAAATATCTTTTAAATATATGTGTACAACAGACCAGCAAGCTCATGTAAGATAGAGCTGAAATGAGATACCGATAAGGCCGAGATTAAGAGAAACTCATCAGCAGCAATTTATTGAAGTGTTTGTACAGGATTTATTTTTTGAGTGATTCCCAACATCAAACGTATTTTTAAGGCATGTGCACAGTGTTGTGCTTTTTAATTCAGTCGACTTACTGCAGGTGTAATAATTCCATCAGCGATATCCTTGTGCCTGCCAAAATCCTCTCTGTTGTCTGCAGAGGATGCCTTTGGGAAACGGAAGAATAGATGGGAGATTCTCTTGCTGATAGGAGAAGGTGATGCTCTTGGACTGTATTTTGATTGCAGTGTGCTTAGATATTTTTCTTTTTTCTTCCAAAGTAAGCCAACAAAGTGAAGTGGCAAAGGAAAAAGAGCTGCTTGCAGAGATCTGGTGCTCGCCCAGGCAAAAGTGTGTTCAAAGGCTAAGGGAAGAAATAAAACTAGGAATAAATTTGTTGGGGCAGTTTGATGCTTGCAATGACAGCTTATTGTACCTGGAAAATATGGCACAACTCAGTTGTGGGTTTTTCTGTCCCTTTTACCTCTACTATAAAAAGGAAAAGGTGCTCAGTCCTGAACACTTAGGTTATCTGAGATTTTCTTTTTCTAACGTAAAGTAATAATTTTCATTAAGAATGAGAGAACTGAGCAGGTAAAACCAAAAAAAACACAGAGCTGTAAATCAGCTATAGGTGTGATGAGATACAAATTAAAAAAACAGTACAGGAGTGATGGAAGTGGGAGTTTTTGGATTATTGCTGCTGAGAAGAGGCAGGTGTTTCAGGCAGGACGAGAGCCAGGATGCCCCAGCAGCTGGACGGAGCTGCAGCAATCGCGCTGCTGTTCTCTGAAGATAACACACGCAAACAAGGATGCAGCAACATCAAGAATGCAGTCTCAAAAAGGCTTTGGGTCAATAGTGCTATGATTTTTTAAGAAAAAGCAAATAGCAGGAGATTTACAAGGGAAGCAAGGGCAAAGCGTGTTACTCATCTCACTTTAAAAAGATCAGGACAAAATAATTAGATAAGATGGAGGATTAACTTTTCTGCTAAAGCAAGGGAATTAGATGAACTAAGAGGTCTCCTCCTGCTTGTAGGTTTTGTGGCTCTGGAGGCATTATAAAACAACTCAGAATTAAATATGCAACTACACATTCATGACAAGCTCTTAACTCTCTTGAGACCAATGGGTTTCAGGTTTTTTCTTTAATTGTTGTGGTTCTTAAGTTTTCTTCCTCTTCAGTAAAATCAATATCTCTTTCATCTGAAATAATCTTTAAAGCAAGCTTAGAGAAAATGGAGCGCTGCTGTAGTTCATGACGGTGCCCCTTGCAAGGGACTGATTGCAGACCAGCAGAGTTGATTATCGACCAGCATAGCCGAAGACTGAGGTGAAGTATGGGTGCGTGATGTTTTTAAACATCACTTTCCTCTGGATGCAGTGTAACACGGATTGTAAGAAGGACAGAACAGTTTGGGTTTTCGTCTAGAGCTAGTACTTCTGTGGCCTGCGGTCTGGCCACCCAAAGGTCATTGTGCCCAACGGTCTACTGGTGTGCTGTGTACGCCCAAGGGTGGGACCATGCTCCACGAGGTTCATGTTACATCTTCCTTTATCTTCACAGAATCACAGAGCGGTAGAGGTTGGAAGGGCCCTCTGGAGATCCCCCAGTCCAACCCCCTGCCAGAGCAGGGTCACCCAGAGCAGGGGGCACAGGAACGCGTCAAGGCGGGTTTGGGATGTCTCCAGAGACGGAGACTCCACCACCTCCCTGGGCAGCCTGTGCCAGGGCTCTGCCACCCTCAAGGGAAAGAAGTTCCTCCTCATGCTTAGGTAGAAATTCCTGTGTTTAAGTTTGTGCCTGTTACCTCTTGTCCTGTCACTGGGCATCTTGGCATTTGCTCACAGAATTTGTTACCTCTCTTGGTTCTTTTAATGAAAATTTTTATCAGCGACGCTCTTTGACCAAGGAGAGAAAACCAATATAATAACAACTTGAAGCCAATGATAAGAATTTGTCGTTGAAGACCCTCATGTTGTCAGTGTATTTGATAAAGGACCTGCCAATATTTCCTTACCAAGAGCTGTAATTCTGCAGCTTCAGAGCAGTTTTCACTGCTGCATGGGAAGCATTTTAATTTGTTTCTTGGAGGGAGAATTCCCTTTTCAGCCAACCTTTCTGTCTTTTAATTGAGTTTTGGTATAATGTGGCAATTTGTAAGCACACCTGTGTGTAAAATCTGCAAAGAATTTACCATACCTTATTAAGATACTTTTTTGTCTGATTTGCCTGACTAGTGCTAGGTCTGCGCTCACTCCTGGTGCGCTTCAGTTGCAATTTTTAGACTTCCAATGCTGTAACGGTGTGAACCTTTCAAAGTGTACTTAAAATTACTGTTTTTCTTAACAGATTTTATTGCTGAACATGCTGGTTTCTTTACCTGTAGCTATTTCTCAAATGATTTCCAAACTAGTTGTGCAAATTAAAGAATAAATAAGCAAACAAAACCAATCTTTGTCCAATACAACTCTATCTATTAATCCTTCACCTTGTTACTATATCTTCTAGTAAATTCCATTTTTATTGTCTATTGCCCTTTAGTCTTGTCTTTGCTGTTCATCCTTTGTTCATTATTTTTCTTTGCTTTCCTAGCCTTAGCTTGTGCTGTATGTTGCTTGAGCTACGGTGCTGTGCTTTTTCATGAGTAGTAGCCTATTGATTTAAACTGTCAATGAATAATGTTTGTATCCCGTGTTCTACAGGTTTAGATGTCTCGGGTACTTTCTGAGTTTTTTAATTTACACTTGGGTTTCACGAATGCGCTTGATCATACTGCACAATGTCACTTTAATTACTCAACAATATTAATTTATCTGCTACCTGTCTTCCTACTAACCTTATGCAGTTGGGCAGTTTGCAAGAGCAAGATCATGGCAAAATATCTTTCATATTGCAGAAGAAAAGCCAAGTTAAAATGATATATGCTTTTCCTGTTAAATACAGGGATGAGTTTAAATGGATTCACATTAGCATTTTGTTTGCAGTTGTCAAAAGCTCATTAATTTTAAGTCAAACTACCTAGCTTGCTGCTTCAAATTGCTTTTAAATTACACACGTGCTGATCAATCTTGAAAAGCCAAATTAAAAACTCGGCTGAGGGCACATTTCAAGGCCACAGATACAACACTTAATTCTAATCTGTTTTTCCCAGGCTAACCTCCCACCTCCAGCACCTCGCCGGTTCCCGGCAGAACTGGGAGGAGAGGAAGTTTCAGTGACTTAAATATTTCTGGGAAGGCGGGGAGGAAAGGAAGAGGTGGAAACAGGGAACTATATTTAAATAATGACCTATTTGCATTACTTGGTTTAAACTGTTGGAAACAAACTTAGGAAGACGTGATGTTGAGATAATTGGTGCTATCGTAATGCGTGATTTTTTTTTGTGTGTGATTCCCCCCCACCCCCCCTCCCCCCAAGAAGATTTGCTCCCATTCCGTTGTAAGTCCCCCTCTGTTTCACCCGAGCGCAGCATAGCATGACCGGGGATACAGAATGATGTGCAGGAGAGCCCTTGGCAGTCAGATTCCTTACTTTTTCTGTTTTTAGTATGTTTGATTAGCAAACTGCAGAAGGTATTTAGAAGTTATGTGTACGTGCGGCTTGATGGAGTTGTGATTTTTTCTGAAAAAGCTTGCGAATTGCTCTAGATAAACTATTTGCCCTTGAAATTTGGCCTCGTTTACCAAGATCTTCAGTGGACAAAACTGGAATAATTTCCTTGAGACATTACCAAACCCTCTGTAAACAGCGTTTTACATTTCCGAAGGCCTTTGGTTAGCAGTTTATTCATTGAAATGAAAGCATAGTGCTGTCCAAAAGAGATTACAAAGTTTGTGTAGTGTATGTAGCTCTGTCTGCAGTTAACGTCTCCAGGCTCGGTTCTGCCAGGCTGCTGCTGTCCCCTCAACAGGGCTGCACACTGCTCTTTCCTCTGGTAATGATATATTAAATATGACTTCTATTTAAATATAAGACATTTTAGCAGGTGAATTGTGCACAGTATCTTTTAGAAAATATTCCCCCTTTTTTTTTTTTTTTGGCGATCAATCTGTCCTCACCTACCAGGCTCTTTCCTATCACTTTTAGCAGCTGTAATGTCCATATTCCTGATGTTGGTTTTGCTTAAAAAAAAGAATTGGGAAAGACGGTGGCAGTGACTGAGCCTCCGTGACATCTTCTGTATCATAGAAGGAGACAAAAGCAGTGTGAAAGAACTCCTGGCAAAGTCTGAAACAGCTTGCACCGTACTGTTCCCCGATAATATCCCCATTTCTTTGGGACATTATGCTTTCTGACTGATATTTGACTGCAGATGATTATTTTCATAGCTTTCAGCCTCTGTGGGAAACGGAGGTACCTTCTGTTGCTCTTGGGGGACTGTGTAAAAGAGAAGTGAAAGATGGGGACAGTCAGGAGGAAGAGAGCGCGGAGCCTGGGGATCGCTGCCGGTTTATCTCCAGCCTGCCCCTGTCATCCGTAAGGCTCTCATGGCTTAAGTAATTAAGGCTATGCGGGATGCTTTGGTGCTGAAGATGTTCTTTAAGAACAATTATGCTCTGTGTACTTCTATTGAAATGGAACTTAAAGGTGGCTGGCTATGAAATACTGAAAGGGGGGGAAAAGAAAGAGATGATGTTAGGAAATTCCCTCTGGGGGAGGGCTGTGATTTTTATTTCTTTAAAAGAGACATTATCCTGCCTGTAAAGTGGGATGAAAAGTGTGCAGTGCTTGCTCTTCCAGGAACAGATTAGCAAAAGAAAAATCCTCTGGTTTTTGAAGTGGTGCATTTATTTAGCTTAACCCTTGGGGCAAGGTAGGACCCACAAGCGCCTTAGTGTTTTTGGAGATAAAGCTCATCTTGGATTTCTTGTCGGTTGGATAAATAAGAATCCTCTGTTCCCATCCAGCCTGGCTCTGGTCTGCCGAGATCTGTCCCCTCTGTAGAGAAGCTGTTCAGCCCCTCCCGAGCGATGTGCTGTGACTTGGGGCCAGACCGTCCCTGAGCTTTGGTCCCCAGGGCACCTCCTTCCAAAGGCTGCGCTGCCGCCCCGCGGGACGCTGCCATCGCTGGGAGCTGTAATCGGAACCAGCTCCGGAGCGTGGGAAAGGAAGGAACTATCCTGCCGGACGGCGGTTTGCAGAAATATGCCCAGCTGTCGAGGGGCCGGGGGGGAAGAAGCAGAGTTTTGTCAAGTTTTCAGCTAGAAATGCATTCGCAGCTGTGTACCGGTTTTTGGAGGTTTGTTATACACTTTTATTTTTGCCTTCATACTCAAATTTCTGTCTATCTCAAACTCATTAAGTTTAATGACTTCCACTAAACATAGTCTCCTTCTTTAAAACTTCCAGGCTCTCCTCTTACAGCTGCACATGAAGCTGTTGCCCTGTGCTGATACACAGCCTCATATCTATCCAACAGGGCTTTGGACAGCTTTTAACATCTTAAATGATGATGTTATTATGCAAAACCATGTTGAAAGGTTGATAGATTTCTGCTTATTCCTTTCACGTATTGCTCCAGGTGCAGTAATGTTACTCACAGCATTGGTGGCAGGCTCTGCCCATGCTCCGTCCCGCTGCTCTCAACCCTCTCTGGTTTTTTGTAATTAATATCCTCAGCATTGATTGGGTCCGTCAGGCTTGGTTTTTCTTAAGCAAAATATGTTTCTGAACCTCTCAGATGCATGGCAGTTGCTTCCCCAAAATACGTGTGCTCTGCCTGGAGGTGAGGAGCTGCGTTTTCATCCTCATCCTCATCCCTATGCTTTCGCCCCTAATGCGAAACCCCACAATAACCCTCACGTGGCTGATAACGGAAACACTGTCTTTGTAGCAAACGCAAAGAAAAGACCTGACATGGTTCAAGTGATTTTTCAGGTATCTGGGCTGCATTACAGAAAATAGCATATCCTCATTTACTGCTCTCTGTGGGTGTGTTTTATTATGTCCAAGAAATAGAGGCTGACCACTCAAGGTCAGTGGGACAGGCAGACCGGCGGGACACGTTAATAGATACCTGTTAGTAAAATTTGTAGTAGGATCACTTTGAAGATACTCCTTTTATAAAAGCACATTTATGGAAAATGCTTGTATTATATTTTACTTTTAAAAACACTTAAAACCGCAAACCGAAAAGGCTTGTCCTGCAAAGAATAGTGTACCCCTTTGCTGGTACTTTAATGCTCAGGTTCGTATGTCCCCTTATTGAGTGGATGGACAAACTGAATTTCAGAGGAGAGGAGGTGCTGTATCGCAGTTCCTTGCATGTGAAGCATCACAGTTAATCCTGCCTTCCTCCCAATAGCTGGATTATTCTCCTGGCAAGGAGGATGTGGTGTGCTCTGCATCCCCCTCCTCAGAGCAGGGGTCCTCTTGGGTAGCATGTGGGTGGGAACTCGTATTATTTTTCCCTGTTCGGGAGCAGGTCCAGGGTCTGCCTGGTGCGGGGGTGGCAGGAGGCTGTGCCCCCACCTCCTGGCAGAGCGGGCTCAGCCCTCGGGCTGCCTCGCTGCCATCGTTCGGTGTTTGGTGTATTTATCTCTGTTAGAAATGGGTCTTCACACTGGTGGTGTTTTAACACTACTGCTTTTGCCATGATCGGAATAGAAACTTGATGGTTGGGTCAGTTTTCAAACTTGTGTCTGTATATGAGGCCTGCTGCTGTTAATACACTTATCAACCCCAAATGTCCTCCTTAATGCTGTGTTTTTTCCAAGATTAATTTAATGTATTCATGTGTTTTCAAAGGCAAATGATTTGTGAATGTCACATAATTAAAGGCTGTAGGAGCCTAGATGCATTGCTATTCTAGCATTACTGTGAATGTGAAAACTTGTATTTCCCAGTTTATAAACTTGGGCATGTGTGTTCCCCGGCACTGTGCCCCTGTGCTAGCAGGCTGGTCTACTTAACCGCTGCCTTTAGTTGTTGGAGAGGATCTTCTGCAGGGGTAATTGGGACAACCGGTGGGCTTCTGCCCTGTACTGAGGGCACTTCTCGTCTTGAGATGCTTGTCCTACCTTGTCCCTCTCTCTGAGGAGGGAAGGGAGCACAGAGGGGTTAACTGTTCAAGTTCCAGTGTTGGGTAATGTACATTTTATATATCTATTTGTGTCTATACATATATAGAGATAGATTTTTACAGCTAAAATAAACTTACCAAAGCCAATAGAACAAGACAAGTAGACAGAAATATTTTAAATGTGCTATTTCTAGTATATGAATAACAATGATAACCTGATTAAAATACTGTTAAACAAAGTACATGGACAGTGTGAGTGGCAATAAAACAAGGTATGATCTCAAGAGTTGATTTGAAGCCAAACCTTCAGCCTGTTGATGTTTAGCTTCCAAGGGTGGAGGGGGTTTATGTCAGGAAACAGAACTGTTTGGGGTAAGGCAAGGCGAAGAAAACAGATAATGTGAATTTTAGAGAGGGTTGTGGTGATGCTCGGCTTGAGTGGCAGGTGGGGGAGGATATGAAAAACTCCCAAAAAGAGCAGGGAACCTGATTAAAATACTGTTATGGTGATAGGTGGACATGGGCTTGTGAGTTCTAGGCTCTGCTGGTCATCACCTTCTTGGTGTAGCCAGGTGTAGGACAGAAGTTGCAGCTGGTGAGAGTGATGGGCTGTCTTGTTTCTGCTTTGAATAACAACCAGAATCCAGAAAACACCTTGCACATGTATCCTTTCATGCATTAAAGTCTTTGTTATAAAAATTAATTTTATATCAAGATCTGCTCTCATTTTTTAATGAATTGAATCTGGCTGTGCTGCAGCTTTCTCTTAGGCAAGCACATTTCCCGAGCGCCTTGGGTTTCAAGGCTCTCCCTGGCTTTGATGGCAATTATTGAAACTTGCTTCAAAATGCAAGACTGAAATGGAAAAGCTGAAGTTTTTAAGAAAACATTGCATTTCTTGGGGGTATTTTTCACCAGAGTCGATACAAGCACATCTGTTGATGCCTGGTAGGCTGCTGCTCAGCCCTGACTTGGGGCACCACAGACGCCCATTGTGTTGGGTGACCCGACTGGCTCTGAGCTGGCTCATCACACAGCGCCCAACACTGCGACTATTCACGGCCTCCCCTTTAAGGGGCTGACAGCAGTCTTCATCCCTCCGCAAAAACTAGAATTTTCCTCTGAGATAAAAGCAACAAAGCTCTAGGGGAAAAATGACTGCGTTGAGCACGGGTTCGTTTCATCCTGGCAACGGCAAGGCAGGAGCATAGGGAGAAACACTCTTTCCTCGGCCAAGGCAAGAGGTATCAGTTCTGGGGTTACGTCTGTGTTTTATGTGTATATATATATATATATCTATATCTATCTTTCCCACAAGTGATGTTTGTGGTTTGTATT
>VXBO01002530.1:1132380-1143562 GCA_013400135.1 Rhinoptilus africanus | reverse complement strand
TTTTTTTGTTTTTATTTTGTTTTTTTTTTTTTTTTTTTAAAATCTCATTAGGTCAAAAGGACATAATGCTTTCCTTAAAGATTCTGTGTAGTATTGGTCGTCTTCAAAATTTATTTATTTATTTATTTTAACTGCTGTATTGATTATATGTGTATTGATGAAGGGTATCTATGGAATACAAATGCAGCTTCAAAATATTTTGTTGTGATCTGCGGTAGAAGGAAAAGGGAATCTTTGTAGGTAGTTTCAGTGTCTAAAAATCAATAGTGAGAAATGATACAGCCTGTAAACATTGGAAGCACTCCTGCATTTGCTGGGAATTGCTGGCATGTCGGAATTTGCTGCTTAGGGATTCGCAGCAGTTGAGCAGTAGCTAATAAATTTTCAAAAGTATTAAAGAGACTCTGTTAATTTTCAGGGCCAAAAAGAAACAAAACTCAGAAACCATGAAGGCAATTGTGTAATTTCTAACTCTATATTTAAGAACTCCCAGGGGAACCTCTTAAAACCACCAGGTGTTTTCTAGCTTTTTAGGTCTTTATTGTTTTCTAGCTTTTTAGATCTCCCTGGAAACTTATAAACAATTACATCATATGCCTGCTCTTTGATCAGGATCTTTAATACTGAAACTCGTGTTTAATTGCAACATGCACTGTTTAGTAATGTGAATTTGTGAAATAGCGTATCCTTAAAATAGCTTCATACCTAGGTCACGGTAAATACGTACTCAAATTCAAGCTGTACCAAGTGAGGGCAATTGGTAATTGTTGTAGTAAAGTTAATTTCAGGATTTTGGGGACAGCAGTGGTGTTGTGGGGTTTTTTTGGTTTGGGTTTCTTTTTTTCTTTTAGTTTATTTTAATTATGACCAAAGTAAAATAATTGAGCAAGGGTGATGTTTATGGCAGCAATTCCCTAGTGTTGCTGAGTGTAAAAATAGGAGATTTCTCTGTATCGAATCCCTGTAGCCCATGTTGCTTCTGGATTGTTTGGCAGCTGTTCATTTTATTTTATTTTTTCCCAAGGCATGCGAGCAGGTATTGAATGTATTTATGCTGTCATGTCTCTCTGTAGGAAGAATGGGCAAACGAGGCATTGCCTGTTTATAAAGTTTCTGGAACGCTAGAATCATTTACGTGCTTTGTTTCCAACAAACAAAGTCAGGACAATGGAGAAAGGCTATTGTTATTGGGCCTCTGGGACTTTACTACTGCATTTTATTTTGAAATAGCCTTTAATATTTCTGACCTGATATCCTGAGCAATGTCAGAAAATTCCAAGTGGACAGCTAGCTTTCCTTATTTTGGAAATGTCTCTGTTTTCCCTTATTTTTATTTTTACCTTCAGATGCAGGTTATTTTCTTGATGCCAGAACAGCTGATCTGCTGGTGGTGCGCCACTGTATCTGAAAAGTTCAGCAAAAATTAATTCTCAACATAAATCAAACCAGCTAATGTAGTGGTGATGTCCTGCCAGAAGGTAAAGCGGAAAGTAAAAAAGGAAAATAAATTATGCAAATAAATAGCATCACAAGAGGGAGCATTGAGTGTAGAGTTAGATGATGGATGTTGTCTGAGACTGTCTTGAGTGTCCGCCCGTTAGCTTTTGGCCACATAGGATCAAGTCTTTCAAAAACCATTTCAGATTTTCCACTTGCATCTAAATGAATGAGGAACCTTTTGTTGCGTTGGATCCTACAGGGGACTAAAATTATGTCATGTCCTTGTGGTCAGAGATCTGAACCCAAACTCTTTCTCCTTCCACCCTTGAGTAACACTTAGATATCTATCAAAACTTTATTTTAAAATGTTGCTTCATGTTAACCCAGTGCCCCGGAGTGGGCAGGGATCCCTCGCTCCAGCCTGAAGGGAAGCACTTGAAAGGCACTTCAACACAACAGTCCAGTTTGATGCTGTCTGGAATTAATTTAGCAGGTTTGGGGCGTTTGCTGGGGTTGTTTTTACAAGAGGAGAGACAACTTTCTTGCTGGGAGCACTGTGCGTGGGTGGGCTGTGTCTGGGCGATGTTACACTTCAGTTCATCTCTTGGGTGATAGCTTCTCTCCATTTATGTCTTCAGTAACATGTTTACTGTTAATATTTCAGATAAAAAAGATTCTGATGGTTTATATTTTCCTTTAACAATGTTTCTATATAACAAATGGAAGGAATTTACAGCATGTTCTCAAGGAGTTAACCTCCATTGCTGGTAGCCCACCAGGAGTGGCCAGGAGCCAACTCCGTTTGTGCACACCCTGTTTCAGCAATACTTCTGCTACCCTTGAAATCACAAGTTTACTCATATTGTGAAGCAATGCATGGCATTGTGAACATACTGAGGATATTATTGCATGGTATTAAGACACTACCAGGGACAGATATCTGGGCTAATGTTGTGGCCACCTTGTGTGTTTCCTTTTGAAGCTTAGGCTATCTCATTTTGAGAGAACAGGAAATTAGCATTAAAGACGAGGTAAGAGTTGCTGTCAAAATTCGCTTTTCAGGATCGTTATAGAATTTGCCACATGACTGAAGAAATGTCATTGGCAAATGCAGGCTTTGGAGAAGAGGAGCTACAGAAAGGCGCTTCTCCTTTCAGTAAATGCAGGAGGAATGGAGAGAGAAAAATCCTTCCTTAACGCATAGATGCATTTGCTGCCATCAGTAAAAGTGACTCAGACGTTCTGCATATTGTGTCTAAAAGATAAAAAAATTGTAATAATTAGAGGAGCTTATGATGACTTAGTCCTCATCTCCCAGCATTCGTGTTGTTATTTAATTTCTGAAGTCTCTGGGCTGGAGTGTAGTTCCCTTTGGTTTCTCAGATGTGGTTTAGATAGTGAGAAGCTGCTTCACTGGCCACAGCTCTGAGGTCTCGGACTGAGGCCCTGAACTTTAGGTTAAAGGATGAGAACAGTCAGAGGTATTTAAAATTAGACGCCTTCGGTTTCTGTCCCCTAAAACAGATCTCCCCGGGGTTGTGGTTGCAGTAGGGGCCCTTGACACTCCACAGGGAGGTGTAACAGAGAACCATGTGTGACCCAAGAGACTGCGTGTTGATTTTTCTGCCCCATCCCTGGTGTGCCTCCAGTCATTCTTGGTGTGGCTTGTCGGTCTCTTGAGCAATTCCTGTCATTGTTGCTGGATTCTGGACCTGCCTGCCAGGTCCCATCACCGTCTGTAGCTTCAACCTTGGAGCAAGTGGAAGAGAAGAGCACACAAGAAGAAAAGGCCTTTCTAAGCTGATGGATTTCTAGCTCTGTGGTGTTTATAGTTGAATTCATGTATGTAGGCCTATCCAACCTCCAGTATTGGAGGGAAAGATTCATCTGAAAGACAAGCTCTGTTATTTCATCCTTTTGAAGGGAACGAAGGCACAGAGGGTGTTTTCTTCATGGAAAAATAGACAGCCTGTGCCAACAGCTGGGCATAACTCTCCACTATTTAAGGACTGGAAGAGACTGAGGCAGCAGAAGAGCCCATGGACAGTCAAGTTGGCCTCTTGACTTTTAAACCCTTTCATGTGTGGACTTCACTCTGGAAAAAAACGTGTGTAATACATGCATTGGATGTTATGGGAGTCTGGAGGTGGCAGGAGTCACAGTGCTGGTGATCATCCTCAGCCTTGAGCAACTCCTGGAGGTCTCAGAAAATATATAAGTGTTCATTACGTGTTTCAGCTTGGAGTTGTAGAACTCCTTCCTCATTATATTTTTGTAAAATAGTGAGAGTCCATATGAAATCTAATCCTTTTGAAAGGAGATCTATCTGTTTTCATTTCACCCTCCCACCAGTAGTTTTTGTTTTTCATCTGGATTGCTGGTTGTTTATCCAACCTTCAAATGCGAACATCAGACATACTCCTGGAGCCAATAGTAATAATGACTTCAGGAAGAATGAAGTTCACCATTTCTTTTCGGATAATCATATGGAAGAATAGCTGAAATAAGCAAAAAATTGATAAAAGTTTGAGTTTTCATCTCCCGCATTAGGCAAGGAGTGGTTCTGAGTTTCTACAGGAAGGTCTCGGGATAGCAGCGTCCAGGCAAAAAGGTCAAGTCCCTGTAGGACATACCCCATATATTCAAATGAAGGAAACTTCGTATAAATGCGAACATGAAAGGCTCCCTGAGGGCAATGGCTTTTATTTATCCCCTCAGCATTACAGAAAACAAACTTGGAACCAATTTCTGCTCTTTAAAGCATCACTGCAAGCCTCTGGAGGATGCTGTCCTCCTTCCTGCGCATTTACAGGTCTCCAAGGAAGTGTCCTCTCCAGTCAGCTCAGTATGTGAAGCTGGAAGTTTCTCCTGCACTAAGGCAGAGAAGGAGTTTGTTCTCATCTTGTTCTCAAACAGAAAGGCAAAAAAGGCTATGGGTTAACTTGGCATCAAAGCACATTTGTAATGAAAATTGGCAATTTCAAGGAGGGGGAAGGTCACGTCTCCTGTCAGACAATGAAGTAGTTACTTGAATCTTACTGATTGATCGTGGAATGGTCAGGGCTAAAGCAAGGCTGTGCTAGAGCAAAGAAGGTGGTGATAATTAAATGCTTCCTGCTGTTGAGGTATGTGATTGTGAGAATCCCGTTGAGATAAATCTTAATGCCTCAGAAACGGGAGATTGTATGTACTTTTCTGGAGGTTACCTTTCAAGCCGATAAAATTCTGAGAAGAATAAAAATAGAAATTGCCATCCACTTGACTTGTGTCATCTCATTTGGAACAGATTTTTTAGGCACGCTAGTTGATGGAAAAATATATTCTTTAAATAATATTTAATGCAATCTGTCATGTTTGTGCGGTAGAGTTGAATTATATGGGTTGTGGAAGTGGGAATTGAAGGCAGTGATCTGATGGTGTGGGTACTGCTCCCAGGCTGCAGATGAGTGTCCTGACCTGGGAGCACTGGTGTCCGGGATGGGGAAGGGTTTAATGCTTCAGTTTGCTTGACGCTGGAAAAAACTATGCTGAAGTCTCTGCAGATGGTTTGCAATGTACTTGAACACTGGGCAGAGATGTCTGCAGGACCGGCATGCAGAGGAGCTGCTTCGCTTGTGGCAGTCGGTCCTTCTGGTCTGTTTATCTTCCCTCTTGCCCACAGGGAGCTGTTACGTGAAGGAGATTTTTGGACAGGAGAAGTTACAAACTAAACAGAGAAGACAGACAAAGGCTAAAGTAAATGAATTAACAGTGTTCTTGTTTTGTCGGTTTGAATGAAGGCTGTTGCGGTTCTATGAATGTCTTCTTCCAGCAAAAATTTGTTAATAGGTTTCTGCCTGGCCTCAGTTACTTATTCATGCCCTTGAGCTGCCACTCACTGGAGATGTACAATGTTGTTATTTGCGGGCTGTAAATCAAATTGGGGAAATGTTTCTTTCTGGAGGGCTCCTGCTCTCCTATTTTATTTATTTATTTGAACCTAGATAGTTTCTCTGTCTGGCTTACAGCAGACATTTATGCCAACACCAGCGGTGGAGCGGTGAAGAGTGGCTGAGATGGTTCCTGGCTATGGAGAGAGGGGAGAAGAGAAGGAGGATGGGGGTGAAAAAAAGAAGCCTTTGATCTTGGATGTTGTTTTTGTTGCTGTTTGTATTCATGCCCATACTGCACTCTTGCTTTCTCGATGCTGTGAGCTGTGCTTCCTCTCAGCATGATGTTGAAAAGAAGATCCCCTATGGCTTTACGGTGTTTAGGGCGGCTACGTCGCAACTGGTGGTTGTGTCTCAAAGACACCACATAAAGACAAAAATAAAAAGATTGAACAGGAATAATAGTAAATTAATTATTACTAATGCAGTATGAAACTCGATGAAGAGAATTGTGTATCTGTAAATTCCCGGTCGGCTGTGAAGGAGCTGCCCTTTCCTAGGGTGGTGGCAGTAGGTGCCTTGGCCAGTAGGGCCCGTAGGGAGGGCGTTGGCATTGCCCAATAACCCCAGGTTCTGACTTTTTAATTTGTTGCTTCCCCTGGATATCCCTGTGTGAGATCACACTCATGTACCACTTAGTTGTCACGTTTGTCCTTTGTGTGGCATTTCTCTGATTATCCCAGGGGGAAGTCACCTTGGTCTCAGTAATCCTTTCAGAATGAGCATATTGTCAAACCTTAGCGATATTACCGGACGTTGTGAAATAAAGTTGTTTTCAAGACATATATTGCCACATATTGATGCAGAGCTTAGTCATCAAGTTTTTCTCCTGTTAATTTGTTAAATAACTATTTAAAACTCTTCAATAACAAATACATCTTGGCTATTTAAAAAAGAAAAAAAATTCTCTGTGTATATCTCCTGTTATCTTCTTCAGAATTACAATTTCTCCTCTGACACAGAGGGTAAATCCAGAGCTTCTAAAGCAGGACCCTAAAATGTTTGCTGCAAACACACATCCCTTGTTAACTAGTATTTACATAAGACATGCTGACACTACTTTGGGGAGATTGAGTAGGATGCTTTCTCAGCTGTTGAAATTTGCACACGAGATGGAAGATGTTTTGATTTAAGAAAAAAAAAAAGGGTTAGCTGAATATTTTTTTCCATTTATTCCCATGTGTCAAAATCAAAGCAGCCTTTCTCCAGGCATTTTGCCCATTTTTTTTTTTTTTGGTTCCTCTTGTTCAGTTGTTTGGATTTTTTCCCTCAAGGTTGGGGTTTGGATGTTGGTTTTTTTTTTCCCCTCTGAATGGAGCAATTCAATCTCTTAATGAGATAAACACATGTAAAAATGCCTTTTAGACAAAAATGAACATAATATTACTAGCTTTAGATTGCTGTTTATTTTTAGTAGTATTTGTAAATTCATTCTTTTATTTATCAGTATAGGCAATGGTGAACTAGGGGCAGCTGGTGGGAGAGCTGTGAGACCAATAATGTGCTCCTGCTGTAAGAACAGTAAGGAAAAAGATTACAGTTATAATGTCTATTTTACTTCAACACATTCCTCTACCGTGTGAGTTTTCTGATATGAAGCCCTTTCTGTGATAACATTTTAGTATGGGGTTGCTTAGTTTATTTTTTGACTGGTATTTCAAAAGCCTCCTGTCAAGGAGAACTCCCAACTTTCTTAATCAGTGTTGAAATGGCTTCATAAAAGCATTTTCCCTGCAGAGAGAAAAACCCATTCCCTTTCTCATTCCTTTGTTTTTATTTGCTCCGTGTGGATGCTAGCGCTTCTGGCCACTCAGAAACTAGAGCAAAATCTTTTTTTAGAAACTAGAGCAGAATTTTCATAATAAACCTGATCTCGTGCAGATTCAGAGCCTCCTTTGGGGGGAAGTGAGGGAAGGAAGCTGGAATTAGGGAGGGTTATAAGCAATGTAATTTCAAGGATCCATGTTCTAAAAAGCCTCCACGGATTTGCTACTGCTGCCTGGATTAGGAAGCCCTTTAATTTGCTTTTAATTAAAATGATTTTCATTTATTCTGTGCCTTCTTCAAAGGTCCCAAGGCACCTTACAAACTTGTGATCATATATATAAAATGCAAAATCCATATTCATGCAATGCTGAGGTTTTGTGTTGAAGTGAAGGATGAAAAAGAGTTTTACCCTCCTTTTTTCTCTTAGTATTTTTGGAACCTCAATTTCCCATTACAGTGCAACTTTAGAAGTGCACTAGTTGGACATGTTTGATCTCAATGAAATTGCAGTCCGAAGTGTAAACATTGACCTTGCATAAATATCTTATCTGAATAATATGTTTAGCAGCCAAGGCTTTATTTTTGCAAACTCATTAAGTTGGAGGGGGAAAAAAAAATCATGTAAATACCTTTATTTTTTTTAAAAAAGAAAATGGACATACTGCAGAAAATTCCAAAACAAAATGCAATGAAAATAATACATTAAAATGGAAACTCTCAGGTAGCTCATAAATATAGTTAGGTTATGCTAATTTTCTTTTAAATATTTGATCTTAATACA
Source organism: Rhinoptilus africanus (assembly GCA_013400135.1). Taxonomy (NCBI): domain Eukaryota; kingdom Metazoa; phylum Chordata; class Aves; order Charadriiformes; family Glareolidae; genus Rhinoptilus; species Rhinoptilus africanus. Next base: position 1,135,645 of record VXBO01002530.1, on the reverse strand, counting down.
ATGTAAACATTCAGAAGTTAAGCAAAAACATTGCTAAAGATGACTCTACTGCACTACATCTTAATTGTTTACTCCACAATAACTACTGAAGAGCAGAAGAAATAGAGTCATCACCTGGGAGATACACATACTTTAAATTACTTTTGTCATAGTTTCTGTCTTTTTGTTTATTTGCTGTGGAATTAAACCTGATGGTCAGCATGAAAATCTGAAGAAGTCCAAGGAACAGCATGGATAATGCTGTCTCAGGGGGGAATTTGATGTCCCAGCTAAGGTGACAATGACGGAGCTGGTGCTGGGAGAGAGGACCAGCAGAGAGGGAGGCAGGGGCAAGGATGCACAAATGCTAATTTTTTTCCAGAGAAAAAATGGAAAACTTGCTTTTATGTTGGTTCTTTTTATTTTCGAAGAAGCATAAACTGTAGTGGCAGAGATGCTAAGATGATTTTTTTTCGTGCTCATGATTTTAGACAGCTCCGAATTAACGTCGGGACATTTCATGAGGACCCGCAGTCTGCTGGAGGCAGTTCTCTCTGTGCTTTTGCATGACATAGGCAGTTGTACACATTCATTCGTTACCACGTATTAAAAACTCATGGTGTAAGTAAAATGGAAAAACAGAACAAAGTCCTTTAAAAGCAATTTAGACATATTTATTTCACAATGAAATTGTGTNTTAACTTTTGAAAGGTTAGAATCTTTGCGTGGATATCTAATGTAGAATTAAAATAAAAAACCTGGTGTAATTGTCTACAGTAGGTACAATTCTGCAGCCTGCTGGCAGACCCCTGCTGAGGCTGTCCAGGTGGTGCTGGTGGAGACGCTGTGGTTGAGTAGCAAGAACTGAGTGATCGCGGTGAATAACTTCAACTTGCAGCATTTCTCTCCCTAACACTTGAATGATTCAGTTTGTGGCTTATGGATATTTATTTTTCTGTGTGTTTGGTTTTTTTCCACTATTATTTCCCAAACCTGTCCCCCATCTCCTGCTCTACAGTCAAAACCATAAAGTCTCAGTATTATTTGCTGGTATAACTGGTCAATAAAAATGTCTAAACATGTGAAGGCTGGTATTTGGCAAAACATTAGTGAAACTCGTTATAAGGCAAAGTGTTTCTTAAGGGCGGGTATGCCGCTTCCTCCCTGCTGGATGTTCTCCTGTCCTCTGTGGTCTATGGTGGCAGCGAATTTCTGGTGGTTGAGTATTTCCTCAGATGTGAAGGGCTTGTTTCCAATGAGAAGTCACTTGCAAACTTGGGCCTGAGGATCCATTGATTTGTGTTTTCTGGAAACACATTAGGCGGTAGGAAAGTTGTATTTTAAAAGTACAAATGACAGTTGCAAAGTAAAGCTGCAAAGGCCTTTCTTTTCTTTTTTTTCCTTGTTTTTAGTTGACTCTTGACGTGCCTTATAAGCATCTTATGAAACCACTGTGTTCTGCTGCTCTGGAAATGGATTTTAATAAATGACTGGTTTAGGAGTGTGTTCATCTGAGACTAAGAAACATGCTGCTGGAGGGTGATTTCTTGTGAAACTGTTGGCCGTTAAGGTGATGGGCTTAGCGGCAGCTATCCACTTATGGCTTTATGAAGGGCCAATTTATGCATCTGCGGTGAAAACCACACCAGTTGTATGTTCTCATTGACTTTGCGAGTCATCTGCATTGCATCTACTGTGCTTCGTTGTTTCATTTAGGCACAGACATTAGAAAAATGACTGAATGGAGTTATGTAAAACTTGCAGTGCAAACTGTTCTTTGCTTTGAAATGAGGATGGTGGTGTTTTGGCTCCAGGGAGGTTAGATGAAAAGGGCTTCCTAGAGGAACATCAAATACCACAATTTACAGCTGAGTGTGACCCCAAATGCTTTGTGAGAGCTCGCTGCTCTCCATCCCCTTAGTAGTGCTACCACCGTGTGGCATCACCGTGAATTATGATCCTTGGGAAAGTGGCGTTTATGCTGTGTCAGTGCCCGTGGGAGGATCTCGGCATGAAATAAAGTGCCATCACGTTGGAAATCCAGTTGAGAGATGTGTCCTGATGTGCTGCTGCAGGACTGGGGGGGTGTAGAGAAGTGTCTGTATATTATATAGAGTTAGCGAACAGCCTTACAGGCTTCCCAAAAAGCAGTATTTGCCTCCATTTCAGCAGTACTGTCGTATTTTGAAGGCTAGNTAAAAAAGAAAATGGACATACTGCAGAAAATTCCAAAACAAAATGCAATGAAAATAATACATTAAAATGGAAACTCTCAGGTAGCTCATAAATATAGTTAGGTTATGCTAATTTTCTTTTAAATATTTGATCTTAATACAATGTAAACATTCAGAAGTTAAGCAAAAACATTGCTAAAGATGACTCTACTGCACTACATCTTAATTGTTTACTCCACAATAACTACTGAAGAGCAGAAGAAATAGAGTCATCACCTGGGAGATACACATACTTTAAATTACTTTTGTCATAGTTTCTGTCTTTTTGTTTATTTGCTGTGGAATTAAACCTGATGGTCAGCATGAAAATCTGAAGAAGTCCAAGGAACAGCATGGATAATGCTGTCTCAGGGGGGAATTTGATGTCCCAGCTAAGGTGACAATGACGGAGCTGGTGCTGGGAGAGAGGACCAGCAGAGAGGGAGGCAGGGGCAAGGATGCACAAATGCTAATTTTTTTCCAGAGAAAAAATGGAAAACTTGCTTTTATGTTGGTTCTTTTTATTTTCGAAGAAGCATAAACTGTAGTGGCAGAGATGCTAAGATGATTTTTTTTCGTGCTCATGATTTTAGACAGCTCCGAATTAACGTCGGGACATTTCATGAGGACCCGCAGTCTGCTGGAGGCAGTTCTCTCTGTGCTTTTGCATGACATAGGCAGTTGTACACATTCATTCGTTACCACGTATTAAAAACTCATGGTGTAAGTAAAATGGAAAAACAGAACAAAGTCCTTTAAAAGCAATTTAGACATATTTATTTCACAATGAAATTGTGTCTTGAAAAAATGTGCCTTCTACTTCTGAAGAAAATCTGAAACTTTTGCTTGTTTATAGAGAGCCAGAAATTTCACTGTTCAAGTTCGGGTAAGCAAAATGCCATTTTTGACATTACACTGTTGTTTGAGGATATTACACCAGAATTGTGAGCAGCATATTTTCTTATAATACCGTTTTTGTTTTCTAAATGAATACAGCAGTGTTCACTCATACGGAGGAGTTATTCATGAGGAGTCCACAGCACTTGCTCAGGACCTGGGGGAAGGGTAGGATG
>VXBO01002530.1:1040512-1132313 GCA_013400135.1 Rhinoptilus africanus | reverse complement strand
GGGCTTGTTTCCAATGAGAAGTCACTTGCAAACTTGGGCCTGAGGATCCATTGATTTGTGTTTTCTGGAAACACATTAGGCGGTAGGAAAGTTGTATTTTAAAAGTACAAATGACAGTTGCAAAGTAAAGCTGCAAAGGCCTTTCTTTTCTTTTTTTTCCTTGTTTTTAGTTGACTCTTGACGTGCCTTATAAGCATCTTATGAAACCACTGTGTTCTGCTGCTCTGGAAATGGATTTTAATAAATGACTGGTTTAGGAGTGTGTTCATCTGAGACTAAGAAACATGCTGCTGGAGGGTGATTTCTTGTGAAACTGTTGGCCGTTAAGGTGATGGGCTTAGCGGCAGCTATCCACTTATGGCTTTATGAAGGGCCAATTTATGCATCTGCGGTGAAAACCACACCAGTTGTATGTTCTCATTGACTTTGCGAGTCATCTGCATTGCATCTACTGTGCTTCATTGTTTCATTTAGGCACAGACATTAGAAAAATGACTGAATGGAGTTATGTAAAACTTGCAGTGCAAACTGTTCTTTGCTTTGAAATGAGGATGGTGGTGTTTTGGCTCCAGGGAGGTTAGATGAAATAGGCTTCCTAGAGGAACATCAAATACCACAATTTACAGCTGAGTGTGACCCCAAATGCTTTGTGAGAGCTCGCTGCTCTCCATCCCCTTAGTAGTGCTACCACCGTGTGGCATCACCGTGAATTATGATCCTTGGGAAAGTGCCGTTTATGCTGTGTCAGTGCCCGTGGGAGGATCTTGGCATGAAATAAAGTGCCATCACGTTGGAAATCCAGTTGAGAGATGTGTCCTGATGTGCTGCTGCAGGACTGGGGGGGCGTAGAGAAGTGTCTGTATATTATATAGAGTTAGCGAACAGCCTTACAGGCTTCCCCAAAAGCAGTATTTGCCTCCATTTCAGCAGTACTGTCGTATTTTGAAGGCTAGGGGAAGGTGTGCAGAGGGGAGGGAGTTTCATCTGGGGCTGGTCTGGTGCGTCTTTACCTCTCTGCTATAGTCAGGAGTTCATCTGTGAGTTTATCTAAAACTGGATACACAATGAATTCTTCGAAGTTGTTGTCATCTCATTCGTGCAGGAAAGGAACTTCCTTAATAAGCTCAGGGTAGAAGGCATTTTCATAATTACTGTTGTAAAATAATAGGAAACACTCACGACATGACTTGACAGTCCCTGGAAAACCTAATCTAAGGCCCAGCTTTCCATGGAAGGTTGGACCCGGTGGTCTCCGGAGCTCCTTGCCAACCTCGGCTTTCCTATGATCAATTTTAAAAACACTGTGTGTGTTTATTTGAGGACTTGCAGCCTTTTCAGTAGATGCACTTAATTAATTTCAGGTGGAAATAGGTGCTTATAAGAAGGGGGTCACCTATTCAAGGTTTTGGGGATTGGTTGGGGTTTTTTTGGGGAGGTGGGGAAAGGAGCCCTTTTAATGCATGCATTAATACAGGGTGAGTAACCAGCATATTAGAGATAAATGCAGTTGCACACCCGTCCGTGAACATCCAACTCGAGCTGTTTGTATTTCTGCTGCGTTGAGGTGTAGTGACATTTGCAAGTTCGTCTCTCTTGAGTGCTTGTGGCAAATGGTCAAAACATTAGTGATTGGAGTCTGCTGAAATAACTGCAGCTCTTAAAACATTTTGTATTCATCAAGAACCAATTTCTGTTGTTTTTTTTAAGATGTGATACAGGGCTTGGATCTTAGTCAACGCAGTCCTGATTTTATATTCTGTATACGTCCAAAACATACTAACAAACATCCTTTGTACATCAAAAACGTAGAAGGCATGTGAAGCCTGACCTTTGAACACAGTGCTTTTTTCCTGTTTACGTTGGCCAAGACCCTTAAAAAAAATTATTTATTTTGTCATGAAGATGACTACCAAATAAGTTTACATCTGTGGAAGCTTATGTAAGGTAGATAGTGAAACTTGGCATGTTCTGTGTGCTCTTGGACTTCCAGGAGATCATTCAGGACTCTTGTGTGATATCATCATCTTATCATTGGAGCCACATGGGATACAAATGAACTGACTGCTACGGCGCTCTAGCAGGGAGCAAACTCTGAAGTCTGATTTGCACAGCAGCTGTTCCTCATTTAATCTGAACAAATATGAGAGCGAAGGTCTTTATACGTATTTTCTTCCCCTGGAGACTATTCAGCCGTATATTCCTATGTAAGTTCTCAGCTAGTGACCTGGATGATGGGATGAAGCGCAAACTCAGCAGGTTGGCAGATGGCCCCAGTTTGGGAGGAGGAGTTGCCGTGCTGGAGGGCAGGGATGCTGTGCAGAGGGACATCAAAGACCTGGAGGAACGCGGCATGAGGAGCCTCCTGGTGTTGACCAAAGCCAAATTCAAGGGCGTGAGGACAGAAATTACTTGCCCAGAGGAGAGGGCTTGCAGGGTGGGCACCTTTTGCAAATGTGGATGAGACTGTCCTAATTAAAAGTCATAGAGTGGTAAAAAGTCATGGATCTTTAATGATTTTCTTCAGATTTTTCTGTTGAAGCAGGGAAGGGTTCCCCTTTGCAGAATAGGAGGAGGAACCTCAGCAGGCGTCAAGTATCCAAAAAAAATTTTATTTGGATTTAGATCTTCATAGAAGGAAAAGGTTGGGAAGCTGCACAGAAAAGTATGCAGATAAATTTCAAATTAATTCTGCTGGGGAAATAATGCTGGTTTAGAAAGACTGCTGATGAATGAATCGCCAAAAGAGCTCCTGTGGCCTCTTTTGGGCAGTATTTAGAAAAATGCTTAATTATCAGTGCTGGGAGGTGGAGGGACACAGTCATAGCTCCCGGCCATCGCAATAGACTCCCATGGGTGCAGTGTGTGGTTTAACTGAGCACCAAAACCTCTAAGTTTCGGTCATAAATCACTCTCTGATCTAGATGGCACATGGCAGCAGCATGCCTGGGGACCTCCTTGCTTCCATCGCTGCTTCCGCAGGTGGCTTTGCACATCGTTGGGGTTTCTGGCAGCACCATGAGCCATCGGGGCCCCTGGCTGCAGGGGCTTGGTCCCCAGGGATGGGTAGAGAGCTGGGGGGGGGAGCTTTTCAGAGCCAGCAAGATCTCCTCAAGATCTTTTTATCTGGTGAGTTTAGAGACAACCAGTTGTGTATATAGTCAGCATTTTCCCCATCTTCACCATTCTGCGTTGCTCATGATTGAGTGGTGTGATACCTCTCCCAGAAATCTGACCAGGAAATGTGAACTTTGACCAAACTGAATGACTTTAAACCTGCAGTTTTTGTCACTTCCCTATTTATCCTTTTTCCAGATCCCTGAAGAATGGCATTTCTTTTATTTCTGTTGTCCAGGCGCCAGTGCAGCTGCTCCTGAAACACCGTTGTGAAAACCAGTAAGTAGTTAGAGCAGAAGGAGTTGAAGGGCAGAAAAAGTGGTTCACTTGCCAGCGGGTCTTCACCTGTGTCCCATGGTTAAAATCTAGTGAAGTCAAGAAATTCAGTTTTCTGTTTTCCATAAATGATCTTTTGGACGCTTCTTCCATCAACAATGTTATTATTAGTGATTACTGTTTTTGAAATGAGAAAAAAAAACCCCTTAACTTCCCATTTTTTGTTATAACTTGTGAAGCAAAAGTTTTGCTTCATTATTGAAGAATCGAGATGTACGTTGTTCTAGAAAATACTCCCTGTGGGTTCATCTTTCACTAGCTCAAAGGCATTTTAAAGAAGGCATTGCCTTATCTCAGTAACGCATCTTGGAAAGTCTTTAAGTGAGCAAATTGCCAGATAATTGCATTGGTGGTAATTGCATATTAAATTGATCTGTTGTTGAGAAAGATGCTGAACATTTACTGTTCTTAATCATGATATCAAAATATTGGTTCTGTTCTGTTAATTAGCATGCTGTGAAATAAGAATTTATATATTTATTTTTAAGGAAGTGACTTAAGCTGATTTGGTTTGTTTTTTATTTTTAGTTTGTTGGTACCCTGGTTCCTTTAGTTGGTTCCCTGAAAGAATATAAGCTCTGTGCCTATGTGTGTGAGAGGGAAAACGACATTTCTAGGATGCTGATGAATGACAGCACTAAAGATTTTTCCATAAAAGAAAGTGAGGTATATTTATGTAGCTTTGCCGAAATATTTTTCTCTGTCCTTGAACACTGCTGTTTTCTTATGAGTTGTCCACCAGTGACAGCATGCGCTTTGCTTTTCAACCTGTTTTCAGCAGCCAAACACCTGCATTAGTTTGTCATTGTACGTCGGCATTTTCTTTCGCTGACCTGGCCAGAGCAGGTGATGACTGAGCAGCTGGGAGATGCAGAAAGACGAGGAGTTTGCCTCTTGCCATGAAGTTTTAAAGCTTTCTTGGTGGTTTTGGTGATGGCTGGAAAGCTCCTATTCAGACATGGGAGGGTTCATCTCCTAGGATGAACCCGCATCTTCTCCCACAAATACACTTTTCTTTATAGTCTTTACTTGACCTATGGACAAATGATCTCTTGGAAGCCAATGTATTTTGATTTTTGTATGTTGTTGGGGTTGTTTGGTTTTTTTGCTTTGTTTTGAAGTGCTTTTTTGCAGAGTAGTATTGACTTAGTATTGACCTAACTTTAGTTACCATTGGTTTTGTTGATAATTAGACTTGGCTTTCTGTTGTCCTCTGATATGACCAAAAAAGACAGTGAAGTAGGTGTAAAATCAGTTGGAGCCTGGAAATAAGTTACAGCCCCTTTATTTTCATCTCGTTTATTTTTCAGCAACACAACTATGGTTCTTTGGTGGCCTTTCAGGGAAGGTATGTGCTACCCTTGAGCATGAAGGGAGAAGAACTGAGCATGTGATTTCTTTTGAGAATTGCTCTGGTGCTACTTCTGATAAAGCTAGGATAAGTTTTATGGGGCAGCTAACTTGCACTAAATTGTACGTTAATGACCTCAGCTAGAAAAGCAGATCATAAGCACAAAAGATGCGTGCCACAGGGCAGGTTCTTGCAGCTAATGCCTGATGTGATGGGGAAGGAAGGGTTGTTTCATTCACGGAGTGCGGAGCTGCTTGTAAATGCAGCTTGGTTCCCCTTCTCTCCATCACTGCAGTATGCCGTATATAGGATATATATATACATCCTATATGTGTGAGACGTGGGAGAAGCCCTCGGCACCCCGGCAGTGCCTCCTGCGGTTATGTCTCTGGGATAATCCTCACCACCGCAGGAGCGGGCGGTTCTGCCAGGCATGCTGTGCTCGGAGCTATACGAGCAAATTAGCCTCGTTTTTTTCTCTCAATGGAAGGCATTGATTGAATCTAGCAAAATCAGAGCTACCCGTTGTTGGTTTTGTAGTTGCCAGTAAGGTTTCTTACCAAAACTTCAGCTCAGCTCTTCCATCTAATGAGGCCTTGAGTTCTTCAGCGTTTTGACACTTCTTCAACTCAAGTTTATCTGCTGCCTTTTTCATTTTCCACCATTAGCAATTGTTAGGCATGTTCATGTCTAAAGAAAAAGACTTTGTTGTTGCTGCTACGTGAAACACACAGTCCCACAAGGCACATAGCTGAACTCTTAGCTCTCCTCTACCACCCCAGTGAACACCAGTGTGAGTTACACCCTTGCTTGGTGTGGCTTCCCAGAAAGCCATTGCCCTGCTTTTGGACATCTAATAGGCTTTAAATTAGCTTTGCCAGCTCGCAGAGCATGACTCTTGGTTCTTTCAAATGCCTGTAAAAAGACAGTCCTCTGGAGCTTGCTGAACTCAGAAAACAGAATATGGTTGAAATTACCCTGACTGGGAGATAAAAACCTGGTTGCTGTTTCCAAAGGCACCTGTTATCTCTGGTTTGTGTGTCTTTCTCAAACATGAGATTTCTGTTCTTTTTCCTTCTCGTGAGATGTTTCCTGAGGCACATGGAAAAAAAAATGAAGTAGTTGGAGATGGGCTTTTGAATTTAACCTCATACAAAGAGGTTGTGGTAGCCCACTTCTGGGGTGGAGGAGCAGGGGCACCCATGGGACGTGAGTGACGTGTTGCTGCCAGCTGATAACCAGGTTAAAAGAAGTTGAGCCCCAGTTTTCCAAGCTGGGTTTTCCCATGGCATGGGGGAGGCCACTGGCGTGGCAGTAGGTGTGCTTGTAGGCAAGAGGGAAAACTGCAGGAAAAAAATTTCTTGTGACTTCCCCTTCCCTCCTCGCCCAGTATTTGAGAGTAGGGTGTGACGAGACCGAGGGCTGTATATTAAATATTTTGTTTACCGGTACCGCAAGTAGATTTTTCTCTATTATTTTCTGGGATAGAAATACACGGCCAGGTTCTCATTAGCTGCTCTGTTGGAAATAAGAGAGGACATAACTTTGTTATGGTTTCAACCAGTCATTGATCAGCTGGAACGTTTACTTTTCCAGTCACAGGAGGAAAATTTTGCTGTTATAACATGGCCAGAGCCTCTCAGGTTATTCCATTGAATCCGAGGGATGAGCACTTATCACATGCTAAAGCCGCAAGCAAAATACTCAGCAATCAGGGTTTCCGTCACCAGGGTGAGACTATACAAACACACTGAATTGATTCTATAAAAAAGCTCGCCCTTTTTTTTTTGGCTGATATATTCTGGAAGACACGTTTGACACAGCAGTGTTCAACTGATCTGAAAAAATGGATCCCGTGGGGCAGTGGCGTTTGTTCTTGGGCATCTCTGCATCAGTCGTAAAGCAGGTAAATAAAAGGAAAATAAAAATAATCAGTTCCTATAACACAATTTAATGAAGTGTGCCTGTATTTCTAGATTTGGGTTGTCTGTGGGACCACAGAGGGGAATCAGAGGCGATGTTGTGTATCCCCTATTCTGCCGTGCTGGGGTAGATCTGCCCGGATGCTGCTGGAAGATGCACTCTGGGGGCGCAGGGGACGGCGAGGGACCGGCAGGGACAGGAGACGGGACGGGGACAGTGGAAACACAGCTAATTCACAGGTCTTGCTGAAATACAGCTCAGCTTGTGTATTTAGATTGAAGGACTGAAAATTAATCACAATTAGTTTTAGTAGGCTGTCCATTGATTGTGTAAATTACCTGAAATAAACTCTCTAGGACAACTAAAATTAAAAAAAAAAAATAGAAAGAGAACTATAGAACAGCAAAATATGAATTACTTGGGTGAGAAGAGTTGGAAATGTAATTTGGAGGATCTCCTTCCTTTGCCTCTTGGGCCTATTTTTTTTTTTTTTTTACCCTAAAATGTACATGTGACTTGTCTTTATGAAGCTGGTACTATGGCTTGGGCTTAAAGTACAAGGGGATATTTGTGCTTTGAGAGATTGTGGTCCAGAATGTACAGGACGAAAAAAACCACTCCAAGATAATGTTTCCTGGACCAGGAAACACAGAGAACTAGGAAGGTATTTTAAATATTCCCTGCTTTGAAAGATTCCTTGTTTTGGAGAAGCTCCCTTGTTACAGTGTGGTAACCGATTGCTCAAACTATAAGATGAAAATGCAAAACAAAAAAAGCAAAAATGTGAGTACCGGTGCATTTGTAAATCATACTGCTTTCATACTGGGGAGTTTGGTGATGGTATTTTAAGCCTGTTTCATCAGAAAGGGTTACTAGAAGGAAGTGAGGTTGGCTAGTTTAGTTTCATATCCTCTGAAGCTAAAAGTGGCGTTTAAGTAATTTTTGGGTCCTCCTATATCTGACAAACTAAAATTAAGTGTTTATGTTTCTGTAGCCTAAGGGAATCCGAGCTCATCTGAAACTTTTGGAGTTGTCTTATTAAAAAGTTACTGTTTAATTAGCTGTATCACACTGGAGGTGTATTTTTATTGTCAGAAGAAGTCATGGGAACACGCTATTCTGATGCATAAAAATATGGCTTGATACTTGTAAAATTGCCCTTCCAGTGAAAACTTCAAAACTTTTTCCATATGAAAAGAAGATCCCTATTCTGAAATGAGCCTTGAGGTGTGTGGCATTTGCTTGGTTGTTCTGTGGTTAAGTGGAAGTGTGGAGGGGGGTGAATTTTGAAATAAGAATTTATTCCTGTAATACTGTGGTTCAGTGGGAAAAGCCCTGGGCAAAGCCTGAGAGCAGCTGTGCAAGTGTCTAGGTTGGATTTTCGATCCCAGCACAAGCTGTGTCTGGGTCCTCGGGACCCCTCAGTATACCCATAATCCCATGGGAAGGGACAGAGCCCTTCCTGGGAACCTTGTGCTGCCCGAGCTCCTCCTGTGGGGTGAAATGTATTTTTCACCCCTCCTTGAATTCTCCTCCTCCAAACACACCCCTGCTTGTATTTTATCCTCAACGTGTAATGTGAAAGGAGTGTCCTAAATGTCACGTAAGTGGATAACGGGATGCTGAGCCTGTCTGAAGCACGGGGGAGTGTATGTTTGTGCATCCTCCACGTGAGGCTGGGACCCACCAGCGGGTTTGTTTCCAGGCAGCAGAAGCAGATGGCTCGGGCAGATGCACAGCTCTTGCCAGCCTCCTTTTTTTTTTTCAGAGGATACCATAATAAACACTGGGGCAGGGGAAAAAAAAAAAAATATTTTTTTTAATTAAAGAAAAATAAATCTGCCCTTTCAGAAAACAAGCGGTTTTACACTGGGAGAAGCTTATTTTGGTGGATGCTGCTGGTGCTTGGCACCGAAGGGCGGGATGCGTCCCTGCCAGGCTGTGCCAGGTTCTAGGCTTTGCTCTTGCTGTTGTCTGCTCTTGTGTTTGGGAAAATAAAGCTTGCGGATTTGGAACTGAGTGTCCTGTCCAAACGCTGGATTTTTATTTTTTAAGTTAACATACTTCTTTACTTCCAAAATAGAAATATAATTCTTTTTGCTCTTAGGACCAGGATACAGTCTCAGTCCAGAAAGCTATTCCCATGGTAACAACCCACATCGGACCAAGGGATATTTTCCACCCAATAATATCTGTGTATGAAACAGACGAGTATCTCTAGATGTTATGGTCAAATCTACAACTTTGTTAGGTGTTTCACTCCAAGGAGGTTCCAAAATGTGACCCTCTTCTGTATTTTCTACACATGGTGTCTTAGAGAAAGCTGTCAGGGGCTGGTGGGAAAACGCGCTATCTTTTTTTTTTTTTTTTTTAATCCCTGTCCTCAAAGGAGAACATTCCTTGACACCAAAATCCCACTTACAGAGTAAGGAACAGAAATAAATGTTTTTAGAAATCCTTGCAAAATTATGTTTTTGTGAGCTATAAAAAAATCTGCTGTGAATACTCCAAGCAACCTCGAAACTTGTTTGTTTTAAATATTTCCCAAGAGCATGCTTCTATATTATTGCTATTGTTATTCTACTATCAGTCACATACAATTTTTCTTCTGCTTTGTAAATATGTGCGAGAGTATACATTCTCTTTAATAGCGTGTCTTGAAAAGAATTGATATGAATTTGAATGCTCACTGGCTGTGGGTGTTCAGTGCTTTGCCAGGGATTTAAGATACACGTACATTTTATCAACAGTGCCATCAGGAATTCTGGTGGTGATTTTGAAAACATGTTCAATAATAAAATATCAGTTTATTCTGCAGAAAGTATGACAGTGAATGCATACCACTGTTGACACCAGCTGTCAGTGGAAAGCAAATATTATTTAGGTTGTTTATTTGTCAGCAGCACAAGTGATGACAGCAACCTATGGGAAAATCAATAGCTGGATTTTCCATCAGGCACTGCCTCTTGCCAAACTGCCCCTCCTGAATGAAACCGCTTCAAATTAGCGTGTGCTTGTGCACTTCTTTGTTAATTAATGTCGTCAGTATGTGAGTAAAAAGAAGTAGTGGATTATGCATTAATAGGGGATGGGGTGAATGGCAAATGTAGGTGTGAGGGTGGCTGGGTCGTGGAGCACCGGTGTTTCCTACCCCAGCGTGATGCAGCCCTGGCACCCAGGAGGGGTCACCTTCCTCCCTGCCAGCCTCTGCCTGGCCCTTGGGGAAGAAGTCTCATCATCTCTTGATTTATTTCTCATCGTATTTTCCCAAGTTACCGTATATCTGCCAGTTCCTCTTCCTTTCCAGTGATGCATTCAACCTTACTTTATTGCTTGAAATTTACTGCTTGAAATTATTGGCTGATTAAACGCTACATTGGCCATTTTTTGATAAGTCCTGCCCCCGCCAGCATCTTACTTGTCTCCTTCCATAAAAAAAAAAAAGTAGTTGTTGAGAAGGATTTATGAGGACTTTATTCATGAATAAGCAATGGCAAACTGTAGCCTTTTGGCCCCGTCTACTAATGCTGCCGTGGGGAGTTCTTGTACAGGCTGTAATTTTTCTCCCAACTTGAGCTGAAAATGGACTTTAAACCTCTGAGCCAATGTGGTGTTCATACCTGTGAAGGTCCCAGAGGAGCCACCAGCTTTCCTGCTGGTACCAGAGTCACCCCATTTTCTCTGCTGGACTTTTCCTTCCCTGGGTCTTCCTGATTTTGCTTAAATACAAACAGTTACAGCTGTATCTGAGGAACTGTCTGGCATCCATCTGCTCCCATCCAGTGCAAGTTTTTCCTTCCCTTAGTCTTCTTTACATGTGCTGGAAATGCATTTTTCTCTTCTCTTTCACCACTGCCTTCAAACCATATTTGAAACAAGTGATTTACTGCGCTCAGGGTCAGGCAAAAAATGAGACTGTAGCCAAAGGAAGGAAGAACTGTCATTAAGCGTGGAAAACAAGTGCTTTTTGAAGTTCATTGAGGTGTAAATGAACTTATGCTGCACCAGTTAGCATCAGTGAAACTGAATAAGCTCTTTGGTAATTGCAGTGAGGACAACTGCAGTGAAGCAACTCTTCAGATCCAGACTACCTCGGATATTTTTAGTTGTTCCTTTAGTCATCAGCTTCCACTTTCGTCTGTGCTGGGCCCCGGTGGGAAAATACAGCAGCTCTTTTCTTCAGAAGGGTCATGCTGTTCTAAGGGCATATGATTTTTCTCTTCTTCTTTGCATAAAGGGAAAATGCAGGTTTTTGAGCTCTCAGAATTATTCTGGTGAATACTTATTCCCACCAGAAAACTGTAAAGTTTCCTTCTCAAAGTGGTGGCTTTTGATAATTACAAGATAGGTGTTAAACAGGTCTGAAATAATGAACCATTGCTCATGATAAGCAGCTGAGTAAGGCTCCTGTAACAACTTGTCTTTCATCTAAACTGCAACATTGGGCAAAAGACGAAGTAGACACCTGGAGAGGAGCCTCCCTCTTCTAGCAATCTGCTGGGGTTTGTGTGGAATTGGGTTGCTACCAAAAGTCCGAGTGAACTAAAAACATTCTTGGCAATTTCCAGTGAATGATGGGATTGCTTTAAAATTACTTTACTTTAAAAACTTGTCTGAATGAGGCCAAGCATTATATCCAAGAACTGCCTGGTTTATAGGTCTCCATGTGGTTCTGCCTTCTTGTGTGTCTCTTGAATGCGCTATATGAAGCAATTAGATTATGGGGCAAAGCATATAGTGAAAATGTACATAAAGGTTGTATAACTCCTCCTTAGCTTCTTTCTTTCTGGAAAGATATTCTGCTCATTCCTGAGGAGCCTTCTTAACTGGAGGTGAGAAGATGATGCTTTCCTGGAGCTGGTGGTGTTGGTGTGAGTGTAGAGGGGAGTGAGGGAAGAGGTTCCTGAGAGCATCTGCAGATGTGAGGTGAGGTTGGGTTGACCTTCTTCCTTTTCCCTCTGCTGTTGACTTGGACTATTCTCATCTGTATCGTATTAGTGGTGGTAAAACCCACGGTGGTGGTGGTCTGAGTGAACTTTTACAGTGAACTCTGCTCATTAGAAGAGTTCAATTCAGTTGTATGCAAGAGCTTTTTGTAGCTCCTTAAATCTACAGGTCAATGTTAAGGTGATGAAGAGGAAATTCAGTATTTTAGTGGAAAGTTTTGGGAGTTTGGACTCTGATGGGGTCAATGTACTGAGGCTGAAGCTCTCCCTAGCTGACAACCTATATTGTATTGTGGCTCATCCACTGTACAATAACCTTTACTATTTTTAAAGAACTTTGGTTTTTTTCCTCCATGTAAAATTTTTCAAAATAGTTTGAAGTTACTATAACAGTTAATGAACCCATGTTGACTATAA
Source organism: Rhinoptilus africanus (assembly GCA_013400135.1). NCBI lineage: Eukaryota > Metazoa > Chordata > Aves > Charadriiformes > Glareolidae > Rhinoptilus > Rhinoptilus africanus. Next base: position 1,120,226 of record VXBO01002530.1, on the reverse strand, counting down.
TCAGAAGTGAATGGCAGCAAACACCAGTCACAGTTAAACCTGTGCTGGAATGGAGAAAATGCAGCAATAACCGAATATAGTCCACTGTGATACAGTAGTCTTTACATCTGACAGGCAAAGTTGGGATGAAAAGGGGAATGTCATGCACAAAGTAATGTACCAGGCCTGTTGAAATGGTATAAAAAAGGTCTGGAGGAAGCAGAACCTTTCATTTTCATTTGTTCTTAGTCAATGGGGTCAGAAAAGACCCTGGTATTGTAAATTAGGGAATATGTACCTTTCAGGTGGTTAGTCACGATGGTAATCTTGGTACGGTGTTTGACTCCTTCAGAAAAGCAGCTGTAATGTCCGTGTGATGTTCATCGATGTGGACACGGTCTGTGCACGACTGAAATAAAAAATATTACTGTTATTACAGAATGACTGGGCTTCGCTGTCTGGCTTGGCAGTGTTCGAACATATGTTTGCTGTCAGCTTGGCTTGCAGATGAAAACCTTAGTGTTTCAAACCAACCGTGTCTTGGGGAGGTGCAGCAGCCCCGAGAGGCTGGTCTGTGGTGGGATTCATCAGTGCTATCCTTGTTTTGGTGGTGGTATTCTTTTTTTGGCTTCCTTTTCTTTTAGCTTCTTTAGTATTTTCCCGATGACATTTGTTAGACCCCATGATTACCAGTATACACTTCTAAAGTGTTCATATATCGCTTATTATTTAATTGTTTGTATTTCTGATGTATAACCTGGTTTGCTAGATGTAGTCGCTGTGCAGAAGTGCCTTTACTCATAAAGCCGAGGGGGGTTTATGCCGAAGCCCAGCCGGGTGCATCGTGCTGACAGTGCTGGATGAGCAGAATAACCTGAATACACGGTTTTAGCCAGCTTCAGCTCAATTGCTTTGACCTTTTTAAAATTATTTTTTTAATTTATTTAAACGTGAGCAATAAAAGGAAAGGAGGCTGCTTTTTTTTTTGTTAATATTTATTTTCAATCTGTCTGTTAAACCCCCCTGGCACTTGTATTGGAAGGGCATTTCATTAAACGGTCGGGTTTGTTGTTACATGGCAGATCGGTACAAGGGACACGTTGCTGCAAGGGACTGCACATGCAGAGCACTTCATTAAGAATATATAATCAGGTTTAAAATCATTAGATATTCTCCCGATGACTCCGCTGGTGTCATCTCATTATTATGAAAGGAAGAGAACAAAATGAAAACCACAGCTTGTTGGGGGCTTCTTGGTTTGCAGGGGGTTTTTTGACTTGTAAATTAGTAAGTGTGTCTTGGCACACAATTACTCGAAGTTTAGCATCAGGAATTGTTGGAGAAGTTAGCGCTTGCTTTCCTTAATTTAATAAAATAGTTGCTATTGAAAAGGTATGACTCTGGGATGTAAATTAGTTTGAGTTGTATTTTCATTTTGGACTTTATAGTCTGAAAGATGAATAATTTGTAAGTGGTGGGTGGCAATGTCTGTGTACGTGCAGACTATGGATCTCGAAACAGTCGTACTTGCAGGATGAGAAAAAGCCGTTGCAGCCTCATTATCTGTTGTCCCCCGGAGATCCATTTTCTCCCCTGCAATAGGTGCTTGAGGGAAGGACAGCCCTCACATCTGGATGTCACAGAAGGGACTCAGCACTTTCCTCCACCGCAGAGGTTTGCCCCGGCTGTGATTTGTAACCTGAAGTTTGCTGCTCTTGCCAAATATTCCCATTTAAGAGCAGATAAACCTTTCAGTAAATCAGACCACGATGTGCTCGTTCCTCTTCATGGGAGACAGAGCATGTTTCCAGAGTGCCAACCCCTGTTTTACTGTTCCAGAAGCGAAGACAAATGTAGTAGCCAGCTGATAACAGGCTTTGCTTCTCCCAGGTAAAGCCCCACGGGTGATGGGACTTCGTACCTTTGTCTGTCTGAACTTATGAATTGAAGCCTGTTGTCCTACACGAGACCTCTTAGTAATGGTGTGGTCCGAAATCTTCTGAAAGGAGAAAACACGCTGCTTAGGGTGCACCAGAAGCAAGCCTGGCTGGCAGCTAATGTAACGTGAATAATGTGGATAAATGCATCTCTTGTTCTGATTCAGCAGTGACTTCGCTGCAATAAGTGTAGACTGTTCTCAACTAAATATTTTAGTATGTCCAAGTTGCACAGAACAACTGGAGCGATGCAGACCTTGTCTTGTCAGTGGGAAGCTAGAGGGTAAGATACGAATGGAGGTTAGTTTCATCTCTTTAGAAGTTTAGGAAAACGTACCTATTTGGAGCCTATGTGAAGCTGCTGGAGGGAAACCTCCAATTAAGCCATGCTGCAGAGGGTTCTGCTTGGTGGCACTTCCCTGCCATTTCATGGATCAGCTTCTGGAAGCGCCTGTAACACCAGGTGGTTGTAGCTCCGTGGTCCTGCCCTGAACGCCCCAGCAGAGGACAGTGGTTCTCTGTCATATTGATGGGACTTGCGGGGGGAGCTGTGCCCAAAGGGCTCCTCTCCCACGTCGTGCCATGACCAGGTGGGAAGCTACAGCAACCCACAGCAGCTATACCGCAACATTGCCATGGCAACCAGCGAAAATAAGGGCCCCTTCTGGGAAAACAAGAGACTTCAAATTTTGTTGCAGACAAGAATTATTATTAGTGTCTGATTGCAGTGGTAGCACGTCCTTGTTTCAATAAAAACAAATGGCAATGACTCCTTCTGTAATGCTTGGGTGAAGCAACTTGCAAGCCTGCACTGTTGGCTCAAGAAAAATAAATGGGATTAAGCCAAAAATATAGAAGAAATGCTGCATTAATTACATTTATAAAGCTATTAAGGGCAAGATTAAAAACGAAAAAAAAAAAGTCTACTGCATTTCTCAGTTCTGTGTGTAGCCTCCATGAAATGTGTGTGCATACTTGTATAAGGCTGTGTATAAAATGAGAAAACCTTGGTTCTGTAAGTGAAGTTTAAGGTCTAGATTTTTGGTTTTATTTTAAGACACTGGAGGAAGTAGCCATGCATCCAGTCATTTTGTGATTGTAAGAACCCTGTTTTTAATATTGGGCTCCTTTGCCAACCCACAAGGTATCAGTTCTTTCTAGTTCTTTATACACAAAACTCTAAAATCCTTGGGGTTTGGTTTGGGGTTTTCTTTAAACAGGAAGTTGCTAAATTATTTAAACTATTTAACAAAACTTGAAAACATGTAAATAAAAATGGGGAATTTGATAAATACAAAAGTAGTCTGCTGTTGAGTCAGAGCTTATTTTGCACAGAATTACCATTACATGTCTTCTTTAGCTAAGAAACTGAACTATGTAAGAAAATAACATATGATATTACATATGGCATTTTAATAACACCTATTTTACATAGCTTCTGCTTAGCCTAACCAATAAATGTGGAATGTAACATTTTGAAGACATCTCACCACTTCTAATGAAAAGTTAGATTAACTTGGCAAGCTAGAACATGCTGCTTTTTCTTCTCTTTTTCTTTTCTTTTTTTTTTAGTTTATTTTCACTTTGAGCAGAGGGATGAGTCCTGTGCAGTGGGGGGGCCTATTGCCCCCATCAGCATGGGCTATTCATTCATCAGCTCTCCCCGAGCCAGGTCACCATGCTGTCACGAAGCGGGGCTTTGCTGGGCTGACCTCCTTCCTTCTCCTCCTCCTTTAGTCACGTTTAATGACAGCTCCTTCTTAAAGGTGGGTTCAGGTTAAGATTAGGGATCTTTTCATGTTATTTCTGGATCATGCATTTTAACTATTGAGCTGTGTTGATGAGGGAAGGGAGAAAAAAGGAGAGTAGATGAGAGCCTGCAGCCAGCAAATGGAGAAGGCACAGGAGCCGGGAGTGATATGTGAAGATGCCACCCTGCTTGGATTTCTGTGCGTCTATTATAAATGAAGGCTTAGGTATTTTAACTGATAAAAGTTGATTTTATTCTGGTTCATAATATTGGTGTGGGGAAATAAATGGGTCTCCCAATACTAGTACCCACCAGTTGGGATGCCTGGAGTCTTGGGTTTATCTTCTGGCTTTACACAAACTGCTCCTGTGCTGTGGTTTGAAAGCCTACATCCATATAATTTTTAGATACTTAAAAGCACTCAAAGTTGCCCAATGAAATTTTCCAGACTATCAAGGCACCAGACTTCAGATCTACGATACACGATTTTTACCCTCCTACGAGGGTACCTTTATACCTGAAGACTTGATGTGGTGTCTCACACATATGATATTTAGAAGTAAATATGAACTGGTTTTAAATTATAGGTATGGTTACTGTGAGTTTGTCTGTGGGAAAACTACTCTTGTCATAGAAATGTTACACTTTGAGGGAACTTGCTGAAATATTTTTAGCCCTCTACATAATTTGGGAAGTACTAGTTCCACTGTAGCGTATAAAAAGAGTTTCCAAGATTTACTGTGAATTCAGGAAGATAACGAGCAATCGTTACTCAGAAAAACATACTAACTTTTTTTCCATAGGTATAATCTTAGGATTAGGGTTTTTTTAAGAAATATATTTTGGTCCATGAAATCTGCCTTTCCTAAGGTGGAGAACTTGGAGCTGGCAATAAACACCTGACCTCTACCCCTTTCTTCCCATAATTAACGTTTGAAGCCTGTGATGGTTTTCCTCTGTTTGTTTATACGTGGAAAAAAGCTTACAGTGGGATCGATCGGCTCCATATGCCATTTCCTTCCTGAGAAAGTGGAATTATTGTTTTTTTCTGAATATGTAGATAAGACGAGTATTGAATATGCATAATTTTGATCATTCAAAAGTCTTATTTTAAAAACTGTCATTGCTACTGTGATATTAAAAACAGGGATTAAGTTGCTTTCATTACAAAGTAAACAGTCACCTAAAACAAATATGATAATTAAAGAATATTTAAAAATACAGCATTGGAAGTTCTCAGGTTTGATAAAACAGTGGTTTGACTCAATGATGTGTAATCTGTGGATCTTGTGCTCATCTGCAGAGATTCAGCCTTGGGTATTACTTGTCCGAGTAATACCTAATCAAATAAAACCTTTCCCTTTTTTATTCAAAAGTCAGTATGGTCAAACCCTGCCCATTAGTTCCATTTGCAGTCTTCCCTGTTGCTAAGAGTTGGAGAAGAATCTCTGGCCACACTTCTAAAAGAAAGTTATTTAATGATTACTGTAATCTTAGGTTGTCCTGCATTTGAACAAGCAAGTCTACAAGGACACTTTACAAGTGTTTTAGTGGTAGATATTAGACTTTGCTCCAGTGTTTGAAGTTATATTTTTTTTCTAAAGAACTGTTCCAAATTTAACATCAAACTGGAATGTTTTCTGATGATCTTGAACATTTCTGAGAATGCTCTGTCAATTTGCAGTTGAGTCCTTAGAATTATTCTAGATTATCACATTACTGACGAGACTATATAAAATACATGTCTGAAACAGCCCCGAAGGAGACTTAAAGATAATTTTAACGCTTTAGGCTTAAATTTCAAGGGCTTTGCTGGGTTTGCATGAAGAATTTCAATAAATATGTATTGGCTGTATTAGCTTAAGTGGCAAGAAAAACACAGTGATGGGAACGGATTGTAATCCTTTGGTTAACAAGAATGGAATAGATAAGTATTACAGGCTTACTGCTTCCATTGTCAGGGGCATATGCGTATTAGGCCGCTTTTCAGTGTGATATAGTCTTTCTCCTAAGTCGATGTATGTGTTGCATATAGGGAATCCCTATTTTGGGGTATATCTAAATGCATTCCAGCAGAAGCGCTCAAAAATTCTGCATAGCTGCCATTTTATTGACATTATTCACAATTGAAANTGTGATTTATTTATTTTTTTAATAATATTTACTCTCCAGTCTGACTGCAGCTATTCTGCAATGCAAATGAATATTCAGGTGTTTCCTGTTCAAACTACCTGGAGGTAGCCGCGTACGTTGACCTGCCTTACAAAGCAACAGATTGCCTAGTTCAAAGTTTTTGTCATTTAAAATGTAATCCTTTACCTTTTCCCCAGCTTTCTTTGGTGCCTGGCTTTTCTTGTATGTATGATGCAGTCTTATTACCAAATAAAATTTGGTTTACTTTCAGATAAACAATATATTTCATGTTGATTAAAAGGAATTAAAGATTATAGGCATATAACGACAACTAAAATCCTGAAAATGTCTTAGAAATGAGTGTTCGTGCATCACAAAAATATTATTTGACAGTTATTTACATATAAAGTCTCATTGTTTTCCACGTAGTTTTCATTATGGTGATTAAATGAGCCATAATGCTGTACTTTCAGACCGATATATGCATTTTAGAAATGACATGTGACCGTTTTCCTTTTTTACGGGGTCATGGCGAAGTTGGGTCCCACACATTGCAGTTCAAAATGCTGACGCGCTAAGATGCTGCAGCTGTTACGTTTTGGGGGCTGTTTAATTTCTTTGGGATTAATTTTGGTTGTGTATTTGAAATACTAATCCTTGCCTTTTGAGGCAGTATCTTTGAATTACTGGAGTGATAATTTTTGCTTGGAACAATCTATCTAGCAAGTGCAAATGCCAAGAGAGCTAAACTGAAGATTTATCGTTTGTCACTGTAGTTACTGTTGAAGAAAAAAATGTTAGCACCAAGTGCCATAGATAGACTTTTTGGAGAAAGATCTAAGCTTCACTTTAGCAGGTCATTATGCATATCGTACTGTTGTTCGGTTTTCTGAGCCAACAGGATATAAATATCCAGAAAGGAAAATAGAAGGTCAAGTGTAAGCCTCTCACATCAAAGGAGGCCATCCGGCACCTTCCCGCTTTCATTCTGCAAAGCTCTGATGAGAAAAACGTATTGTTCTTAATAACGGAAACAGACCAACCAAAAAAAAGAGTTTAAATTCACTTGGGCTAGGAATAGTAGAAGGTGGGAGTGAGAAAATGGATGGATTGAGGGGTGTCAGGGACAGTGGCACAGCCCAGGGGCGAGAGCAGGGACTGACACTGGATCCTTATGCTGGATTTTCCTAGGGAGGGTCTTTTAAACTACTCTTTGATACAGCTGTTAGTGTAAGTGAGAATGTGCCATGTTAAATATGTTTGGGGTTTTTTTTTCTGCAGATAATGCTTATTTATCTGAGGAAGCTCAAAATGTTATGACACTCGCGTGATTGTAACTGCAGTGGGAAAGAGCTTATTTTCTAAATATAGCGATGATATTTAATTTATAATTCTCTCCCCTTCTTTGGGGCAAGAAAAGCTCACTCTACTGCTCAAGATTCTGAGTCGGTGAATGTGAGTACTGAGGGTGTAAGCAGCAATGGAAGTAATTTGTAGACGTGGAGGCTATACATAAATTTTCTATGCGCTTCTCTTACTCTGCTGAAATGCTCTGTGATTCTGAGGCTGGGCAGTGGGGCAGGGCACATCCACACCCAGTTTGGACACCATGCCCAACTTGAAGGATGGCTGGTAGACCTGATGGCTGTGCTGCTGTCCAGAGGGAGCTGGACCCAATGGAGATGCGAACTATGAGGAACCTGCTGAAGCTCAACGGAGATGTGCCAAGTCCTGCCTCTAGGGAGGAATCTGGCCGGGGCACCAGCTGGAGCAATGCCACTACCTATTTAAATCCGCTGTAGGATCTAACTTTTGAAAGCTGCCCTTTGGTTGACTGACGTTATGCGTACTTGGCTTTAGCCCTGCTTGGTGCATTAGTGTTTTAAACCTAGTTTTTTAAACAGGAGCTCGTGCAAGAGTGGCTGTCATTTAAAATTTGGCTGTGTGTATGCAAATATTCATTGTGGATTAATGACTTTGCTCATTTTGAAGAAATCAGATTGTGATATTTATTATTTTTTTTTAGTGGCATTTAAAACCTGCTGGCAGAACGCACACATGCAGTATACTGCTTGTGCTTCAACTGGGAGTAAAGCCGGTGGGAAGGTCAGTGGTAATAAGCTGCAAGGTCTGCTGTTTTCCAGGGGAAACCTCCTACGTCCCTCAGTCGACTCCTTCTGTTGTATTGATGTCTCTTGGACTGGATGATCCATGTGTCCTCTAGGGTGGCAGTAGCACAAAGACGAATGTAAATGTTGAAATGTCCGTAAGTGCTGTAGGTTGGCTTTGCTGTCAGTGCTGATGGTTGCTCTTCCTGGCTTTCTTGTTAATAGATTCATGGATTTCAGACAATTGGCACCCTTTGGCACAATTTTGTCCTTTATGGATGCATAACATAGTAGGCTGAAACACTGCATAGTCAAAAGTAAGAGATAACGTAGCAATCAGCGTTTTGGAAGCAGGTCTAAAATAGATGAAGTATGCTCTTTTCTGAATATTCAGACAATATAAGCCTTGTGAAGGCTGTGCAGCTATCTTGCATATTTATGAGAAGATAGCCGGCCCTTGCTAAAGCAGTGTACGGTGGGACTTCCATAGCCGTAACGTCTCTGTCATCTCATCGGATCTCACAAATCCAAAATTTGTGGCATAAATATGTTATTTTAAGCAGCAGTGAGTAACCTGGATTATTTTTCCATAAGGTTTTCAAGAAGAACATTGCTGTAGTATTATTAGTTCACAATAAATACCACAGTTGACCAGAAAACCTATTTCTGTATTGAAGGTGGCTATTTATATTTAGGTGGCATTGAAGAAAGAAAAATCCTGATATAATTATTTAGCAAAGGCATGAGAACAAAATGAATAACATGTCCCTGGTTACCTGATCTAATGATACATTTTCTTAGAGGATGCAGCAGCTCCACTGCAGAGAGATTCCTGTATTTTGGGTAAGTAGCACAGTTTTTGGAGAAGGCGGGGAAGCCACTGACCTAAATGCATGTTTATCTGATAACTATTCCGTTACAGGGAGGTTTTTAAATAAAAGCCGTCTTAATCTTAGTCCTTAAAAGTAGGGGTTAAAAGGGCTTAAAAGCCCTTAAATCAGTAGGGGTTTGGAGATTTTTAAGGTTGCAGGACCCAATAAATTTGCACAGACTTTTCTTGCATTATTCTGTGTTTATTACATAGTTTCTTTAATAAAATTGCAATTTATCATTGTCTTGGATGGTCATATATTAGTAATGTGGACTTAGAATTAAGGTATACAACAGATTTAAAATGCATCATCTTAGACTGAATAGTATACCTAATTTTCATTAATTTTTTAAAAAATGGATATTTCAGAGGAGATAATTTTCTGGCTGTTACAGTTCAAATTTCTTTAAGGCTCAGAAGCAGTAGGTAGAGAAACATTTTTCTTTACTCGTGAGATGCTGTTGATAATCTTTATATACTATGACCAGTGACTTTTATTTTCTCTTCCTGCTGTTCTCGCATCTGTGAGTGGCACCTCTAACGTACTAAAGAGGCTGCAAACATAAGCTGCAAACATAACCCCTGGTGCATAATTTATTTTGCTTCCACTTGAACTCTCTCGCCGCTGCCTGCCAGCCGCTCGCTCGGGTCCGAGCTCCCCCTCCATAACCTGCCCTTCCCTGGAGAGCCCCGTGGCTGCCGGCTTGTGGCTTGGAGGAGGAGTGGGGATCGGGGAGGTAGCGGAGGATGGAAAGGAGGAGGCAGAGCAGCCATGGGTGCGTTTGCAAAGGCCTTATTTCTTCTACAAAATGACAATACAAAAAAAAAAAGAACATCATCTGGGGATTCCATCACTGCCTGCTGCTGCAGGCTTTCACAGGCTGCCCAGGGAAGTGGCTGAGGCACCATCCCTGGAGGTATTTAAAAGTCAAGTAGACATAGCGCTTCGAGATACGGTTTAGTGATGGGTTTTGTCAGCGTTAGGTTGATGATCTGAAGGACTCGATGATCTGAAAGGTCCCTTCCAACCTGAGCAATTCTATGATTCCTTCCCTGAGCACGAAGAACCATTTGTCATACCAGGCACAGCTGTAGGATGCCATTAATAAAATATTTGTGAGGACAAAAATAAAATTAAATAATAATTGCAGCATATTGTACTGCCTGCAAAGACTTTTTCAGCCATCAAGGACGAAGAGAGCTATCTTGGAGGCAGGGTAACATTTTTTTTCTTGAAGCATGAATTGAGTGGAAAGGAGCAGAGGAATGTGTAAGGCAGAAACTTGCCTTGTCAGAAGGCACCCTGTCCTGCAGATGTACAGAGAAGAGGTACATATTTGGGGACAGAAGCGTTGTCACGTCACTTCAAAGAGGAAAAGGGAAAACAAATGCAGCCATGAGCCCTTATTTAAGGAAGTCTTTCTGTTGCCTTGCATAAGAAATCATGAATTTCAGGCTGTGCTCTGTAGTGCAAACACTAAGAGCTGCTCACAGATACCAGGACTTGCCACCCTAATTTTTGCAAATATACTAACTGTAGCACACTATATAGCTTGTCGTTTACTGCCCAGCTTTGTTCCTCGTTAATTACTAACTGGTTAAGTTCTTGCAGATCAGCCCGTAAGGCCGTTGTCATTGACGACTGAGATGCTCAGATGATGGTTCTGGGTTTTTTCAGATAGGAAAAAAGAAAGTTTAATAATGTTTCAGTAATGAAATTTATATTTTTCATTCAGAAGAAAAAAATTAGAAGCCATCCAGCATTAGACCAAAGAAGTTACAGAAGAATTATCTGTGTGCTTCTCTATGCATAATTAAGCTTTCTGCCTGAAGTGCACTGCTTTGGGGCAGATTAATTATAGAAGGCAAATGGACTTTTCTGAGTTTGTCTGTATATTGTGAATTACAGTTGAGAATGTAAATGATTTCTCTAATTAAGAGAGTTTAAGGTTTCCAGTCTTAAGATATTCGGTGTCCAGGTACTCCTAATAGGCAGAGACACTATTACACACTGACTTTCTGCATCTGGGAGAGCCCATAATTTCTAGCAGATTTGAGATGAAAAGGTAAAAAAAAATTGTTGCTGTTGACGACCTACTTGTGCTCTGCAGTTTGGCATCATTTGAGAGATGATGTTTCTATACTAGAGGTACTGCAGAGACTTTTTAAACATAGAATCACAGAATGGTTTGGGTGAGAAGGGGCCTTAAAGACCCTCCAGTGCCACCCCCTGCCCTGGGCAGGGACACCTCCCACCAGACCAGGTTGCTCCAAGCCCCGTCCAACCTGGCCTTGAACCCCTCCAGGGATGGGGCAGCCACAGCTTCTCTGGGCAGCCTGGGCCAGGGGCTCACCACCCTCACAGCAAAAAATTTCTTCCTGGTATCCAAATGTGGTTGGAGGCAACTGCTGCGGAAGAAGCAGTGATGGAGCTGGTGATGCCCTGGGCTGCAGGCAATGGCTTGGGCTGGTACCAGCTCTCGGACACAGGGCAGGGGGCACCCAGCCCACCCTGCAGAGCAGTTGCTGCAGTGGAAGAATGGTGGTCAGGCTCTGTTATCTTTTCTGCATTTAAATTGCTGCTAAATAAGTTCATGAAATAGCAGCCCTGTGCATCTGGAACGGAAACAGAGAAAATTATTTTCCTTTATGCATATGACTAAACCTCTGGTTAGACTTCTTGGATGAGGGGTGTTAGGAAAGGGCACCATGCGTGCAGAAAAAGGGGAGAGGGAGCTTTGCTCCCGCTCCATAGGGTCTTTGCCTCTGCAGGTGGAATGGGATGCCCCGTGTAGGCATTGATAAGGGACTCAGTAATGGTTTTCTTTGTAAGAATTTCTTTGTAAGAATTGCTTGTGATTCCTCCTATCTATTGCCTCAGAGACCAGAAACACAGAGTGTATTTGGTATTTATTTTTCCCTAAAACTACATTTTAAAAAGGTGGTTAAAATGCTGTAGGTTATTTATTGGTCAGTTAGGTCTTGCATACCTCCCTTTGTGAATAGTAGCACAAAAGCATGTTGGGCTATACCAGCTTTTCTGAATTACTTGGAAAGTAGGTTTGGGTTAGTATTTATTACTGTGCTAGCACCTTAAATATGCTTAGGTGTAAAATGTGATTCAAGTGACTCAGTATAAAATGTGATTCAGGACGATATTTCATTGCTTGGATGCTATGATCCTGCTTTTCGTGCCAACTAGCAGAATAATGGAAATGCCATCACAGTGTTTATTCCAAAGATAAATTCACTTCTTCCACCACCTAGTCTTTGAAGAGGATTGCTGTACCTCTGCCGAGAGCAGATGTGTCACACCAGCTGCCTCAGCAGGGTACTCGACATGGAAGTGAAAGGATTTTGTTCAGTTCGCTGCTGTCAGACAGCTCAACAAGCTATTGCTTCAGTAACTCCTTGAGTTCATAACAGGAACTGGATACTATCTTATCTCTATATCAAATATATGTATAAAAAATGTGGTGATTTTTAATAGGGAAAAGAAAAAGCAAACTTACAGGTATTTAGCAGCTTCTGAGCAATATTATGACAACTATTCCTAAGCCAAAGCAGCAGTGTGCTTGGTGGCGAATGAACCAAAAACAAAACAAAACAAAAAATCGGAAACCGGTTTTGTTTTGAGCTATTTCCTGTATTAGAATAACAAAACTCGTGAAGCTGGAAGGACAGTTTCTGAGAAAGCTGTTGCTTCACAAGGCTGGAGGTTCAGCGGGCACATCTGGAGAGCGGCTGGGTGGGTGGATGGGCGGCAGCACCAGGCTGGCAGGGGCTGCTTGGGCAGGGGACGGGCCGAGCCCAGGAGGAGCAGGGGGAGTTGAGAAATAAGAACAATTCATTCAGTGGGCCAATAAGGAACACTGGCAGCAGTAATTTTTTTTGAAATGTCTTAAATTTCCTTTCAACAGTCTCTTAACATGTATCTCAGACAATTTCGCTTTCACTCCGTATATTGCACATTCTACCATTCTTATGTATTGCATTTCTATGTAGATTAGGTTTGTACACAGTCCCAAAGTGTGGCCCAAACACCAAGAACAAGAGAGATGGTTAACTGGCTTGTTTGGGGGTGTATGCTTTTTATTTTTTTTAACTTTGTTTTGTTTTTTTCCCCCACGTGAATTCTTAACGGTTCGTCAGAGCATCCTCAAGCTAAGGCTCAATCCAGTTTCTCGTGGGAAGTGAGCAAGAGCCTTGCCTTAGAGATGCTGATACTTCTGCATTCACCCCAGAGAGACCTAAGCTGGCTGCGGGAGGAGTCCCCACTGCCAGCTGTAATTTGAAGGGGTGACAAATCGTCTTTTATAGCTCATCAGGAGCCTGGCTTGGCAATATGAATGTTATTGCCTTGAGGAACTAAAGTGAGTTCCATCAATTTCTAGGGCTATAAAAGCGAGATGATGATGATGAATGGGAGGTGAGTCAGGCACTCGGAAAGGACATCTCCAGCAGTGTGGCCGTCCGTAGTTCAGCGCTGTGTCTGTTATCAGTGCAACCAGCAGAGATCATGATCATCGTTGGTAGACTTTACTCCAGCTCTTGGTATCTTTGATGTCAGAATCATTTATCTGAAATGGTCTTCAGCTTTGTGTAATTTGGAGGCGATATCTAGCATAATTTTTTTAGGGTATACAAATTTACAGCTCAATTTTTAAGCTTAAGTGTACAAGTAGTGGTGTTAAGAAAAACTTGTGCAAAGCTTTATCTGTTCTCTAAACTTAAAGGTTTTTTTTTTTTAAAGCTTACTGTCTGTATCATGCGGTTTAAACTGAAGAGTGCCTAGTAATCAGTAAGTACAGGGATAATGAGATACAAAAGTGCAGGATGTTTCTAGACCCAAAATCTTGCGTGTTATTTTCTTATTAGTACCTCACCTCCTCCAAGCTATCTATTTCTTGGTCCCGTTACAAGGAGGCTTTGCTGATAGGGTGTCTGTTCATTAATTCAAGAGTATTTTAAAGCCAATTAGATAACAAACCAAAACATTTGGCATGTTAAATTCCAATGCACTGGGGGTCTATTGTAATCTGCAGGAAAAGGCTGAGTGATTTAAGCCGTTTGTTTGAATACAGCCTAGGTTGGCCGCTTGCTAAGTTGGGTTTGTAAATCCAGCTCATACCAAATGAGATGTTCCACTGAGTGAAGGCTTCTCTTCAAAGTCAACACAAATTGCCCAACAGGGCGAGGAGAGGAGAACAAGGTGGGGGGTGAGTGTATTTTGCGTGAAAAGCCTCTGTATGAGAAGAGAACATTTTCAACGCGCTTTGAGAGCCCAGGAACTGCAGAAGCGAGGGCTGTGTGCTTCCTCCCCGCGTGAAGCTTCGTCAGGAATCTCTGCACACTTACACTTGGGGGGTTGGTTTTCCTTTCCTAGCGGCATTTATAGAAATGTAGTAGAAGTCAAGCTATAATCCTGGGTCAGCTAGAGGAAAGGAAACATGTTTTTCCCTAGTGATAAAACATTGGATCTCTCTCCGCGGCATTACAACGCACGTCCAGGATCTCATTCCTTTTTCTTACGTTAATTCTTTAAAAAAAAACCCCAATATTTATTTTAAAAATGGCTTTTTTAGGACCTGTGCAAAAATGAAAGATCTCACCCATTCCTTGCAGTTCTGTGGCACTCCTTGGCTGTGCCGCAGGCTGGTCCGAGGGGAAGCTCTGCAGGGCTGCCTTGGCCGGGCCGGTTCCTGGGGGGTTAATCAGCAAAGCCTTGATTGCTTTTCTCTTGCTGCCTACACAGAGATCATCTTTTGGTTTGGCATTTTCTTCCTGATCATTCTTTTCTTTGAAGAGATTGATAGATTCTTAAGGTATAATGTTACATTTAAAAAGCAGAATTTTGAGTCTTGACTGCTAGAAATGATTCAAGTTAATATAAGCAGCTGCATGCTATGTGCTGCCCTTTAGAGATGTCGAAGTACTTTATTATCAGACCCTATTTTCTTTTTTTGTCTTAATAGTGGTTTGGTTGTTTTACATTTCATTTTAAAACAGAGTTGACTGATTTTTGTCCAATGATCTGAACTTGGAAAATATTCTCTGAGCTCCCACTTACTGAGTTGGGTTTTTTTAAGAGCATGTATTGTAATTTTGACTGGCATGCAAGTGTTTTAAATGGAAATGTAAACATTTTAAACATTTAAATTGCGCCTTCCTGCCCTGTCCCTTATTCCCTTGTTTTTCTCCTTCTGTGAAAGAGGTTAACTTTTGGCAGAGTGCTGGAGGGGAGCGGCTGCCCAGGCTCTGAGGATCACACGTGCCTCAGGGAGGACATCTCTCCAAAGGGATGACAGTGATTTGGTTCTTCTGTTTTAACATCTTCCGAAATATTTCCATTTCTCCAAATCTGGGACAAGTTTAAAGTTTGAGAAGGCTTCAAACTTCGAAAGCTGCTCCAAGGACCAAGCTCAGCCCAATACTGTTTTCTTGTGTTTTCTTGTATTTTCCCAGTCCAGTGCTGAACTGAGCCGAAATGATGGAAAATTCACTGCATTCCTACAGAGGAGGTTTCAGTGGTGAATTGCCTTCATGGTCCGGTGTCAGTGTATGGGAGATGGTATTACGGGGGGGAGTTCTTGCTGCAGCTAACCTCCCCAGCTGCTGGGGAGCAGTGTGTTAGAGACCTTGGTACTAATGTAATTTTTCTATCTGGTGGCTTTTCCTGCTTGCGTCAGCGTTTTCCTCTTGGGGTTAACTTTTTTTTCCCTAGTTGTTCCTCTTTTATGCTACTAATTCTTCTTTTTTGGACTTGAGGGAAGATAAATCTTCTCCCCCCCCCCGCCAAGAAACTTTAATCTTCTGTTATGCCATGAAACGTTACAGATAGCTTATTCAGGAGGCTTTTTATTTTCTCAGTGCAGAAGAACAGCACGAGTTAACATTTTCAGCACTGGTTGTGGCGATGCTGAAGCTGTGCCTGGGGTGGCGATCTGCCCTCCTGCAGTGAATCTTCAGGGTATGAGGGAGTCCCAGGGATGCAGGTACTCATTATCCCAGGGATGCTCCCTGTGCTTTCTGTGGACAGACTTGAGTGCCTGCATCCCTGAGACACAACACGGGCCCCGAGAGCTGCTGGCAAAAAAACACACTGGATTTTACCACATGAATTTTACATTTCCAATAACTCAGAGGCTTGCTTGTTTAATTTTAATAGTAAATGCAGTTTCTATTTATTTCTTGAGACTCTAGGCTGTAAAGAACTTTACTATCCCTAGAAATTTGCATTGGTAATGATTTTTTTTTTTTTTGAGATAAATGGCCTCTTATCAGACCTAGAACTTAATAATGGATGAGAAAAATCAGATGCATTTCATGTCCCAAAGCCTTATTTTGAAATTAAGCTGCTGCTGTTGATACCATAAATTTAGTTATATAAAGTGAATATATCTAGTAACTCAGTGAATGTCACAGGAAAAGAGAAATACCGAATACTGGTGACAGATGCTTTTCTCTCTCTCTCTCTCTGTCTAAATATATATATGTAATGCAGGCCCAGCTATTGCTTTACTTGTTAGTGCAGGGGAGCTGGAAGAGCAGAGAGCTGCCGTCTGTCCCTCTGTCCCCTAGACAGCGGTGCCTTTCAAATAAATAATTAGAGTACCAGGCTTTTGATGAACGCTCAGCAAGCAACTAAATATAAAAGCAGATGTTCCCCTTGAGTCTCTGTGCACGTTTCCATGCGATGTTAGTAAGATACGACACCAGTCACAAAGCAGGTGTTACATGAAATTATCTGAGGCGTAAGTTCAACATCTGGCGTAGCTTGCTTCATTAGTTTTGTAATTGTTTCTTACGCATTTAATTTGCCGCGTAGCCTGGCTGGTCAATGGGAAGTGCTTTTTGGTTGGAAGATGCAAATTTTCGCAAGGAGCATGTGGCCATCTATTTCCTTACCCTTTGGTTTGGTTGCTGTTTCGCTGGCACTGCTGTCAGCCTCAGGAGACCATGAGATTTTATGAAGGATAAATATTATGGGCTAACTTTTAGCAGTTAAACTTTTAGTGCTCCTTTGTAAAAAATGAACACCTGGAACTGTGTTCAGTTTGGGTCCCTTCTGTACAACAAAGGTGTGGACAGAGGATCCAGAGAAGGGCCACCAAGATGATCCAAGGACAGGGGAGCGTGCTATGTGAGGAAAGGCTGAGAGAACTGGGTTTGTTCAGCCTTGAGAAAAGGCAGCTTAGGGGAGACCTTATCACCCTGTTCCTTTATCTAAAGGGTGGTCTCAAAGAAGATGGAGACTGCCTTTTTACATGGAAAGTATGAGGGGTAATGGGTACAGGTTACTCCTGGAGACATTCCAATTGGACACAAGAGGAAAATTTTTCACGCTGAGAACAACCAGCCATTGGAATGATCTCCCCAGGGAAGTGATGGATCCCCCAACGTTGGAAGCTTTTAAGGTCCAGCTGGGCAGGGTGCTGGGCATCTTGTCTAGACCATGCTTTTGCCAAGAAAGGCTGGACCAGATGAGCTTGAGGTCACTTCCAGCCTGGTATGCTATGATGCTATGAAAACTAGAGGTATATATTATATATACACACAGAGATTTCTTAAGCAAAAGCTGCAGAAGAAAAAAAATGCTACAAAGAGGATGGATTTTTGCTTGTTGTAAACTGCAGTGTGCTGTTTTGAAGTTGATGCTTTCTGTGAGCCCCTGGGATGTACGAAGTGAAGCCTGGTCCTCCGTTTGCCTTATGTGATGAGTGGCTTAGTTTGAAGATCAAGAACTCCTGTTGCTTTAGCTTTAAAAATAATCCCCAAAGTGGCATTTACTATGTTGCTCTCTTGTATTTTAAAAGATTCTGGTTCATGCTATTGTCAATGTTTGGATAGAGCTGGTTCAGCATGAGGAATCTGCATCCAAACACCCCCAAAGAGGGATGTTTTCCCAGTGCTGTTTGGGTTCCCGGTGGTGGGGAATGCCAGCAGCTTGGTGGTGGTCATTCTTGCACGTCTGGCAGAGGAGGTGTGGATGGTGTATCCTTGCTGTTGACATGGGGGGTCCACTTTGGCCAGCTCAGAGGTCATAACAGGAGTTGAGAAGGGGTTTGGACATGGTTATAGAAAATACTCTGTTCTTAAAGAAAGGGGAGAGCCAGCGGTGGGGACCTTGGGGAATGATGTCTGCTTAGGCATTATTTCAGCTTGAAGAGCAACTGTTTGTGTGTAGGACAGCAAGGTCCAGAGCTGCGCAAGCTCCGCCAAGGAGGCTGCAAAGAAACAGTCCTTGTAAGCAGAGAGACATGTGGAAACCTACCTGCAGTGTGTGTGTGTGTGTATCAGCTGCAGGCATGGCTAAGCTGCTCCTGAAGAGGCTGAGATCCCATTCCCAGTCTGAGGTGCCCTGCCCTGTATTTACTGGTGCTGCCCTGAAGTCCCTTGGCTGTGCCTGCTTGGAAGTACGTGGGCACCTCAGCTTCACTGTGTCAGCCGTTGGTTGGGCTCTGCTTGTGAGTTTGATCATTGAACTGGTTCAGATTGAAGAAAAAACTAAGCCTGCCTTCCCCCTCATTTTAACCTGATCGGTTGGCAGTACGATGTATGGTTGTGTTGGCGTAAGTAGGAGCAAGTAGGGCGGTAGGAAGACAAAAGGTATAAGAACGTGTAAAGCCTTGTGCTGTCAAACCCTTTGTGTTTTAGAGCAGCAGCCTGAGGCTGATAGAGCCCCTTGGGCATGGCCTCTGAGCTGTGCCGGTGTGCGCTGGGAGGAGGAGGCTTCATAGGAGCATAGACTCAGAATAGCTTGGGTGGAAAGGGACCTTTAAAGGCCATCCAGTCCAACCTCCCTCCCATGAGCAGGGATATCTGCACCTAGATTAGGTTGCTCAGGCCTCCAACCTGACCTTGAATGTCTTCAGGGATGGGGCATCTCCCACCTCTCTGGGCAACCTGGGCCAGTGTCTCACCACTCTCAGCATAAAAAATCCTTTCGGTCTGGGCAGCCCTGTGCCCCAGTGAGCCTGCTGGCGGAGGGTGTCAACCACGTGCAGATGTGGTGCAGAGCTGATGAGAGTAATTATTAGCATTTGTACCGTTTTTTTCTCCAGTTACAGTTTCTAAAAATTTATATTGCAGCAGCTGAAGGCTTAAAAGCAAGAACTTGTTTTACTCACGGTATGTATCAGGCTTGTTAACTGCAGAGCAGTGGAATCCCAGGAAGGATTCTGAGCAGGGAGGAGGAGAGGAGGAGCAGGTTACCTGGAGCAGCTGGTCTGAGCAGCTCGTGAGCTATCTCCAGTAGTAAACCAGGGGGAGGAGCAGTTCTGAGCTCTTTGGATACCGGCTTTGTGTTGGGGCTGGAGCTCCTGACCTGTCTCACCACTGAGCTGACCTTCCACACCAGACAAGGGAACCTTTACTATTAACTTTAGTGTTGATAGTGTCCATTTCAATCTTCTATTTTAAATTTTGCCAAGTGATGGAGGTGACTATGAATAACATAAACCCAAGGCTTGGCTGCTTACCTTTTCTTCACAGATCACAACTGGTTTGCCAGGTCAGCCCTAGTCGCCTCTGGTGCTGCCTCCTGCCCAGAGGGGCTGGGGGCTCACTGTGGGATGTGGGGCTTTCAGCCACCGAGCTCTGAGGACCTGGTGTGGAGGCAGAGCAGTGGAAGAAGGATCAGGAGCGAGCTACTGCACTGGCTGTGCGTTATGGCCAAGAGTAATGACGGCACCGAGAGCAGTGTCTGGATTTCCCATGTCTGGAGACACTGTGAAATCCACCTTTCAACTTGGGAGTTTGAGCATCGCTTTCGCTGCAGGGACGTTGTTTGGGTTTGAATTTCTGCAGTGTGAATACGCGCTAGGCTTTTGATATACCCATAAGGTTTCCAAGCCCTGCTGGGCTGAACAGCTTTAAGCCACGACACTGATACTTTCCTTTCTGTATTCCACCTTCTTGATGTGTTACAAATGACTCCTCAAACATCCAGATGTCATGTTCTTTTCTGCTTTGTCTGAATTTGCAGACAGGGCATGCACTTGTGCTTTTGTTTTTTCCCTTCCTCCCCTTCTCTTCCCCAAAATGAAACACTTTGCTGCTGAAACACAAGCATTTAATCTGGCCATTATGCGGTATATAATTCCTCTGTATGTATTTTCCATCATATATAATTAGCTTTTGTTTTCAAGAAGCAATTTTAAATATTCATATACATCTATTACAAGGGAGCATCTGTACGATGATATGTTTTCTGCAGCTGAAGAATAAAAGGGCCACTGGGACGGAACAAAAGGCAACTTCTCAAGTTAATTGTAAGATTTTATTGGTGTTTCACTCCGTTGCTTGAGGGTTTCTCCTGTGAATCAATCGCAGACTGCCTAATTTATGTATGAGCCCTGGTTGAAAGGCATCGCAGATTGATTTGCTGACAATGCATGGGGAAAGGTGACCCTAATTTGTGAGTTCAGTCTCCAGAATGGGCCTGTTGGGAGAGGGGGATGCTGCAAACCTGCAAAAATGTAAATGCAAATTTTTGTGTTTGCTTAAAATGTTCTCCATATCTATTCAGTAAAATGTAATTAGTTTGGGGTATGGGTAACAATTGTTTAGTATTATAGAGGATATTAATGAGACTTTAAAGTCAGTTGAGGTGGTTTTCCTGAAATGATTTTCCTGTAAGGTTTTATAAGGAAGTCCTGGAACTTTTATGTTAGTTGATGTTGATTTGTTGGATTAGTGCCCTGAAAGCGCTGAGTTGTTCGATAAGTCTCTTCTCCTTCTCCATGTTTCCATGTTAATGAACTCACTCCTTTAGTGAGCTCGCAGGTAAAATAGTAAATAATTCAAATTAGAGCCTTTCTGTGGAGATCTTTATCTAAAATAAGATCAAGAAGGATTGACAAATAATATTTATGCAGCGAGACACACATTTGGATATGAAATAGGAATGTAAAATGTCTGTGCTGTAGACTTAATGGTAGACAACATGTACTTTTAAAATAATTCAATGTTTTTCTTTCATTTTCACCATAGTAATGTTCTGTGCTTTAATCTCGCCTCAGTCTTTCATGGCTTGATCCTCTGCTTGGGTATTGGGCAACTCTTAACACTGGGACTGGTGCGAGCATCCCCTGGGGACTGTGGCTGTGGTGGGGTGGGCTGGGGCCTGGGTGTGTGATTGTGGCACCCGTGATGAGGAGTCACAGCCGCTTCCTTTCTGCCTACTGCTCCGGGCCACCATGTGATAGGGATGGTGGACAGAGTGTGGGCTTCCTGCTGACTGAGCACGTGGTCCAGCCCGCACTGCCCATGCCACCACTGCCCCTCTCCTTACCTGTGAGCTGGAGCTCATCCTCCCCACAGGACAAGGACATGCCACCACTGCCCCATCCCTGGAAACACTCGAGATCAGGTTGGACAGGACTCCGAGCAACCTGATCTAGTTGAAGATGTTGAAGATGGGGTGGCACTAGTTGGCCATTAAAGGTCCCTTCCAACCCAGACCGTTCTATGATTCTGTGACAGATTTGCCCAGGCTTTTCACTTTAAAGTTGTAACTCATTATCTGGGCATAATTTCTTCTGTGCTGAGTATCTGTCTCTAAACTTTAAAGTGTCTTTTAGGATTTAGCCTCTGATCTAGAATTTCTAGTGATCCAAGATAGGAAAGGGATTGACAGGGCAAGTCAGGGTTAGCAGCGAGAGCCCAGGCAATTTATAAACCTCCTCTGACAAAAATAAGATAAGGCTTTTTCTCCCACACTGTCTTTGAATAGATTGCCTCCTCTTTGTGTGCTCCAAAAGCTGGGGTTATTCAAATGCTCGTCAAAACTCTCCTGTGCCAGGGAATGGGGGCCAGGGGAGGGCTGGCTCCTCACTGGTTATAAGCTTTTCTATATATAAAATTGTGTGACTGGCTCATGATACTGCTAATAGACATGAAATATTCTATTAGCTATTTCATAAATTCTGCGAGCAGCAGTAGTTAAAGCGTATACTGCTCGCTTTCCGTAAGTTGTGTTGCTAATGACTAAGAGCAAGGCCGGTTCTTAATTTTCATGCGCGTGGCCCGGCATTGCAGAAACCACTGCTGCAACTGGGTACGTTAGTAAAAAGGAAATGGTGAAAGTGGTCACAAAAAAAGGGAATGAGTCCAAGCCCAACTGCACAGTAGGGGTAAGAAAACGTCAATACACTGAAAATAGTTTGTTCTTCCTGTAAAAATGTCATACAATGGAGACTCGCGTTAGAGGATGACCTGACAAGCCTGCAGGAATATTGGCATTTAAATGCTGCAGACAACTAATTCAGCTCTTCCTTTAGCTCAGGAAATACCCTTTAGCTCAAGAAGTACTTTTACAGCACCTTTTGTGCTTGATGTGGCAGCAGTGGGCTGAGAATGGCACCTGCCTGTGGAGTCACCATCGGGTGGCCGGCGTGTGCCACGGAGCATGGACAGCAGGTAAGGTGAGGTTATCGGGCTGGTGGCACCGGGACGGGCACAGGTAGAGGGGTGGTAGCATCAAGCTCCAGGGTTTGCTCTTCTGGCTTCTAATTTCTGCCTCTTCTGCTCTGGCTGAAGCTGTCATGCAGTGGAATTTGGGCTCAGACCTGGCATTTCAGGTGCAGGTTGTTACTGCAGCGAGGAGCTCCCTCCTCAGAGCTGCAGTTTGAGGGCAGGACCCTGCATTGCAGTTAAGACGTGAGGGAGAGCATCTCTCCCTGCGACCAAAAAGAGAAGAATCAACTTCTCATGAATTTTCTGGTTTCTGAAGAGGCTTCTGGTTTTGTGGAGTTGATGTCGTTCTGCTCCTTTAAAGGTTGTACCTTCACGAGATGACTGCGAGTGATCAGGCTAAAGTGTCACTGTTGGAAATGGTCCTTCAGGGGTTGCGTATATGAACGCTGAAGGTAGGTGAAAGACGGTCCGGAAGAGTGGTGGCTTAGCTCTCCTCCCCGGCAGAGGATGCTCAGCACCTGCCCTGCCTGGGGACCAGTGGGGCGCAGGCAACCAAACCCAGCAGGAGCCAGCGCTGCGTGGTCACAGGGGTGCAGGGAGGGGAACCGGGGCTGCAACATGGGAAGGGTAAATTCACCTTCAGATGAAGCTGGGCATTTTCAAACTAGGTGGCTTGTGTGAAATCCTCAGCTGAGAGCAAGCTGGAGCCATCTCCGGGTTTGCGTTTGGGAGCGTGCAGGGGCCAGGAGATGCAGTGTGAGCGGGCAGAGGGCATTACCTGAGCCCACTGTGGGAAGGAGACGAAGAGGAGCGAGAGGTTTCACAGACAGGTCAGCTTAACTCTGTTTTCAGGAAAAATACCAAAACAATTAAATACCAATAACCCCCTAGAAGCTGTTGGAAAGACGCGTAGGGAGTGACATGTCCTGTCAAACCAGGCTTTGTCTTGTGAAAGTGTGACATGCTTTATGGATTTCAGCATAACCTGTAGATGCTGTAGTGGGGTTTTGCCCCTGTCTGAGATGATGCCCTCTCAGAAGCATGTTAGGAAAAGATGGATATGATGAAACTGATTCTTTCAGAGCAGCTATTAATTGGAAGAACTCCACCCTGAAGAGTGCAGGTGTGTGGCCTTCACAGAGCAGCCTGGAGGTTATTATGTATTGTGTCTATTAATGGCTCAGCTTACATGGGAAGTAGGGTATTAATGGCACTCAAAGCAATCTTGACTAATTAGGGAAACATTGTGGAGAGGATGGCATCAGATGCAGAGCAGTTGCAAAGTCAGTAGCAGGAGTCATCAGCTGTACCGTGCAAGTGGGTGAAGTAGTTTTTCTCCGTAGGAGAACTTGGGAAAGGACCTGTCTGATCCATCCCGTGTCATGATGCATAAAATATATGAACTGGTGAGATAGTGAGCTGATGGTACCTCTGCATTTTGGGCTGCTGAGGCCTTACCCAGTGCATCTTTTAAAATTAGAGGATTCTTTTAGTTAACATACGGATTTGTGTTTGGGTGGTTTATTTATAATTGAAGGAACTACAGGAATTTCGTTTAATTTTTCAGGAATATTTAAACACTTTACTATACATCAGGTAAGAAAGTTGTGAAATAGTGTGCTCTGTGCATTGACTTTGGAACCATAACTCCCGGTTATGGCAGTCTGGACCTGAGAGACGGACAGACATCCATAATGGCACTCATCACATCTGACAGCAATGCTGCGTCTACAAATAGTATATTCATTGCATCAGCAGGTAGGGGGCTACTTTATAAATTACGATGTGCGTACTGGCTTCATCCGGATTAATTAGACTTCATTTATTCTGGTTAGCGTGGACTGGTTTATGCTGGCTCAGTTAAATCACTGCTGGTCTCAGTGCTGGCCGCTCTAGGTGGGTTACGACTACTTCGGAGATGCACCTGCTAAGGCTGTTTTCCCTCCAAAAGCTGGCCAGAGAACTGCAAAAATCTGGCAGAAGTGTTCTTTAAAAAGTGTTGGCGAGTAAATGTACATCTGTATGAGAGAGACCAAACCATGGCAATCATCCGAACCTTTTTTTTTATTGCAGCATGGAAATATGGTTTTGAATTAAAAAATAATTTTCATATCTCTATCTTTCTGAGGTTGTAGTTCCTTCTCTTTTATCTTGTGTGCTCTTTTCCTAATTTTGAATTTCTGTGATATGCAAATTGACTATTCCACCTCTGACCTGTGTGGTTTTAAATATGATATCCCAAAATCTTTACAGCCTTTTTATTGCTTCACTGAGAGCTACTCAGCACAGCACGACAAAGAAATTTCTTTTTTTTTCCCTTCATTTCCAGAACTATGGGGCTGCAGATAAGCCATCTGTGGAATACATGAGCAGGATATGCGTAGTTTTCTAAAATGAAAGCTGTGGTCAAATTTTATGATGTTCCTGGTTTTAAACACATCTAAATGTGCTTAAATACAGTTTATCGAGCAATATCGAGGCTAGAGAGCAATAGCACCAAAACCCCCAAGCAAATAGAAGTAAACAGATCGCCATCATTCCCAACGCTGTTGCTTCCTGGTCTTGGGTGTGTTTGGAGAATCCAATTGATTGAAAAATTTCTCACCGTTTTTAATGTGGCAAGTGTCATTTTTTTAATGGTGGCATGTCAACCCCACTGTCAACACTCATTTAATCCTGCTCAGAGCAGACCTGCTAATGCAGTGCTTAATCTGCAGGTGACAACCAGTGATTTATATTCACCAGAGATCCCGGCACTGCTAATTGAAATGGATTTGAGCTAGTGTTAGCCATGGGAGACTGGGCTTTGTGATTTGCTCACGATACCGAGAAAGACAGATAGGACCAGCTATACCGGGTCAGTAGAATTAAAAAATCACTATTACAAAAGTGGTAAATTTTGTCTGTATTGTTCTGTATCTTTAAACATCACTTTTTGGAACAGATAACGTATTTTCTCTATAAATTCTTGATTAACCTGTATGTAGTCCATGAATGCCTGGGCCATGCGGATTGCTAGTGTGCTCACCTGAGAAACTGCCCTCTGGCACATCGGAAATCCTCATTTCTCGACTGTCTGCTGTAAATTTTTGTCACACGCATACTCTTTGCGGCATATGCTGACCTCCTCTAACATGAAAATGAAAGCAAATGTAATAATTTGTCTACCTGAATTAGAGACAAAGTGACTAAGCAAACAGGACAGTCTATCAAGCTTGATTATTCTAAATGGGAATTCATTTTATTCAGTTAATTGGTACTTTGCCTTACTCAGTCTCTTACGTGTAAGTGATTATTCTAATTTGTATTTTTTTTAATCTAATTATTTCCATCTCCTTTAAATGATCTTTGTTGCAGGTATTTGTATAGAATACATGAGGAATTGTTATTGTCAGATATAATTTTTGAATGGTTATATTAAATTATAAATGATTTTAAATATTAGATATTTATCCCTAAATTCTCTTGCTGTTTCTGAAGAGATCAGAAACGAAGCTTGTATTTATATGTAGAAAAAACCCAATAGTGAGTGCACAGTAGACAGTCCCATAAAAAATACATTTTTATGATGAAATTTAACTTTTCATCACGGGGTGGTTTTGCCTTGCCTCTGAGGAACAGCCGTGCTTGTTGGCTGAATTTCGAGGAATGTTTCCCAGGCAGAAAGCTCCCTGCCCAAGTTTCTCACTGGGTTGCACTGAACACATGCCCAAACACCTCAACAAACAGCCCAAGTCCTTTTCTTCTTTTTCCTCTGGATTTTAGGACATTTTAAGTCCCTGAGGCAGAATTACAGGGATTCAAAAAGAGAAAAAGGTAAGATACTTGGTATATTCATTTTTCTCTAAAGCTCCTAAACTTCAGAACGGGTCAAAACATGAGACTTTTAGCAAAATCCTGGAAACTTGATTTGAGGCTTAAAGTATAACTCCAAGTAACAAATGGCTATTGACTAGTTACCCCAAATGAGAGGACTATTGAAATGCTGTTTCCAGCTGATGCCCCATGGAACTGAGCACGGGGGCCTTTGATGCCGACTGCCCAAGGTGGGCACAGGGACGGAGAGCCTGGACTTTGTCCAGTTATTCTGTAAAAACATAGAATCACAGAATGGTTTGGGTGGGAAGGGACCTTAAGCCCACCCAGTGCCACCCCCTGCCCTGTGCAGGGACACCTCCCACCAGACCAGGTTGCTCCAAGCCCCGTCCAGCCTGGCCTTGCGCAGTAATGCTTTCTTACCCGCCTTATCGTGTAATGGTGCAATAAAGTCCTAACCAAAAATGAAGTCACACAAGAGCTATTCCAGTTAAACTATAACTCTGCACTGCCTGGGAGGCGAGAGCTGCTCCTGGTGCCCAGGGCTCCTAGCTGGGGGAGGACAGCCCTGTCCCAGCTCCAGATGGGGCAGCCCCCAGGAGAACACAGACACTGGGGCTAGTGGATCTCCAGAGTAAGCGACCAGTTGTGTTTGGGGGGGTTATCAGCGAAAAACAGGCAGAGCAAAAGGAGAAAAGGTAGAGTAAGGAGAGAGGATGGCTTCTCCCCTTCCTTTTTTAAAGATTTTCTTTTTTTTTTTAAACTATTAGTCTTTTGGGGTAGGCACTTGCTGTTGTCATGGCCAACATCCCAGGTGCCAACGCATTTGTCAACCTACAGTGACAGTGCTTTCATGTCTCTCATTTTTAATTATGTTTTTCTGAATTACTAATACTTGTCCTTTAGAATATTACTTTTTTAAACACTTAAAATCTGGGGCATGGCCTGAGCTGTGTGATGCTAAAGCCTGAGGGGATAAAACCAAAACCCAAGAGTCTCTCCACCATCCAGGGTGTTAGATGGGATGTTCCGCTGTTTTATTCCTGCTTTAGGAGGATGCAGGGAATGGGTATCTGTTTAACCTGCTCTGAAATAGCTTGTGCATCAGGCTCCTTGAAAAAAGTCACTGTAGCAGCATGACAAAGGTTTTATTGGCTTGTTCTCTTAAAACCCAGGTTTTATGCTTAAGCTGCCAGGTCAGATGAGGATTCAATTCTGCAGCCAAAATAGAAAATTAAGCATGTGTACTAATCTAGTAATCCCTGAAAATAATGCAGTTTTCTCACATTTCTCCTGGCTCCTGAGGCAATCCTTACTGGATTGCATTGGATTTGAAGTGCTCTGTCTCCTTGTCAGGACTTGAGTCAGGTCTGCAATATTACAGTGATTTTTTTTTTTTTTAATTAATTTGTATCATGGCATCAAGTTTTCTGTTGGACATAGAAGCATTTATCTATAACAATGCAGACTTTTAAAGCTGGTTGTAACAGGAATCTCTGGCACCTTTTTAAGGCCTCAGATAACCAGAAATAGCTAAGAATCATTCACTACAAAAAATATTGTTCTATGGAGTTAAACTTTAAGTGCCTGAGCCATTTACCCACACATATCCATGAAATAAAGGCTGGAGGTAGTAGGATATAAGTAGATAAAAACGCATTGTATCGTATACAGTTATGAAAGCAGTTCCTATGTCTTTTTCCAGGAGGGCAGCAGTTCCCTTACAGCAAACCATGTAATAAATGACAGTGTATGTCTTTACCCAGATCTTTTCCTTTCCGATTTTATCAACAAGAGGCTTCTTTTGTAGTACACGGTTATCCTTTCTTGTTCAGCAGTGCTTTTCTACCTTCCTGCTATCTCTGGAGAGGAGTTATTATTTTTTACTGCTTTTTTTAACAGACTGTATCATGACATTGTACCTCCTTGAGGATGGAAAATGCTGCTGTGCCCATGGCGGTGGTTGGTTTGTTGTTGTTGTTTTAAAAAATCAGATAGTTGAGGTCCTGTATATGATGTACATAAATACGAATATACAGTTAAGCTTATAGTGGTTTTATTGCTCTCCTCCCCATCCACACAGTCTGAAGAGGAGTACTGGGTTGTATGGAGTGCTTGGTCATGCTAAACTCAGGCTCTTGCAGCAGCCTCCCTGCTGTAACACCTAAAATTTGCTGTAAGTTTTAATCCTTATTTTCTTTAGCTGTTTTCTTCATCTTTTTTTCTTTTGCTATGGCAAAAAATGAGACCCCAGAGTTTGCATGATCTGTGTAGATGTATTGATTTCTGATTAAATTGCAGGGTATCAACTGCATACTCAAGTTACAATTTATCACGTTCAAGAGAACAGATAGAAGATTTCTGGTGTGGGGTTTGGATATCTATTCCCCCAACAGTAGTTTTGGGAGAAACGGTGGTGTTCCTTGCACTTTCCAGTCTTTTGCAAACCTGCCAGCAATTTCAATTATGTTGTTTGTTTGGGGTTTTTTTCTTAAAGAGCTGGCTGTGTTTTCGCAGTGAGCATCTGAACTCGGCGCTGCACTGAAACCCATCCGGCAAAGCCACTGGCCGCCACCACCAGGATTAATTAGCCCAACGGACGGTGGATTTGAGCCGCCTTTGCCGAGGGTGTAAAGTGTGAAAGTGGGTGAAGTGCAGAATTTGGGACCGTGTTCCTGGTTACACCAGCCCTCTCCTTATTGATTCCACTCTTACTCTGGCTTTGCTCCAGATTTCCAAATCCTCTTCCTTCCTTTTCCCTCCCGTCAGTTTACATGAAATGCTGCCGCGTCTTCTGAGCTTCCAGCGTACCAGTGCTTCGTAATGCTGACTTGTTAAATTTTGGAAGGTTATAAATCATGCTAAATACAGTGTCATCTTACCGGGTTTTTATAATACAGTTTGCTTCCAAAATTACACCAGATTCCACTGGGGGCGGTTGTTTTGCTGAACGGAAAAATTCCCAATGACTTGCAGGTCTTTAGGGCAGGCAATAGTCTTAAATTTGGGGTTTGTTTTTTTTAAATACAGCCTTTTTTTTTAATACAACATCTAAATATTAATTTCTTACTCAACTTTTACAATGGATAGACAAGACTGAGAAAATATATTTGCTTAACTCGGCCCAAGTCGGTATAAAACTTCGTATATAAACTTCATCTATAAAACTTCATACCTGATAGCCCAGGTATAAAACTTCGTATCATTGATGGCAATACGGTCCCTTACTATGGTGAATGTCGTACAAAGCTATAAATGGTTTTGATTTTATCTAGTTAGACCTGGATAAAGCAGTGTCTTGAAGCTGGAGTGTTTCGGAGTAAGAGGGTGGGTCTCCTGCCCACAAAGCTGGGTTTGGTTGTCAGAGCGAGTCTGCATGTGATTTAACACTGATATGTTTTGCAATAAGCTATTACACGTAATTAGTTGTTTAATCCTAATAAAGGCGAGTTCAGGGTTACCCTGGCTGTTGACGGAGCCTGTTAGTGTAAGACATCAAGGCTGCTTTAAATTTTAAACAGTTGTAGAAGGGATTGAACGAGTAAATCTGTTAGTAGAAAGCTGGGGGGAAAAAAAGAGGAGGAATTGAAAAAAATAAAGTTTTATGCTAATGACAGCTTTTATTATTGTTTCTTCACTTGTTATATTAAAGAATAAAACTCGGCTAAATCTATTGAGCTTCCAAACTGTAAGAAGGGGAGCCAGAATAAAGAAATGCTATTAAGTGTGTGCTCCCATATAAAAAAAAAAAAAAAAGTTTTATACAGTTTTTCTTTTCAAATGTATTTTGTCTTACTTTCACGTTCATTTTTTTTCATACACCTGTGTTCTCATAACACTTGGAAGAACTTAAAATAGTACCCAAAGGCAATGGATAGAAGACATCCTGCAATTCCTTCTGGAAGGGGTTGCCCTGAGCGTGCTTTAACTGCTTTCAGTGGGCAGAAGGGCTGCTCTGTATCTATCAGAGCCTTGACAAAGAAAACAAATAATGAAGTGTAATATCCGACGAGATTACTTGCCGCCCTTCCTTTAAGGGCCTGTGTGCTCCCTAAGGCAGCTGCAGTGCCCGTGCCTGGCTTGGCGAGAGCCTCCCTCCTGCTGACATCCCTTCAGAGCACCAGAGAGTGCATTTTTAGCTCTGTTTCTTTTTTTAGAGAACACCAGGCGTGTGCTGAGTTAGAATTTAGTCCCAGGTATCGTGGAGAGACTGGGAATAAGGTTCACTTCTGAGTAACACGCATTAGAATGACAAAAAGGTGGTGAGAAAGTTGTTGTTACAAAAGGGTTTTTTTATATATATTCAAGCTTATCTGGAGATTATCTCTGGTGGATTATCCCATTTTATATTGAAAGCAAGGATTTTCTAATGATTATTCTAATGACTGCCAAGTTCCTGGATTTTTTTGTCTGTTGTCAGGCAGCACTATATAATATCCTGTGGAAATTGTAATATTGACTATATTATACTGAAACATTGGGGAGCTTTGTCGTGCAGTATTATGATGGTTATAATTTTAGCAATGGGTGTAGAGCCACCATCTGGATGTCTTCTGCCATTTGCGAAATACAGAAAGTAATACTTACATGTTGTGCCAAATAAAATATTTTTAAATCAAGCAAGGCGGGCTAATGGCTGAGATGGCAGCCTCTTATAATTAATATATTCATTAGGGACTGGATAAATGTACAGCAAATTTAAACCAACGTTTATTTTTTCCACAAAAACCTTGATTACAGGGTCTAGAGTATTTCTAGACAAGCTCATTTATCTACAGCTATTAATTTCCTTGGATTTCTCTGTAGTCTTCAAAGCAGCAGCACATTCTCATCACACCTTTTCTCTAACCTTCTCTACATTGGAAAATATTTTCTGGTCTCATGAAACATTAAATTCTCTGTATTTGGAAGGCTTTGGTGAAATGCTTTATAGCTCCCAGACCGGTGGCTGTGGCACACGTGTTCTCCAAAGGTATTATCTCCAAAGCAGCACGTGTGTGTCTGTAGGAAATCAAGGTAGGGTAAAGAAACTCCAAAAAGGTGCTTGTTACAGGTAATTTAAACTTTGTGGTTGTTACCGGTCAGCTTGGTGGTAAAAGCCCCCCTGGTCACTGGTCGGAGCCTTGCTGCTCCTCCTCGTGCTCTTTGCAGAAGGGATAATACACGTAGTTACAGCAGCAACCACCAAAAATATATGGCCAAATTCTGATTTGCATTTATTCTCAAGATTCCAGCTGCTGGTACTTAAGGTTTTTTCTTCTTTTATATCAAAATGATTTCCAGACTCCTTGTCTCAGTGTCCTCAGCTGCTGTGTTTTACTGATGTAGAGTAGCTTTTCTGGCCTCATTTCTGACGTTGTCTTTGAATGATGACTGAGCATTATCTTCCTGTTCTTGGATTGAAAACATTCGTGGTGAATTCTTAATGCGTGCAATTGCTATTTTTGTTTTCCTTCTGCATCAAAACTGAAAGTTAAATGAAAAGGCAATGGGAGAGCATAAAATAAGTTTGAAAACTTTCATCATCTAAAGTAAACGTTGCTTTTTCTTTTAGCTTTGTTCT
Source organism: Rhinoptilus africanus (assembly GCA_013400135.1). Classification (NCBI taxonomy): domain Eukaryota; kingdom Metazoa; phylum Chordata; class Aves; order Charadriiformes; family Glareolidae; genus Rhinoptilus; species Rhinoptilus africanus. Next base: position 1,088,650 of record VXBO01002530.1, on the reverse strand, counting down.
GACGTAAGGAGAAAACGTAATAGGAATTTGACCTGAAAATACCTCTTTTGCTTTCATTTCTTTTAGGTCCAGGATGGAACATTCCTGCTCGCTCCTGCTGCTCTGTGTTAGTTTTCTGTTTGCGCAAGCTTTACCGCCCAATGGAACGGAATTACCAAAACCAACAACAACAACAAGTAAGGGCATCACTTAATTTGTAGGGATGGGAGTGGTTGTGGAGGGGACTTAGGGTGAGGTCCCCTGGTGACATAGTCCAGGATATTTTTTCCAGGACTTTGACCCCACTAATGAGCTTCTATCTTGCCAGATGACCTCTGTATTTGATCTCCATATGACTGGTGCTGTGTGCTTTACTTTCTCTTTCCCGTGTGTGGGAAATGCATATGACAGCTTTGGGAGAGATGGAGAAGCACAAGGTATCTCCTCCTGCCTGGGCTGCAAGCTCTCCATGCTCCAGGAGCTCTCACTGTGGATCTCCCAACATGATGGGACCTGGACTCAGATAATATGAAATAAAGAAATTATCAATCAGACAACAGGATAAACATATTTTAAAACCGTAGTTCCTCATGATGTTTATATGTGTTCCATGTTTTCAGTTGATATGAGCTAAGGCAATACTTGAGGAGATGGACAATAGTGCAGGTGTCCTGAATAAGATTCGTGCAGGTGAAAAATGGAAAAGCCTTTTTCAAAGACCTGAGAGCAATCTTCTACTCACTGGTCTACAAGAGCATCTTTTATTCATCCTCATTTCTATTTTTGGAATTTGTTCCTTTTGCCTCAAGCCCTCCTACAACTACGTCCTAACACGTTACAGTCCCAGAGAGGGGCTTGTTCAAGTCAAATAAGGGTTTGTTGAGTTTTCCTATTTAAGATACTGATTCTACTATTATGTTCTGTGATGGGATGATATATTTCACTTGCACATTGTATCCTTCATAATCCTAGCTAGCTATCTTCAAAATCTCTGTGCACGGTGTTTGCCAGGCAGTGGTTCCCTGTCTAGGCGGTGGCAGTACACGACATCAGAGGCGGATTTCCACAGGAATAGCTGCTCCTTCAACTTGGCCAAGAATCTTGGGGATGTTCAACCTGGAGAAGAGAAGGCTCCAGGCAGACCTTAGAGCCCCTTCCAGTATCTGAAGAGTGCCTACAAGAAAGCTGGAGAGGGCATGTGGCGGTAGGATGAGGGGTAATGGCTTTAAATTGGAAGAGGGGAGATTTAGATGAGATCTCAGGAATAAATTTTTCACTGTGAGGGCAGTGAGCCCCTGGCCTGAATTGCCTAGAGAAGCTGTGGCTGCCCCATCCCTGGAGGGGTTCAAGGCCAGGTTGGACGGGGCTTGGAGCAACCTGGGCTGGTGGGAGGTGTCCCTGCCCAGGGCAGGGGGTGGCACTGGATGGTCTTTAAGGTTCCAAACTGTTCTATGAAAATCTGAGGCTAGAGAGCAGTGGAGGTGCAGCTGAGCACTGCTCTGCCTGGGCACAAACAGACCAGGATTAGGGAAGCATGTGGCTCTACCATTAGTAATGACAATCCTAGTTTCGCTTTGCTTAGGCCTTTCAAAATGAACACAGTGCTAATATAAATAAAAACTTAGCTAAGTAAAAAATTACTAATAAATGGCTCTGCTGAAATATTGTCAAGTAGTTTTCAGTGCCCTGGTCCTTGTCTGGTACCTGGAGCGGGAGAAGAACAAGTTGTTACTCTTGGTCTGAATATGTAAGAATATGGGAATTGGGAAAGGGAAGTAACTTGTTTGTTGTATCACTTCCCAGAATTTTGTTAAGATTAGTAAAAAGGGAGTTTCTCCATAGGTGCTATTTGTCTTTAAAGCTTAATTCAAAATTGTGTTGAATTCAAGCATGGTAATATGGATAAGGGTAATCTTATCATGTGTCTTTTAATTAAATCTTAATTTCCATGATATGATTTAGAAATGATTAATGCGACTAAACTGTTTTTTCCTAAATATCAAAGCCTTTGTTACTTGCACTGTTAAGCAAAGAAGAGTTTTGTCTGATAGGCAAGTACGTGCACACTGAAAATGTATTGCTGTGTAGAAAGTTCCAAGATAATAGGATTATCAAATACATTTGATAGCCATTGAACTAATACAGGTTTTTTTAATACAAAAAAAGAGATTATTGACTGAAATATCAAGAAAAGTCTATTTAAAAGAATATGAAAAGAACTGAAGGATACTAAAAAAACCCCAGCTTTCCTTTTGCATGCTAATTTGATGAATGATCCAAAAAGATAAGATGCTTTTGATTCTGAAAGGAATGGTTACAATTTATTGCATGTCATTATTTTAGTTGATTTTTTTTTAAAACATTGGTTTAGTTAAAATGTTGGGTTTATTCTTATTTTAAACATGGATGCCTAGGCTGTATGGCGCAGTGTTTCAGCACTGCTGCCATTTTGCTTCCTACAAGAGTACCATGAAATTACTACCATGAAATTTCCCTTTCATTAAAATCAGAATGTTCTGGGGTTTATTGCGTTGCCATTTACTGGAGGAATTACGCTGCCATTTACTCAGTGTTCAACTTTATTAAATAAATATAAACCAGGATTTATTTATTTGGATTTGCGTAAATAAATTTATATTTTGAGTAGATAAAACTTTAATCCATCAAATATCTGTGACAGACTATTTATTTGTAATACTTTCCATAGCATTCAATTTATTCCTGGTTTACTCAAATATTAATTAGTAATCCAGTGTTAATCATAATGAGGATTCTTTTACTTCCTCTTGTGTTTTTACTTGTTGTGTATTTTAAACACGAAAGCAGCCTGGGAGTTGCAGTAGTAAAGCTTTTAAGTCCTTTCCAAATGTTTAAATTTTTTTAGTGTTTACTTGATGAATATTTCATGGGTTTCATGCCCATCTTTACAATTTCTTTCCACTACCGATGTATTAACTTGCGGAGGTAATGAATTTATCCAGTGAGTGGGAGGTTGAAAGGTTGAAAGCTTTTGATGCCCTACTTCTTTCTGGTTTAAACTTTCAAGAAGTTTATGGGTGTCTTTGAAGAGAACTGAAGCAACGTATAGAAAGAATGAAAATGAAGCCTTCCTATACGATAGCCAGAATGGGACCCAGAGATAGGGACTTTCACGCTGGGCTCGCGGTGCTTCTTTCATGTAGAAAGTGAGGCATCATCAGAAAACTAAGTTTTGAGGAAGGAGGCTGGCTCATTTTACTTAGTATTTAAAAGCCAAAGGGATGCTTTTGCTGGCACATACTCAATTTCAACAAGTAGTTTGAAAGGAAAACTTCAGAAATAGGTGGGTTTGGATTTGAGGTTGGACTGGATGACCTTCAAAGGTCCCTTCCAACCCAAACTATTCGGTATTGCGACGACAGGGCGGGACTGTGCTCAGTGTGGCATTTGGCTCTGGGATGGCAAATGCAGGTGCGATTCTTGCATTTGGTGCTGCTTGCCTCCTTGTGTACTGCAGGCTAGGGACACTGGTTGGTCTCCTCTACCTCTCTTTTTCCTTTGCTTGCCCTTTACTTATTTTTATTTAATTTAAGTCTCTTTTTCATATGTACTGAACACATCTCCTGGTTATCAGCTGCGTATCTGCTTCCTCTCTGCAATCAATGCATGGTGAAGCACAGTGATTTTCTGCAGGGCTGGGGTTTTCTCTTCCAAAACCAGCATGAGAAGGCTTAGTCTGGACTTTGGTATCCCCATTGGCATGTGTGGACTTCTCCTGCCCAGTCACCACAGCACAAGTTCAGCCGGACCTCAAGGGGACGGGGTGACTTGGTGAAAACTGAGAAAGGAGGAGAGTTCTTCTTTTGTTGAAGTAACTTGGAGGTTTTCAGTGTACAGAAAGCACACACTGATGTGCAAGAGGCTGAATTATAATAAATCAATTACTTTCAAATCTGAACAGAAAGTTCATCAACCAGAAGTTAAGCACTTGCAGAAGTTTTTAAAAAACAAAAAATAATTTAAATACTCTGCTGCTCGCCCAATACAGAAATTTCAAACATGTCCGTGTCCTCACAAAGTGCTAAGGACTACCCAAAATACATCGCTTGAGTGTGTCTTCACCTTAGCATCGGTCCAAATGATGGCAGGAGGACAGCCTGCGCCACGTGTGTATCTGCACGTGAGTAACATCCTGGTGCCCCCAGCAAGGCGTTGACAGGAACGGGTCTATGTCCCATGGCTGTGTGGGCTTTGATGAGCTCAGCTGTTCCCGGCAGTTGTTCTTGGTGAACTTTGAGAGTTACCTGCTCTGTGGGGTGCGCGAGGAGCGTGGAAAGACTACAGTAAAAATTGAAGATGCTTCGTTGCCCTTTGAAACATGAACAGGTGAAGGAGTGATATGGAAGATACTCAATGCTCTCATGCGTGATAGATTATCTGGTCTGAAATATCTCCTAAATTACTGTCTGAGGTCTTGCGTGGCCACCAGGCAAGCTGTCTGCAGAAACTGGTGCAGACTGGACTGAGCTCTTCAGCAGAGATTTGCCAAAGAGCTCCTATATCTCGCACTGGGGGATACCTTACTCTGATAGAAGTTGGGTGTAACTGGGAAGTGTTGGGATTTGTATCTGCAGGTGACAGAACAAGTCTATTAAAATTTGACTGGGATTCTACTCATAATCATATATTTTATAAGGTGTCACTATTTAAGATTGTGTGTGCTGTGTTTGCCATGTGATGGATAAAGTTTGGGACAAGATGTTGTGACAGGACAGCAACTCTTCCATGTAAAATAGATGTCAGAGGACATTGGGGTCCTTTGCAGGGCTGGATGTCTGAAACAACACTTCTGACGCAAAACAGAGGCACATGTCACTGCCCAAAAGCCTCTGGGGTCAGATTTGACTGAGCACTGTTTAAAGGACACTTGCGTGTCTGCTGGAGGGACAGCAGAGATGAAGGACGCACCCTGCAAAAACCCCACTTGAAATCTAACCCAAATAACGGGTGAGAGCAGTTTAGTTTTAGTTTTGAGGAGGCAGAGGGTTAAGTTCTCTGTTTTTTTTAAAAGTAGTTCAGACCTGTGAATAAATAGAGCTTGTTGCGGGATTTCTCCTGTGATCAGGTAAACAAGCTCTTGTCTATTCTTTGTCAGTTGCCAGAATAATTTCAGGTGCCTGGCTTGCTATCTAGGGCAAACCACACACCTTACCTTGTTAGCTTGCGCTTGTGGAGAGAGGAAAAAGTGTTTTAATCCCACTTTTGTTCATGGACCATTTTACTGTTCAGTTCCTACTTGCAAAGGAACCGATCCAGGGATGGAGAAAATCAAAGTTTGGGAGAGAATGTGGAGGGAGGATCGCAGGGCAGTTACTGATGTGCATACACTGCTGTTAGTTCCCTTTTTTTTTTGTTGTGGGTGGTTTTGTTTTTGACACATACAGAAAGTGGGAACATCATAACCCTGAAGGAAACGATGAGAGGTTGCCAGAAAGAGCTGTTCAGACGGCTGGGCCAGCAGGACAGGGAATGAAGCTGGGAAGAACCCGTGAGTCAGCCTCGGTGGGTGGCAGGGGAAGCACGAGGGGTTGCCACCATTCTCCTGGCAATAATCCTCCTCCCTTGACAATATGAAAGTCATTACTTCATTGTGTTTCTAAAAAAATACCCTTAGGATGGTTTTTTGTGTGTGGCCGTGAACAGAAAGGCCCTGTGGTTTTGGACGACAGCTTTCTTTGTGTTGGAGCAGTGGAAAATTTTCTCTGGCGGTGGCTGCAGTAGGGATGTGCTTTAGAGGATATCTGACTCTTCTGCGTGCATTTACTCCTATGTTACAGCTGACAATTTTTGAAGCAGCACTGATTAAAAAAATATTTCAGGTCTGTCTGTCTCCCCTTAAAATCCCTCTTAATATGTAGGCAGTTGTGTTGGCCAAAGGTCTTTCAGCCACTGAGTCTACAGTCGCCTCTGCCTGGTTGTAACTTCTGCTTACAATTTTTGGGCTACATTAATAAAATTATCAAGGCAGGTACTGAAGAAAATACAGGTAATAAATGAAAGTGTTTAAAATCACACCGTGTCTTACACACAGGCTCTGCAGAGGCCACTGCAAGGCTTTGAAAACTGACGTGGACATGCACAAGGAAGAAGGGACTGTTTGTGGGTTTTGACCTAATTTCCTGGTGAAATAGTAGGAGGAGAGGTGAGATCTTGTTTCAGAGAATTGCATCAGTCACTACAGGGATGCTTCTCCTTAACTAAAGAACTGTAGACAGTAGTCTGGTAGGAGGTTGAACTTCTCTCCTGGGTTGGGTTGAGGCTTTCTGAGGTTTTCCAGGAAGCAGTTTTCCAAAGACACTCCAAAAACATCAGTTCTCCCGAAAGGAGGAGATGGGGGATTTTGTATTGTGTAATGAACTGAGGGAAATTTTAATTCCCTTGTGACTCAAACTTGTTTTCTTCCCATTGTGTCATGGGTCTTGACATGGAGCCAATGATGAGAACTAACACAAAACCCCTAACTCCTGGAGGGTTCAGACATATTTGGTCTGAAACTTCTAAACTTCAGAAGTGGGCTAAAGTGGCTACTTTTTGCCTGTGAGGGGCAAAAGTAGATTTTTTTTTTTGCTTTGTTGCTTTGTCATAGCTTGGTTTCTATACAGAGCACAGTATTTCTAAATACCACGCAGGAATTGTTAAGCTGTTTCTGGTGTTGCACGTTTACCCAGACCCTCCTCCCAGTACTGATTTTCTGAAACCCTGTCAATTGGTGGTTCCTGGTTACAATCGTATCATGCCTGTCACTTTTATCTTTATATACCACTTAAATGTCAAATTTCATATATTTTATTGCCTTCTGTTTCTGTGTACTGTTATATTGACTTGAGATACCTTCTTTCCTCATATTCCCCTGGTTTGCCTATGGCTCTAAGGGAAGTTTTTTCCATGCCCTTATACTCTGTTTGACCACCCAGAGAGTTTCCAGCTGCTCATGAGATACAAACCAACACTCAAATGGTTTTACAGCGATCAATTCTGAACAGATGGTTTATCCATATGAGCTCTTTTCTGTACAGCTGCAGGTGTTATGTGCTCCTATACACTTACTGTAATCTTGTGCTTTCGTGATATTTTATGTCGAGGCTTGTGGCAAGATCTCTTCAAGAAGCTTTTGCTGCAAGTAAGCAAAAAAGAAAGAACGGAGGGAAGTGTGAAAGCAAGAGGTGTTAGGAGAATTACTACTGCATTTCTCAAAGACCGCTGTAAGAATGGTGAAAAACTCATTAAAAGGGTGTAAATGTAGTTTAAAAAGAAAAAAACCCAAACACACCACCAGCAACAAAAATTGCCTTAGCTTTGTAAGAGTGTACATTGATAGAAGCCTTCCAGTCCCTGCAGGGGGCCTACAGGAAAGCTGGGGAGGGGCTGTTTGCAAGGGGATGTAGCGATAGGACCAGGGGAAATGGTTTTAAACTAGATCAGGGCAGGTTTAGATTAGACATTGGGATGAAGTTCTTTACAATGAGGGCGGTGAGACACTGGAACAGGTGGAGGCCCCATCCCTGGAGACATTCAAGGCCAGGCTGGATGAGGCTCTGAGCAGCTTGATCTGGTTGAAGATGTCCCTGCTCCCTGCAGGAGGGTTGGACTACATGGCCTTTAGAGGTCCCTTCCAACCCAACACATTCTATTATGCTAAGACTTATAAAAAGCGCAAATGAAGGGGGAGGACAATAGTGTAACAATGGAGAAACTGAGGGGTCCAGGCTCCCAGAGGACCATCCCGGTAGATGCCATAAGGGTGGGCTCCTGCCTTGGGTGGCTGCTTTAGCTGGAAGCGGGGAAAGATCAGCCTCTTCTGGTACCCTATGGCATGGGCAGTAAATCCCAGGTGTGAAGGCTTCATCCTTCCCACTTTGCGAGGTCTCTGTCACCGCTGTCACACTAACCTGGATTTATTCGGCTGGTTGGAAAGAGAAACAGGTAGCAGGGCTGTATTTTGCTTGCTGAAGGCCAAGGTTCAGAATTTTTCTTTCTTAAATAAAATGTATTGGGATTTTAGTGATTTTAGTCTGTTATATATTGAATTGTTCAGTAGAATTATAAGGTTACAGAAGCATAATGGAACTGAAATGTAAAGAGTCACATACATAAAACCACTATTAACAGAAGCATGAGACTCACAATTTATACTAGACATAATAGATATATATTTTTTAATCTCCATTCTGAGTATTTGTTAAAAGTCTCATCATTCCTACTTGTTCTTGTATTTATATATAATATAACATATATATAATATAAGCCATAGAAGATACTGCAGTTTGCACTGTCCCCTCCTGCCTCCGTCATGCTCAGCGTGTGCTTCACAACCTTGTACAGCCAGCAGTGGTGTTTCAGGTTGGCAAATGAGATGTGTTTAAAACATGTGTTGTAACTTTAGAGAGAAAATATATCTTCACAAAGGGGGGCATTCTCGGGTGGTTTTTGTCTGACTGAGAAACAGCTGATGCACGTAAAGGTACTGCAGCAAACCTGAATGGGCTTCACACTTGGTACCTTGTACCCATTAAACTTACTCCAACTACACGTAAATTCTTTGCTTCGCCAGTCATGCCAAAAGACGCCCTTGATGTTCTCAACAGCAGATAACTTGCAGGTGCTTTCAAAGGGGGAAAAAGAAAAATGAAAAAAAAATTGACTTTTCAATTTCAGCTTTGCAGGTAACTAAATAATTTGTGATGCATTAGTAAGTACAAGCAGATAATGGCATAGAAGCACAGATTTTTGATAGCCCAGACACAGTTTCTGTACCAGATTGGGCAATCGATGTCTCTGACGTTTCACGTTGGCTGTGTCCAATGCACAGACTCTACAGAGGAGAACAATTTACACAAGGACCTGCTGACTTCGATGCTGATTCTGCTCCTGGTCTTCATCATTTTCATCCTGTTGGCTGGCTATTTTTTCAGGTAGGTGTGTGGGGAGCTCTTGCATGCTGAACTAGCTCAGTCTTGTTTCGATATGATCTAACAAGGAAATGAAAGGCGTACTTACAGTGAGGCAGGAGCCTCCATCACAGCATCAGAGGAGGGCGCTGCGGTGGTGGAGGCTCTCGCCGTGAAGATGAACAGAAAGAGTTTCTCCAGAATTACATGGTTGGTAGAGGCTGGTTTGGGAAAATGCTTGTTACCCTTCATCATCGTTCCTGGGAGTAATGTGGTGTGTGTATTTCAGGTTCAGAAGACATAGGAAAGCTGTTGTGAACTCCGGGGATAAAAAGATGCCGAATGGGATCTTAGAAGAACAAGGTATGGAGATTTGCTTTCCTTCTCAGCGTGAATTTTGTTTCTGTAGGCACATGTTTGTTTGCTAATTAAGTTATTTAGTTATGTTTGCTTTTTATTTATAATATAAATTATAGGATTGTTATTAAAGAGAAAATAGTTTAAAAAAATGCCCATATTTAAGCATGTGTATATATAATCTTAACTTTCAGTTGTTGCTTTTAAATAATTTTTCACATTAAGTTGTGATACAGCAAATGTTTCTTTGTAAATGCTTCTCCTGCTCTTTACATACGTTTTATTAGGAATGCCAGCTGAGAGCTAGGTTTGTGGCACTGTGATCTTTGTGTTTGGAGAAAGAATTGCAATATTTCTTCCTAAAGGGGGAAACAAAAAGTCCGTAACTCTTTGTGAAATTATAAGTTGGTTCCTGAACGTAAAGCAAAACCAGGGATGGGATGGGACAGGGCAGAATTGTAAGACAGCAGTGCTAAAATAAACCACTCTCAGGAGTTGAAAATGTTTTCCACTCATTTCTCCGTGTGCTGGGTTTATTTCTGCTGAGTGGGTTACTCTGTGGGGCTCAGTTCAAAGCTAGCAAACCTGGAGGGGCCATTCATTTCTTGATTTAAATTATTTTAGCTATAGCAAAGAAAAAAACTTAATGATAAAATTAATTACATCTTTGTGCTGGTTCCACATGGCTACGTAGGAACTGAAGAGTGAGTTAGCGAACGCAGTGGCAGTCATAGAGAAAGTCAAACATCTAAATATACCCGTCACCTTCCTGTTCGGTTGGGGCTTGAGCGCAGGAACCCCAGTGAGCGCGGTTCGGAGATCCCCGCAGGGGCCCAGCACCAGGTAGTGCCCTTGGGTGATGAAGGGTTAATGCAGCCACCAGAGGGTTTGGGTTTGCAAGTGGAAATTGCCCCGTCATTATTGGTGGGTAGGGAAGCGGTTTGCCTTTCTGGTTGCCTTCGATTGTGAATAAAACTTGTCTTCACCAAGCAGCGGGTTTAATCCCTTCACTCCTTCCTGCCGTCCTGCCAAGCAGCCCGTGGGGATGCTCGTTTCAGTTCCCGAGTGGCCAGTTGTATTCTTGAAGGGCCGTAGAGGCAATGGTGAAGGTGTCCTGGGGCTTTATTTCCATGATGCCAGACATGGTCTAGGTGGCGAGAAGTGCCCACAGCAGTCCCGGTACCAAACCATTGTGTGCTGGGACTGGGGTGATCGAGGCAACCGAGAGCAAGAGTTCATCTTGGTGCAGAGTTTCCGTTGTCTGCCAAGTTAAAGATATTTTTTTTATCATTATTATCATTATTTCCCCTTCGCAAGTGAAATAATCTAGCAGCATCTGTTTGGTGATGGGTGCTAAAAGCTGTCCCTGCAATCCTTGCCCTGTGGTATGCTCTTCCTCAGCAGAAGGAACCTTCTCCTTTTCTAAATAAAACTTGGTCACATTTTTATCCCGTGTAAACACAGAAATCATTAGTTTTACCAATAGTAGTTCCACTTGAATTTATTATGTTTGCAAAGCGGCTACTTGGCCTGTGGTTTTGTTGTTTTTTTTATTTTATTTTATTTAAATCAGCTTTATCACCGATTGAAGTTTCATGTGAGAAGTATGGTTTGGCATCTTCCAGCATAAAAATTAATTTGTAATTGGAAAAAGCTTGTCGCTCTGGACATGCTTTTAACACATACTTTCCTTGTACTGACAGAACAGCAACGGGTGATGCTGCTCAGTAGGTCTCCCTCGGGCCCAAAGAAGTATTTCCCTATTCCAGTAGAAAACCTGGAAGAGGAGATACGTATGCGATCGGCAGATGAAGGGAAGCTCTTCCGGGAGGAGTTTAATGTAAGTTCTCACACCTGGAGTGGACAGCTGCATGGCAAAAAGCAGGGGGCAAATCAGAATGCCTGCAAATATTACCGATTCTTTAAAAACGTTTTTAAAATGTTTGGTGCCTGATGCTGGCATCTCAGCACTTGCTGGGCGAGTGTGCTGGTGCTGTTCCTGCATGCTCTGTCATGTGTGGTAACCCATTCTCTGGACAAAATCTGAAACATTAACTGCTTTAGGATATGGTGATGCCAAATTGATAATGTATAAACAGTTTAAGACTTGCTAACACTTGAAGGAGGTCTTTAGTGTTTGCCTGAAAGCTGAAGGAGAGGAAAGTTGAATAAGAATCTCTTTAGCATTTATTTACTTGGTGGTGGTTGAGAGTTTTTTTGGGAATCTGAGTGTCTCACCTCTATGGGAAGTACTTAAAGGAGAAGACACAGTGTGGCCTTTCATATTGCCCTAGTGAGGTTTGACTTTGTTGGGTGTGTTTTGGTAATATGACCTTTTGCGCTTTGTTATCATCCCATCCCTTCCCTTTTTGCAGTGCCGTGTGCCCTAGCCCATACGTTTCTATGAAGTGTCCCAACTTTAAGGATTTTTCTTTAAAGCGTTGCCTTAATCAGAAAGGAGATTTTATTTCCTACCCATAAGCTGAGCTTCAGTCACGTGTGGTCGTATAGATGAGTCTTAACCAGAGCCTGTGGCGAGCTGCTGCAAAGGTGGTTTCTATGGAGAAACCCGGTGTGCCGAGTCTTCTCCCGCACATCTGCGTTTGCGGCCTTTTCCATACTTTTATTATTTCTTTTCACTTCCCTTAACAGCAGAAGTAAGTTGCACGGAGCAGTAGCTTAAATGTCAAAGACAGAGTTGTCAAAGCACACATTGATTAGACAGTCTGTTAAGTTACCTTCTTAATTGGTAGTGCATATATATCTGCAGTTTGTTTCATGATATATTTAAAACACGTAATTTCTTTGCTGTATCAGAGGGGGAGCATTGTGGAGATATTTATTGAAGTCAACAAAATGGATGTGAAAACTAATTTGACGAGATGTACGCTCGTGAATTTTGACTCTCCTGATTAATTTGTTCCACGGTTAGGAACGAAACAAGCCATCTATTTTTATTTTCAAAACCTGCTTTGCTTGGATCATTTTCTGCACCGTGGTGTGAGCGTGTGAGTTTCTGTCTGCACAAAAGTCTGAAAACTGGGGTTCCGGTCCCCAAAAGCGAGCAGTCTGAACGCTGCAGGGAGGGGGGTGGTACAGAAAGTCTGTGTGATGCTTGACTTGATGTGGGTTTTTTTCCCTTGCTCTGTCTCCTGTGGCTGTTTGTGTGGATATATGAGCTGTTTGCTCGGGCCTGAGAGGGGAAGAGAGGGTGAAAGACAGCTGAAAATTGGAGTGATGGATACTGTAGGATAAACCAGGAAAGCAGACAAACAGCAGTCTGTTATTATAGCACTGGAAGGAAAGGGGTGGAGAAATCAGGACCCTTGGGCACCTGTGTGACAAGTTCACCTTCAGAGCATCCTCAGCTCCATCTTCCAACCACCTGTACCTGCCCCTAAAAGCTGTAGCTGCCAAATCCTGCAGGTTTTTGGATGGCTCCAAAGCCACTGGATTTGAGCAACCTGGTCTGGTGGGAGGTGTCCCTGCCCAGGGCAGGGGGGGTGGAACCGGGTGATCTTTATAGAATCATAGAATTGCCCCGGTTGGAAGGGGCCTTTCAGATCATCAAGTCCAGCCATCAGCCTAACTCTGACAAAAACCATCACTCAACCGTGTCCCTCAGCACCATGTCGCCTGTCTTTTAAATACCTCCAGGGATGGTGCCTCAACCACTTCCCTGGGCAGCCTGTTCCAGTGCTTAATAACTCTTCCAGTGAAGAATTTTTTTCCTAATACCCAGTCTAAACCTCCCCTGGCACAGCTTGAGGCTGTTCCCTCTTGTCTTGTCACCTGTTCCTTGGGAGAAGAGACCGCCCCCCCCCGGCTACCCCCTCCTTTCAGGGAGCTGTAGGGAGCGAGAAGGTCTCCCCTCAGCCCCCTTTTCTCCAGGCTGAACACCCCCAGACCCCTCACCAGCTTCATTACCCTTCTCTGCACCCGCTCCAGTACCTCAAGGTCTTTTTTAGTGATGAGGGACCCAAACCCGGACACAGCACTTGAGGTGGGGCTCCCCAAGCACAGGGGGATGATCACATCTCCCCTTTGAAAGTCCCTTCTAACCCAGACCATTCCCTGGAGGGGGGCTTCTGAGCCGCTGTGGGGCCTGACTGCAGCCCGGGGCAGGGGGTGCTCAGCTGATGGGGGTCTCTGCCCGCTGCCGTGCTTGCTTTGTGTGGCCTGGTCTGGCACGCCAGGGGTCAGGCATCTCCGGGAACGCAGATACAGGGTCTCCGTTGTGAATGTGAAACAGGTCGAGGCTTAAAATGGTGAGTCCGGGGAGCCAGCGGTGGCCAGGCACACGCACCAGATAAAGAATGACAGAATGGTCTGGGTTGGAAGGGACCATAAAGATCATCAAGTTCCAACCCCCTGCCCTGGGGTTAGAAGAAGTCAGGTCCTAATTGGTTTTTCTGGTGAAAATTAAAACAAGCAAGTGCTCATAGACGAAGACACACAGCAGATAGAAGGGATTTTTGAGCGCAGTTCCCGTAGATTTATGTGCCTAATGGTGTTCTTCAGTACTTTTGGGTTTATCCTTAAAGCCTAAATTACCCTTAAGCAGTACCTTGCACTTGTTGCGCTTGTACAGTAACCAAAATAGCAGAGGCTGCTTCTATTCTCAGTTGCTTCATTTTTTTTTATTATTATTTGATTTCTTAGTGAGCACAGAGCACTAGAAAGGATGTGTTCTTTCTTCACAGGAAAAAAAAAATAAAAAAATTTCTTTCTGTATGGTCCCTCCAAATAAGTCTTGCCTCTATTTATCATCTGTAACGCAAAGTGAGCTTGATGCTTGAAGCTCGTGATGGTTAGCTTATTGCCTCGATTTTCAGAGTCGCGTCTGAAAACCTTCCTGCAAGAATCGCTTTTGAACTTTTGACTTTTTTAAAATTTAATTTTGAATTTTGCTTTTGAAATTTCACTTTTGACTTGAGTAAGATGTCCCTGCCACTCATTCAGTGATAAAAAGGAGACAATGAGCCGGTGCTGGGGTAGGTTGTGCCCCTCAGAAGCGTCAGAGAGATGTTCGGATCCCTGCAAGGTGGGAGCAGATAAAGCTGGGGTGGCAGCAGATGACCCAGCGCCACCAAGACTCATGGGCTCCTCGTGATTCATGGGCTGCTGGAGAGGACGTGATGAAGCGCATCCTCGATGAATCACATCCTCCCCTCTGAGGATGGGTGGGAGCAGCGAAACGGGCTGTGTCCTTGCAGCGAGGTCCAAAACCTTCTTCAAGCAGGACAGTGGGACAGTAGGAGGTTTCTAGAGGAGATGTCAGGGCCTTTCAGGAGTAAGGAGCAGGGGATGGAGAGATTATTTTGCCAGAGTTCGTTACTTTTCATGCATTTTTCAGAGGAAGATGCGTAACTCTTATGACTGTTTATTGGGAATACATTGCCTGACTTTTGAAGTTTGAAGAAACCATGTTTGAAGTGCTAATTATTTCTTTTCATGCAAAACGTAAATTAAGTTTTTGTGTTTTCTAAATTGTAAATGTATTTTAATTAGCAGAAACATGGTCTTCATTCAAACAAGGAATTAAGCAGTTTGCTAAAAGCAGCTTTCTTCTTCAATTCTTTTTTTTAACCTCCTCTCTCCTTTCTTTTACGTACGTTCACAAGTTTAAGTGAGATTTTAAAAAACAACAAAAAGCAAACCCACAAATGCATGTTGCTGTTTCCTCTGTGGTGGTGGTGAAGTCCTCCCCGCACCCCTGCCTTTATCCTATGTCACCCTGACAACACGGATTGCTGCTTTTAAGGGGAAACTCCAAGCCCTGCTCTCTGCCAGGCGAGTGGGGATAGTTGCTTTAAGCTGTACAGTCAGTTACTGGTTTTTTCCCCTTCCCGTACGTGACTCAGATGGGGATGTAGGAAGTAGGAGAAGGGTGGGAGAAGGTGGCTGGGGGGATTTTACTGCTGACAACCTGCTGACACCGGGTTTTTTTAGGAGTTCAATACAAGAAACCGAATAAAACTCCGTTCTTGTTTGCGCCATTTGCAGTGAGGGGGCAGCTAAAAGCGTTGGGCAGGAGCCTTGTGCCATGTCCCTTGGTGGATGCTGCCTTTTCCAACTCTCCCCTTGCCCGGGGCTCTCCGCCACAGCCCAGGCTCGGTGATGGTGGTATCTCAGCAGCTTCTGCCATGGTGGTGGAGGGGCTCCAGCTCAGGCACCTCCTTGTTTTCATCTTCACCCTCTTCGTCTCCATTTCTTCCTTTCATTTGATTGCTCTGCAAGAGTTTTGGGGTTTTTTTTAAGCTTGAATATATCTGCAGTCTTAGATCTTGCTGATTACTTGCAGAATTTGACTTGTCCTCGTGCAGCGACTTTCAGCATAAAATAATTGGGATTTATTTATTTTTCCTTCTTCCCTTTCTGCCAGCACTGGGCCCTCACCTGTGGATCTGGGCAAGGTGTTTGATATTTCATGTTCCTAGCCCTGAGCTTATTAACAATCAGACTCTATTTATGTTATTGAACCAACTGTTATTGCTAAAAGTAGCTGTTGGAGCCAGGCTGGCGCGAGCGGCGCATCCGCGCGGCTGGGTCACGGTGCTGTGAATCACCGCGGCAGATGGCAGCTTAAAGCAGCAGCTCGGAGTTTAACAATTTTCTAAATAACTGTGATCTCTGGTGGAAAAAAATGCCTTTTTTTCTTTTTCTTTTTTTTTTTTTTCTTTTCCCCAAAACTGCTGAACTCGCTTTCTGTAATGAAGTCTGCCAGGACGTGGTTTCCTGTTATAGAGTGATGAAAGTTATTGCGGGGAAAAAAAATAAAGTATGTTTAATTCTGTTGGATGCAAGGCAACGTGTGTAAATGCAGATTTTCCCTGAGCCATGCGCAGTGAAGAGTTAGCTATTTCCAAACACATTGACTTTTGTATCTTTTTCTTTTTTTTTTTTTCCAGTCATTAACACCTGGGTATGTGCAGGGAACGTTTGAAATGGCCAATAAGGAAGAAAACAGGGAGAAAAATAGATATCCAAACATCTTGCCGTGTAAGACATTACCTTTTCTTTTAAATCACATAATTAACTCTGAGCATGCTGGTAATGGTGTTCGTTTGCTGAAAATAAGTAATATAATTTCACTGGTCACAAACGTTCTTCGTACATTGTACGTGCAAAACCTGTCTGTTTTGTGGCACATCGCTAGTATTGATCATCTCCTCTTTGGTTTTTCTGTAGCGTTATCAGGTGCTGTGCTATAAAGCTTTAGCTCTCCCGGGGTTCTACCAAATTACGCTTGTGTCAAGTGGATATTTTAGTGTCTCAGGTTAGTTTGGGGCAACCAAATATGGTGAAGTTTGGTCTTCCAGTATGGTCGAGCTGCAGTCCTGGTGACCTCCGCAAACCTCTTACTTTGCTCCCACACCCGAAGAAATTTCTGTGATGAGAACTTGGAGCAATGCAGGAAAGTGCTGCTTTGGGAAGTGTGTGCGTAGCCTGGCTTGCAACGAAGTTAACTTCTCAGCCTGGAGAAGAGAAGGCTCCGAGGAGACCTTACAGCACCTTCCAGTCCCTAAAGGGGCTACAGGAAAGATGGGGAGGGACTCTGGATCAGGGAGTGTAATGATAGGATGAGGGGGAGCTGTTTCAAACTGGAAGAGGGGAGATATAGATTAGATATTAGGAAGAAATTCTTTGCTGTGAGGGCGGTGAGCCCCTGGCCCAGGTTGCCCAGAGAAGCTGTGGCTGCCCCATCCCTGGAGGGGTTCAAGGCCAGGCTGGACGGGGCTTGGAGCAACCTGGTCTGGTGGGAGGTGTCCCTGCCCAGGGCAGGGGGTTGAGAATGGATGATCTTTAAGGTTCCTTCCAAGTCGAAACATTTTATGATTCTACGATTTTAACATATTGCAGATTGATTAACATGCAAATGTGTTTGTATTGTTTGGTTTTTTCTTCCAGATGATCATTCCAGAGTGATTTTGACCCAAATTGATGGAGTTGCACCTTCAGACTACATTAACGCCTCATATATAGATGTAAGTTGACAGTTGTCCACTGTTGGCCGAGCTGCAAACTTTGATTGTGAATTAAATAAGTATTTTTTTGCTAGTGCACGTTGACATTTCATCTTTTAACTGCTATGATATTTGTTTCCATAGGGTTATAAAGAAAAGAATAAATTCATAGCAGCACAAGGTAATTCACTCTCATTTCTCTATTCTGTGCATCTGAGGACCGTACCTATTTAATTTTAGATGTTTTTTAAAGATTATTTTCAGCTGCATATGGTGGCCAAATGTGAGGTGGGATTTAGAAGTTGTGGTTTAGATGAAATTAAAATGAGCGTGAGGTAACTCACTGCCTTTAGACCTGCAGATAGTGCTCTGAGCGAAAAGATGTGCCTTCCTCCCTGCACCCCCACTTTGCACCTTTTTTTTTTTTTTTTTCATCTTTTTACTGGGAGGTTGAAAAATGCTGTCTCCCGATAATACAGTCTGTCTAAGTAGTGCTGATGCAGAAATCAGCTTTTTCACACGAATTCTTATGCTGTATTTAGTTGCAAATTTTGTGAACTTTGTCACCATGATCCCAAACACAAAGAAATAACTGCCCCTGCCCTTAAAAAAAACCTGTGTCCTGCCCAGCATGATGAGCAGCTCTCCCACAGCGCTTCATTGTGGTCACAGGTGATGTTGGACCTTGGCATGGGGGAGAGCTGCAAGGTAGAAATCCCAAATGATGCTCCTGCCGTAGCCCACTTAAGAGCATTAATAATACTTCAAGAAAGGAGGTATCCGGGGAGACCTTATAGCAGCCTTCCACTACCTGAAGGGGGACCACAGGAGAGATGGGGAGGGACTCTTTATCAGGGAGTGAAGTGATATGACGAGTGGTACTGGTTTCAAACTGGAAGAGGGGAGATTTAGATGAGGTATCAGGAAGAAATTCTTTGCTGTGAGGGTGGTGAGCCCCTGGCCCAGGCTGCCCAGAGAAGCTGTGGCTGCCCCATCCCTGGAGGGGTTCAAGGCCAGGTTGGACGGGGCTTGGAGCAGCCTGGTCTGGTGGGAGGTGTCCCTGCCCAGGGCAGGGGGGGGCACTGGATTATCTTTCAGGTCCCTTCCAACCCAAACCATTCTGTGCTTCTGTGATCTTCTAGAAATGTAGATATGAGTGCATAGGATTGTGTAAAAGAAAACAGTATTATTTTTTTTTTAAGAAGTATGTGGTATATTCAAAACCTGAGCAGTCTGTAGTAAACACAGATCTGGGTGAGCACCCAGTGTGCAGGGGCTGGGGGTTTTCATGCCAGTCTCCATCACCCATCTTGAGCAAAATTGTGTGCTGTCTGCAGGACCCAAGCAAGAAACAGTCAATGATTTCTGGAGGATGATATGGGAGCAGAAGTCAGCCGTTATCGTCATGTTAACCAACCTGAAAGAAAGAAAAGAGGTAAAGAGCTTTCAGTTTACTCTGGGATGTCTCTGCGAGAGCGCACTCCAAAAGCAGTTGTGGCTGCTCAGTGTCTGGCCAGTGGCCTCTCTGACCACTTCCTCCTCCAGTCCCTCTTAGCATGTCTGAGCTGCTGCTCATAAATGTACTTTTAATTTCCAAAATTCGAAGTGATACGCATATATCTTGAGAAAAAAATTCAGATAGCTAATTTTGTCCATATTATATATAGGCAATAAGACGAGAGGAAATAGCCTCAAGTTGTGCCAGGGGAGGTTTAGGATGTAGATGAGGAAAAATTTCTTCACCTATAGGATTATTAAGCATTGGAACAGGCTGCCCATGGAAGTGGTGGAATTATAAACCCTGGAGATAGGGCAGACGTGGTGCTGAGGGACATGGTTTAGTGCTGGCTTTGGCAGTGTTGGGTTGATGGTCAGACTCAATGATCTGAAAGGTCTCTTCCAACCTGGGCAATTCTATGATTCTAAAACATCACGGTCCCCACAGTTAGGCACCCCCTAACAAAAAATCAACCAACCAAACAAACATACCCAAAAAACAAAACCAAAGCTATTTAGGTCTGGCTAGTTTAAAAAAACAACTTGAAAGCTATTCTCACCTTCTCTGCATAAATTTAAGCATCAATATCACAAGCAAAGTGTTAAACCCGTGTTGTGCCAGATGAGAACCTCTGCATACTCATACGTGCACTTAAGTACACTATTTTCAAGTAACTTCATCGTTTTATGAGTTACTGACAATGAAAGCAAAAGACTGTATGTTTGTGTAGGAAAAATGTCACCAGTATTGGCCTGACCAAGGGTGCTGGACTTACGGAAACATCCGTGTGTCGGTGGAAGATTGCATAGTTCTGGTGGACTACACCATCCGCAAATTCTGTGTCCAGTCGGTAAGTAACCATAAGGCTCTTGCTGGGTCTTCGTTTTAATTTTTAAAGCAAATTGTCACAGTGTCAAATATTTTGCTTGAAAGAAAATCAGGGGAATTAGCTAGACATATTTGCGAATGAAGAAAGATATGATCCCTCTCCTGTGCAGGAGAGGAGCTCTGCAGGACAGCAGACACAACATTGCTACAGGTCAATGGATTGCAAGAGGTTCTGCTTCAGTTCTTCTTGCCTGTAGTCAAGGGCTACAGAAAGTCGTTCCTTGTGACTGTCAAGGAGGGTAGGCACATGAGCAGTGTCTTGACCTTTTTTGGGACAAATGAGTGAATTTGGATATGTTTGAGTAATTGGAGTAGTCTGTGATTATTAGTTGGCCAATGTCAGACACTGTTGCAGCTTGATTTCTGTTGTAGTCTTGGTCTCTGGCACAAGTTAAAGCTTTAGATCACAAGGGTGATGGTGGGGATAACTTTGCTCTTGCCCACAGTCTGACTAAATTGCTAGAGATCTAACTAAATTGTTAGAGATCCTCCTAAAGGGAGGGCTGCTGTGTGTGTGGTGTGATGGTGGTCTAATTCAGATTGATGACTGAAGACAACACGAGCTGGTGAGAGGTGGGAAACCGTGTATAATTGTGTAGAACTACACTGAGAGCTCAGAACCATTAAAACCATGGGTGGCTTCCTTCAGCGTTACAGATTCGGATCGGAGAAGAAATCTCTACTGATTAAGCATGCAGATCACTTTGGTATGAGCAGTGATCGCTGATAAGGCATCGCTGATAAAAATGCTCAGAGAAGCTGTGCTCAGAAAGCAGAATGAGAAAGAAGGAAGGGTACAGAGATGTATGTGCTGTGGATAAGCTAAAGGGTAGGAAAGGGCCCGGCTGCCTTTCACTCATTGATCTCTGCTGATTATGTTTGTAGGGTTTGGTTATCCACTGATGGAGGCCTTACAAATCCATTCGTCTTTCTCCAGTTTGAAAGAAATAGCCTTGACCCTGGCTAACAGACAAAGCTTGGGAGACAGACACTCTTTGTAACCTCAAGGATAGCTTGTGGTTAACGAAGGCAGGTGAAATGATGCTGAGCGCTGCTGTCCTTGCCTCTGTAGTAGCTTCTCTTTGATTACTGAAGAGTAGGTCAGAAGACGGGCCTGTCAGTAGTTGGCCATGGGAGGTGCAGCCCTTCTGTCATTATTCATAGGCGATACGGCAAACGCTCGCCTTTGGCGTCTCATGGTGATGCAGATGCTAAAGCTGTTGACTGTATGTTGTGACTTTCATCTGAGGCTGCCAAAGGAAGTGTCAAGAGGATTTTGTAAGCGGAAAAGGACTTGGGATTGGATATGTTTATTAACATAAGCTGTGAGTCTTACTCTTTGCAGTCCTATCCTGGGATTATTTCAGTTTTTGCTGCAGAGATGCATTTTAATAACATATAGTAATTTTACTCTGTGTTTGTATTTTATGTGCACCGTAAACTTCTAATCCGTGAGTCAGGCCCTCAGTGTTGCAGGAATTAAAGTCATAAATAACCAGAGCAGTTTGTTTATAAATCTTTGCATGAAAAATGAAATGTCAAACTTGGAGTCTGTGTGTTCCCTGCAGCTTCATGATGGTTGTAAAGCTCCGAGGCTCGTTACGCAGCTTCACTTCACCAGCTGGCCTGATTTTGGCGTGCCTTTCACACCTATCGGGATGCTGAAATTCCTGAAAAAAGTCAAAACGTTGAATCCTGCCCATGCTGGACCTGTTGTGGTTCACTGTAGGTATGTATGTGCTCTTCAAGCCGTTCTCTTACCTTAGCCTGGAGTTACATATAAAATATCAAGGCTAAATGTTAATTTTCTGTTCATAGGCTACAAAGTTTGTGTGTGTATTTATGTATATATTTATATATATACATAATATATAAAGGGCAATAATATGCTAAGCTTTTTGAGATCTCAGGGTAAAAACCATTTCAAAAGATCTGTCTCTGCTGTCACTAATAGTGAAACAGAAGTTGTTGTTTTGGTTTGGATTTTATACATGAGTGATATCCAGTGTTTGGTATAAATATGTTCTTTGTCAGAAAAACAGACTTGTCGTACAAATCTGTGACCTTTGCCACTAAATGCTCCCCTGAGAATTCAGCCCCCACTTCTCCCACAATAAAATTGCAGCTTGCTATGTAAATTATCCATTAAATGCCTAGAAAGTTTTGAATAGACTTGCATTTCAGAGACTTAAATGCTGCAATTTTAAAAATGTGCTGCATACCAATACAGAACACATTCCCACTCATTCGGTCACACACACCCCAACTTCCTGCCATTAAAGGCTTGTGCTAAACTGTTTGAAATTGTGCGGTAATGAAAGCACAAACAAACTCCAAATCAGTTTTAAAAGAATAATTGCAATCTCTATAGCAACTGTAAGCTCCGAATGGAGCAAAAAGTGTCTTTTCAGGAGCAATTATCATAGCGAGGATAGAATAAAAAGAAAAGAATAGCAGCTTTGTCTTCCTGAGTCTTTGTTTTTAAGGAAATAGTTGTAGATTCATGTAGTTGTTTCCTTTTCTCTTCCTTATGTCAGACATCTAGAAATACTCTCCAAGAGTCCTTGAAGTGTGTTTTATTGAAAAAGAGCTGTTTGTCCTGACCAAACCAGCCTTTTTGTCTCTTCGTTTCCATCCAGACCTTGCCTTGCTAGGATTCATCTTCTCTCCTGGGTGTCATAGGCTTAAAGAAAAGCACTAAACAGAAAAGATTTTAGTAGTCTTTCCTTTGAGAAGCCCACAATATTTTTATAGCCTTTTACCATATGTTCTGCGGAGACTCGTACTGCGCTTGGGCTTTATTTTGCACCGGCAGGAAATTCTGTACTTAGTTTGATCAGCAGAAGTAGAGATAAAGGAAAATATAAAATATCTTAACACAAAACTGCAGAGATTTAAATATAATGGTCCAACAGAATGTAGTAATGTGTCAGTTAAGTGTCAGTGCTGGGGGAAAGAGCAGTCCTTCAGCCTGCGTTAGAAATGAAGAACGAGAGAGGTGACACTTAATTTCCGTTGCAGCTCAGGATATGACACTACTGAATTGTTGAAAAAAGGAAAGGGAAACTCATCGATAGTGAGCAACCGTCTGTTTTTAGTGGGCTTTTGTAAAAATATCACCCAGTCGTTCTGAGCAAAAACTGCTCAATCGGAATCTTTTGGAAGTTAATAAAACACTTATTTAGCATTGGGAAGTAAAGGATTGTAGATAAAAAGGGAGGGGGATTTCTGCCATACTTTTTTTTTCCAAAAGTTTTCAGAAATATACTTTTCCAATGAGCGGAGAGCTCTGTTGAGGAACAGCTGAATAAGTGATGCCCTAGAGGAGGTTAAGGATGGATAAAATCAGAGAACTTCTAAGGCAAATGTCAAGGTTGGTGAAATTACCAGCTTTATCAGGAACAAGCCAGGATTGAGTTGAGTGCTGCTCTGAAGTGTAACCTTGGGGCAGAGGCAGCGGGAGGGAACAAGGATGTGTAAAAGAGATTGTGTCTGCAAAGGGAAGAGAAGTCAGGAAGTGGGGGTCAGGCTGAGCGTGGGGCTCGGTGGGTAAAAGCTCACAGGATGGAGCAATGGAGGCCAAGTGTGAACTGGTGATGAGCAGCCCATGCTCAGAAGTGTCTTCCAGGACACATCAGGAAGGGGAAAATCTCTGTAAACCGAGAGTCAGGACAGTAGGACTCGAGGTGGACTCGTCCAGGGTGGCAGAGATCAAACACGAATGAAAGGAAGCGAGAGGGCAGGGTGCCTTGGCCACCGTGGGGTGGAAGCTGGGGGCGGTGGCCTGTGGTCAAAGGCCACGGAGGGGCCAAGGGCACCGGCGGGTGGGAGCGTTGGACCGGGACGTGGTTGGGCAAGGAGAGAGGGGAGCCTGCCAAACTGATGATAGAACGCAAAGGAATTTGGAGGCAGAGGGTTAATAGCGGACTTGTTCACTGCGGAGAAGCTGGGTGACATTTTGGTGGAGGGATGAGGTGCTCCATGGGTCTGCTGGTCTTCATTGTCCTTCCAGACCTCTGGAATCGGAGGGTTTCAGGGCTTTGGTTTCACGTGGTGTTTGCTGTTCAAAGTGTGTGTAGACATGAACTAAGTTGCATTATGCACGCAAGACTTTTTTTCTGGTGTTATTTAAAGCTTAATGTTCCCTAGCTGAAAATTGATGTGTATCTTTGGGCACGCTGGGATGGGGGGAGAGATTTTTGTTGTGTTTCAGAAGGTGTTTGTGGACACTACGGCAGTTGCTGTACAAACAAGCTAACAGAAGGTTAAAGGAGAGCTATTAATGCCCAGCACAGGATGCCATGCCCTTTTCCTCTGAACGGGAGAGCCGAAAGTCGCTGGAGTTGTGTCATCTATAATGATCGTGCTCCCTCTCGTGGCTGTTGAAGGATATGGAAAAAAAAAAAAGTATTTGGGAATTGGTGTTAGAAGTGTAGAACTTGTCACAAGTAACTATTCTCTAATTGTCATGTGACAGTAACCATGCCGAAAAGAGCTCAAAATTAAGAAAAAAATATTTAAAATTTCATCTGAGACTGAATTAATCTAGCTGGCCAAGCACATTTTTTTTCCGAAGGTCTTTTCTAACATGATTTTGCTCTCATCATTTCTGAGCTGTTAGGGCGTGACTTTCCATGTTAAAAACTTAGCCTGCTTTTTGTTGATATCGTTGCTAAAATAAAAAATGAAATTTGGGGTTTCACAGTGAGTATTTCTGTCATATATAAACTGCATTAAGTTTGATCTGTGCCATTGCTGCAGCAATTCCTGGAGACTTTGTAATTCCACAGAGATTTTTGTTTGTTTTTGTTTCCTTTTCAAGCGCTGGGGTGGGTCGCACGGGGACGTTTATCGTCATAGATGCCATAATAGACATGATGCACGCGGAACAGAAAGTTGATGTTTTTGAGTTTGTTTCAAGAATCCGTAATCAGCGCCCACAGATGGTTCAGACTGACGTAAGTGGACTTTAATCAGTTGAAATTACAACTTTTTGTGGTCAAAGAAGCATATGGTTCCATATTTCCACTCTGATATGCATCCCAGTATGTTCTGGTCTGTTGCACACCTGGATAATTGGAAAATTAACAAAGTCCAGTAGAAGGATGGGGCTGGGAAAGAAGATAGAGGCACGTTAGGGCTGTGAAGACAGTGTAAGGCACGTTATCTTTAGTTGTCACATCCAGGTTTCCCCATGCACAAGAGAGTGGAATTTTAGAGAATGCAAGTGATATAACAGGAAAACCCAGTTTTAGCTTAAGGTATATTTTGATTATTAATAGATTGTAGATCAAATGAGGTGATGTAAGTGACAGAATTCCTAGTTTCATTTGCTAGCTTTGCAATATGCTTATCCGCCTCTTTGTTCGTTCCAGATGCAATACTCCTTCATTTATCAAGCCTTACTTGAATACTACCTCTACGGTGACACGGAGCTAGATGTGTCATCCTTAGAAAAACATCTACAAACATCACACAACGCAGCGCCAAACCTTGTCAAAATAGGGCTGGAAGAAGAATTTAAAGTAAGTCTGAAAGGCCTTTGGCAAACGTCCTGGGTTGGGGGTATTTCAAATGACAGCATTTTTAAGTGTGGAAGCACTTTAGCCAAAAAGATACTTCAAAAGGAGGAAGAGCATAACATTAAAAGAAAAGATCTATCAAAATGGAACAACTTGTTTTATTTTGTGCTTGTCTGAATGGGTCCCGCGGAGTCGGTGAATGGGGCCTGGCCTAACATCCTGTTCTGCAAATGCTCATTCAAAGCCATGTCGCCTTATGGACCGTTTCCTATATGCTTTCTGTTTGTTTATAAAAGAAAAATGGAATTATTCTTTTCGTCTGGTACTGGATGCCAGATCAGATAATGCTGGAAGAGGGCGTACCTCATTTGCATCTCAGCGGGATTATTAACTCAGTCCTTGACTGATGGCCCAGAGCATCGCAGAGAATTTCCACATCTTGTGCTGAACATCCAGACCTGCCAGGGGAAAACAAGAAATGAAGTATTTCTGTTCAGTGGAGAAACCCAAAATGCAGAGAGCAGCCATGTTGTTTGTTTGCGATCGTTCTTTAAAACAGACTTTATTGTCCTGAGGAAACAGTTAGAACTTTTCCATGACTTCTGCTATGCTAAAGTATTTATTCTATGTATAGGTCTAAAGCATTAAATGACATATAGGTGTTAACTGGAGTTTTTCCTTTCCTTTAAAGGATTAATTTAATCAAAACTTAGGAACTGGGAAAAGAAAAGGACGTAAAAATAGGTCTGATGATATAGCAACAAGTTCAAAAATTAAAACTGTTGGGCTGTTGGAGGGAATGAAAACATCGAATATTGTACTTTTTCCAGAATTCCTGAGTTTGGTTTTGCTGCCCACATGCCAGCAAGGCTGCATCACGGTGCAGAGAGCAACATTTCATTCTGCCCCATGGCCCAGGAGCACTGAGCCCACCTACACCAAAAAAAGCAGAGCTATGTTATACCCTCTACGAGTCTCTGATGTAAAGTCTATTGAACACAGTATTACAGAGTAGCTGAAAAGTGATTTCTCACAGGTTAGGGTGGTTTTTTTAATAGTTTTTTGCCAGTACTAGGGATTTTACTGGAATTCAGATATGGTCCTGAAACTCAGCACCTGTCAAATACAGCAGAGTCCTTGAAAATCTGCTCAGAGTTCGAAAATTAAATTAATTTTAATGTAAATTGAATTTATATTAAATAGTTGCTGAAATACAACTGTGTAACTATGATCGTTATCTGGGAAATCCCACCCCAGCAGAAGCAGTTTATTATTCTTGTGTTATCTCACACAATCTTGCGGGTGTGTAATCTGTACTACAAAAAAAATTGGTGGGGCAAGAGCAGTGTTTCTCTTCTGTGTCCTGGGAATGCTGTCAGCACAAATGGAATAAATCATAGGGAATATTGGTCTCTTCACTAGCAAAAGCTTGAAAATAGATAGAGCTGAGTTGCAGAATTTGGTGCACAGCAATCCATAAAGTCATGCAACCTCGTTATGCCAGAAACAGGGTGTTGTGCCATGGGGAAAATGCAGCTCAGGATGAAAGGACCAGAGTTTTAATACTTTGAATGGGATTGTAATAATAGTACTGTGAATGAGATGAGTATGAATGCATACGAATTCACTTCGTGTTTTCACTGTAAAGGAAGTGAGGTCTCAAAAAGATAATTTTTTCAGTACTTGAGAACGATGTGGAAGCGAAAAGCCTGTCGGTGCCGTGCTGGAGAGCCTCTTGGCATCGCTCCTGCTGGAGGTGAACGGTGGTGGGTGCACTGGTCAGGCTGCCTTCTGCTTACCTAAGGGCTGGCAAGAAAACAATATAATTAAAAAAAAACAAAACAAAAACCAACAAACAGACCCAAATTTTAAAATCTGCTGTCATTACAGCCCTTAAGCTTCATCGATACACTCTGATCACATGCTCAGGTTCTTAAATATTTACCAGCGTGAAAAAAATTATATGACTGTTAATGATAATTTATAGACAGGACAATGAAATGCCTTTTGTCTCACTTTGTGATACTGTTTTGTACCCGATAAAAACACTCAGGAACGTGCTGAGTGCAGGATATGGTGAGTGAGAACCACTTCTCTTCCAATGGGTTCTCACCCTCGCTTGTGTGTTTTATTACAGAAGTTAACAAATGTCCGAATAATGAAAGAGAACATGAGAACTGGCAACCTTCCAGCAAATATGAAGAAAGCTCGAGTCATCCAGATCATCCCATGTAAGAGATCAGCTTTTTATAAAGAGAAAAAAGTGCTATAAATACAAGACTATCCTAAATTGTCGTATACACACTATATCTGTATGTTCACAGCAACACGCCTCATATCAGAATAGACCTCTGTTGGGATAACTCAAGAATCGAGGTCCTGCCCAGAGCTGGAAACTGGAATTCTGCAAAATTTTAAGTTCTCTGCCTTTAAAATTGAAATATTTTCAAAAGCCGTTATACTGTCCAAAGTGGTAGGGTTTGGTTTGGGTTCATTTTTGGCTAGAACACATCTTTTGGGTGTTTCCACTGGCATTCCCTTTGTTTTCATCCTCCTTTTTGCAGACATCTCTGCTCTAAAGTTTCTAGAGAACCTAATGATGCACGCAGCGGTATCCTCTCCTTAGAAAGTGTCTGCAGACGATTTAATGAATTGGTTTTTAGTTTATCAATGTAATATGTATTACGGTCAGATATTTTTCAGGACCAAATTAAACAATTCAGCAGTTTCACTTTTTAAACCAGTGTATTTTCTGTGCGTTTCCTTGCACGCTTTAATGTCTGCACCTAAAAATAAGTTTCAGCCCTTGCTGGCCGTATCCCGTGTGAATGGAAAAACCGGTGCCCTCCTCCACACACTTATGAAATCCTGGATAAGAGCTTTGAGACGCTCTTTGGCTTTCAGATAACAGATTTGGTTGTTTTTTTCTTTCATAAATGTAATAATGGAGCAGTCAATGTACAGTTAGCAAAAGTAAGACTATAGACTACTTTTCTTTTTCCAGATGATTTTAATAGAGTGATTCTGTCAATGAAAAGAGGGCAAGAGTATACAGACTACATCAATGCTTCCTTCATAGATGTACGTATACACAATTTTCATGTATTTAAATTGCAAGTCAAATATTTTGCTGTTCCTAATATGTCTTTTTAAAGGGATACAATCAACTTGGCTTATGAAGAACATTAGCTTTTTTGTTTGGGTTTGGCTTATGAGAGTTTCTAAACACATTTCTTCTCTGGTATTTTCAATTTCAGTCCCAATTAGCTGTACTACTAACATCCAACAGTCCCGTTATCTGCGTTCAGGTTAATGGATATGACTATGTGCTCTTGTGACTTAAAAAGGAAATAAAAATTCCATATTTAGCGTGGGGAAAGGCTGCCATAGTGTTTGGAAGCCAGGGTTTACCTGCACAGACATGCGTTAATACCTAACTTTGTTCCCGGTTTCCTGTTGCAACCTGGGCAACATCTTCCACTGTGTCTTATTTTTATTTAAATAAGATAATTAATTATATCCTTAAGCAGTAAAACCCCATTAGTGACTGAGGATTGTGGATACTACAGTTGTGAAGATCACATCAGTGTGTAAATAGAACTGTAGCGCAAAAAATGAGTGAAATGTTATCAACTGCAGCTATTAGCTTTACTACAGAATTATGATAATCTCATCGTGAAATCCTTTCAGTTACCTGTCACTGCAGAATTTCATCCCTCCAGCTGTGACTAAAAAGTCATAAAATAGTACTCAGGGCACTTCCACTACCTTGGAGGTGTTCAAGGCCAGGCTGGACGGGGCTTGGAGCAACCTGGTCTAGTG
The DNA here is from genome assembly GCA_013400135.1 of Rhinoptilus africanus. Taxonomy (NCBI): domain Eukaryota; kingdom Metazoa; phylum Chordata; class Aves; order Charadriiformes; family Glareolidae; genus Rhinoptilus; species Rhinoptilus africanus. The sequence continues at coordinate 1,059,690 of VXBO01002530.1, read as the reverse complement.
GGAGGTGTCCCTGCCCAGGGCAGGGGGTTGGAACTAGATTTGTCTTCAAGGTTCCTTCCAACCCGAACCATTCAGTAACTGTGAATTCAGGGGATTTTTTCCTTGCATTTCTGGCAACAAGCAAGAATGAGGTGGGCTCTATGTCACCAGATCTGCCATGAGCATCACATTGCCAAGCTGACCTTCACCTTCCCTCACACTTCACTTGTACTCGCATGTCACGACATAAAGGCCGCCTCGGCTCTCTCCGCAGGGCTATCGCCAGAAGGATTACTTCATTGCCACCCAGGGACCGCTGCCGCACACAGTGGAGGATTTCTGGCGGATGGTGTGGGAGTGGAAGTGCCACACCATCGTTATGCTCACCGAGGTGCAAGAGAGGGAGCAGGTATGCGTCCTGCAGCTCCACAGAAAAGCAGTTGCTGGTAACGCCTGTAAAATATGAGCATTAATATTCGATAAATGATTTGCTGCCTACAAATTCTAGCTGTGTGACTTTTTTTTTTTTTTTGCCTTTCCTAAAAATGCGCTCTTGCTTCACTATTCGAGGTGGGCCAGTGTTGCTGCTTTTGATTGAATTGGCAGAAAATCCACCAAAACTGCTGAAAATTACGGTTTGTGAAAGGGCCTAGTTCACAATAAAAGCATAAAATTTCTAGGGATACCTGACATGGAACAGCGGTTTGGGATTTTGGAACAGAACTTTTGTGAAAACTTCCCTCCCTGTTGTGCCAGTATAAGCTCCAGTGGCTTATTCTGAACCTCTCCTGGTACATCGTTAATTAATGAAGAGGGTCCTGTGTACCCTCTGTTGCTGCAGTGTGAAGATTCAGAGTTCCACGCTGCAACCAGCGTAATTTTAGTGCTGTGAAATGTTTTTTGATGGTGCTTTTGGGCAGTTCTTTAATAACATTGCATTGCTTTCAGGAGTTACTTATTTTATTCTAATCTGGTTTAAAGCAGTATTTGCCACCTGTGACTCCTAGGCCCTTTTTATCTTAATAGTTTATATTATAGAAATATTTTATTACTGTATGGTTATTAGTCTCTTCTTTACAAAGTGTTTAGAACGCATTTATTATACTGTATGTCACCTCCTATCAGAGATTCATAATGCTGTAGATAACTGTAAAAAAATTCAAGGAACTTCTACCATTCTCTCTCAATTCTGCAGGAAAAATGCTGCCAGTACTGGCCATCAGAGGGCTCTGTAACTCACGGAGAGATAACCGTAGAAATCAAGAATGACAGTCTGTTAGATGCCATAAGTGTAAGGGACTTCCTAGTTACATACAATCAGGTAATGTTTTTCAGTTACGTGAGACTTTTTTTGCATTTGAAGGCATTTACAAATATGATTGGGTAACTTAAATGCTGGAATTTCTAGCTGAGGATAATGTGGTTAATCAACACCCAACATTGTATATAACTTACGTGAAACATTTTCTCTTAAAGCTCTATGAAAATTTTGGCCAGTAAAACATGTCCTAGATCAAAGCGGGGTGTGGGGGTTTGGGGTTGAGGGTTTTTTTTTTAATTTTTGTTGTTGCTGCTGTTCTTGTATTTTCTCTCATCTCCCACATATGTATAAAAGAAAATTTGATTCAATATTTTTAAATCCTATGAAGCATTTTAACAGCATGTGTACCTGCCTCTGCCTACCGGCTTTTCCTTCATGTTGCTCTGCCACAGGCATGATCCACTCAAAGCTGGATCTTTTGCACATGAATCTCTTCACTCACTGAATCATTTCTTTAGGATCCGATTTGCATTGCTCTTTCTGAAAAATAACCAAAAAAAAATTACTTGCAGTTAGGGATATAATTCATTTAACTACTTATTGCATTGCATATAATCTATCCGCTTAAATAGTTGGCACATGCAAAACAAAAGGACCTTAAATTTATAAAGCTCTCTGTATTTCCTAAAGAAAAAAGGTGGTGGGTTAGGCATGAATACACCCCATGTTTCACAAAGCAGAGAGTCCTTGTCAAGATGTTGACTTCTGTCCCATTGGAAAGTATTTAAAACTCAAATAACAGCATTTTAGGTAATATCCAAACACTTGCCCTCCAGTCCAGCATCCTCAGAAGTGTTTGCTGCTGCAGATCTAAGAAATCTGAGTAACTTTTGGATTGTGCCCGAGGCCAGCTAGACTTACATCAGTGGTATCTGAAGCAATGTTGTGTTAAAAGAGCTCCTGCAGAGCTGGGAGGAAGAAGGACTGACCAAGCCTTTTTCCTGGTAATGGTGGCATCTTCCAGGCTTCCAGTACAGTGTTCTGAGACTTCACATCAAACTTGTTCACCAGATGTCCCCTATGGACACGTTGAAAGCACCTGGCATGGGCAGAGACCTCGTGATTTCAACTCTTGGTGGCTTGCAAGAATATATGAGATATATATATTTGATCATAGAATGGTTTGAGTTGGAAGGGACCTTATAGATCATCTAGTTCCAGGCCCCTGCCATGGGCAGGGACACCTCCCACGAGACCAGGTTGCTCAAAAGATATGCTACATGTAGTAAAATTGCCAGAATATCAGTGTTGCATCCATACACTATTACAATGCAGTCATGGGAAAGAGCATGAAAGAGTCACGGGGGTCATTAAAGTGAAGAGTCCTTGTGCATCCCAGCCTGTCTAGAACTGACTGCCTTAACATGGAATTAATAGTTATGGCAACTTTTAGGGGTCCTTTTAAGCAGCAAGCATAAAGACAAGGCAAATAATTGTTACATTTTAAAATAGGAGGTCACGTTGTGCAAAAATGGATGCATTTCAGGAATTGGGTTGTTTTAACGGCATTTTGGATTTGGCCTTTGTGTGATGAAAGCTTTCAACCATTGGTACTCAGGATGAATAGTCTTTTGAGTGTATCCCTAGTTCCCCCTGGTGAAACAGCTGTGCAAATCAGAAGGAAAACTGTAGGGGTAAATTATCAACATAGTGGATGGGGAGTTTAGAAACGACCAATATATTATGGACCAGGTTGAAACCAGCCCCCTCGACTACAGCAGTGCAAAACTCATGCTAAGAATGTTGAAGGTAAGAAGTGTGTTTCTATTTTGAAGTAACACCTGGATAAACCCGTTGTTTGCATGCACGCAGGGCAACCAGGAGAAGCAAAGCAGGCTCGTTCGGCAGTTCCACTTCCACGGGTGGCCAGAAATCGGGATTCCGGCAGAAGGAAAAGGGATGATCGACCTGATTGCGGCTGTCCAAAAGCAGCAGCAGCAAACGGGCAACCACCCCATTACAGTGCACTGCAGGTAGGACTCGCCTCTTCTCCCCACCATTAGCCAACTGGTGTGCTTTCTCTCCAGTCTGGCTGCTTTTACAGCAGGTTTTGTTTCTGAGGGAGTAGACCGCATCCCTTAAAAAATAAATAAAAATTAAGAAATACAAGAAAAAGATAGGGAAAAAAAAGCAAAACTGGGGTTACATAATGGATTTGTGACTTGTCTTTTGCTAAATTAACATACATTTAATGGCTGGGAGGAAACACGTACCTTATTAACTTGCCATGTTATAATTTTGCACCTGAGTTTTGCTAAACGCTGTGATTAGGAAAGTAAAGCTGAAGGTTTATTGTTGTGGCGTGTAATATACTCCAGCAATAGAGTGCTCAAATGTTCTCTTGGGACCAAAATGCTGTTGGTTTATACAAACTATCAGCAGAATAAAATATATCCCTAATCTAAGCGGGAGGCAAAATGTATCCCTGTCCTTGAAAGCAGAGAGAAAAGAGTATTTACATTAATGCTAAGCGGTAGCTTGGGTATGACTTCATACGAGATAAGTAGAATATCTCTTTGTCTTTCATCAAGCTTTATTTTAACAGTACTTTTTTATTGTGGCTTTTTTTTTTCTTTTTAAAAGTTATATAGTGGTCTTTTTCTCTGCTTTTTCAATTGTATTTTCCAGTGTGGGATTTTTTATCAGTCTTTTAAATTTGTCTTTTCCCTTTATGTACTATATGATGACTTAAAAAAAAAAAAAAAAAACAAACAGTAATAAAACTGGCATTCTTCCTTTTCATAATTCAGAAATCATACTTTGCTTTTAAAATATTTTAATCTCTATAAATCAATAAAGCCACTTCTGTTCTCTGGTCAATAAAGAGTCAAGCTAGGTCAGGAGGGGTTCAGAGCCCCCAGAAGAGAAGTTCCTGTTTTGGGGGATTTTTTTAGATAAGTTATTAACCCCAAGGGGCCACCACCCACCGCGGTGGCTGTGCTCGAGGGCGATGATGGCATTTTGTGTTTGATTCTGCAATTTGACAAATTTTAACAGCCACCACTTCTGGATTGCTAGGGAGTTGAAATTCTGAATGATAATTAAAGTGGGTAAAATATCCAGGAGTTGTAGCCAATAAAATAAGAGGTAAATGTCTTTGATATGCCCAAATTAGATGTATAAGGACTATCTAAGATATACGTTGCTTCTACTTTTGCGAGCTTTTAGACCTGCAGCCTCTCTGAAGCCTTAGCTTAATCGTTTGCTGTGTATTTGTCCTAGATTATTTTTTTCCAAAGTTTACTGCAATCATTATAAAATGGATTAAACAAGAAAATAAAACCCAAAGCATGCAATGTATTTTAGGATTTTTAATGTTGAGAATTCTCTCTCTGAAATGCATCACCCGTGGGTTACTCTAGAAACCACAGATGGCTACTAGAGATTAGCTAATTACAAATAAATCAGAACCCTTTAAAAAATATTTTTTATTTGTCTTTAATCTGATAAAAGTAATTGTCTAAAGGGAATAACACATCTCATACGTTGTGCCTCTTCACTTTTCCTCCAAGACTTTTAATGTATCCAGCTGAGGGTACATGCATTTCCACTTGATCTTTTCCTAAGGCTTGTGCTTATCAGATTTTTTTTTTTGTATTTGATAGAAATAAGGTAGAAGCAATGACAAGTGATTACAACTCCCATACTTAGACTTAAAACGTGCACATACTTACGACTTAAAACGTGTGAAAATTTTAAATTTAATAAATGTAGTGTTGGCATTATTCAGCAATCCAGTGAACCTTTTACCAATTGCTGATTTCCCAATCCCATTCTGGTTTTGGTAACTGTTCGCTATCAAAGCCATTGGCCTTCCAGTGCACAGCTACTGTTTGTTGTTGGTGTCAAATAGTCCCTAATGACTGTGATTAGGAGAGAGAAAGAAATCTCTTTTTTAAATTTTATTTTCTCTAGCGTTAAACCAGATAATAATTGCTGAAATATATTTTGCTTCCACACAATTGTGGTCTGAAACAGATATAAGGACAAAATACACTCAGTGAAACATACTGAAGCAAAAGAAATGAGTTATTTTGGAGTAAATTAGGTTGCTTATTGTTGTCAAGGCAGAACAGTCAATTTAAGTTGGAGTAACGTACTATACCTCATAGGTAGTCTGGCGTTAGTTTGTCCTTACATTAATACATCTGTTTAAGAAATGGCTGAGATCCTAAGAGTCATTAAAAGCATTACAGTTGGATAGGACATCTTCCATCAAATTACTTTGGAGGAGTAATAATAATAATGCTTTCATACTTGTCCACTGTGCAAAAGTATAAAGCACAACCTACTAGAGAAGTCTGGGTTTGGTGGCACAGTGCTTCTTTGCAATATAACCAAGTTTTGCAATGGAAGGTGTAAAGATGGTGTTCTCCCCCATCAGGAACAGAACGGGGTAGCTTTGAGTCCGGTCCCTTATTTGGGTCTCAGACTTTGGCTGAGGGTGTCCATGTGCTGCCGCAGCCAGCTCAGCATCTCCCACTTGCATACAGAAGCTCTCACTAACAAGCTTTATTGGCTCCATTTCTATTTCCAAGCTCATTTCCATTAATTCTGGCTCTCTTCTAGTATAGCTGAGGTGACGAGCTCAACTTCTGCTCCCAAAAAATCGAGTAGAAGTTGGCTGATAGTAGTATTTGGCTATTCTCTATCACTGTTGTTTCTCTCTTAAGGTTTTTTTTTTTTTATCCTACTATAAGTTAAGCAAATGTGTTTGCCTTGCAGTGCTGGCGCTGGAAGAACAGGTACCTTCATAGCACTCAGCAATATTCTGGAGCGAGTGAAGGCTGAAGGGCTCTTAGATGTATTTCAAGCTGTGAAGAGCTTAAGACTGCAAAGGCCACATATGGTGCAAACACTGGTATGATATTTAACAATCCGGATCCTTGTCAAAGGATGTATGTTTGTAAATATTCTTGTGGGAGGAGAACAAAGGATTTTTTTCACGGGTTGAAATAAATTATGTATGATGGCTCTGTATGTACAAGGTATTATCAGGAATCTGTATTTTTACAGATTGTTTTCATAGCATTTCTGAAAATACAAGTTGGGTAAGCATTCTGTGGCTTTTAGGAACTGGAGGCAGTTAAACCAAAATCTTTTGAGGGTTGCAGGTGACAAAGCATGAAGTAAATGCCTTTTAAGCTGCGTATTAGTTGTTCTTTCCTACCTTCTAATGCCTGGGCTTAAATTAGCTCGCTCTTGGTCACTGAAAGGGAGAAATGTCTTTGACTTCTTTAAAGTTGTCTACAAGTAAAATGTGCAGGTTTGTCCAGACACTTTTCCCTATTTTTTGAGGTATGTTTTTTTAAAAATATATTAAAAGGCTGCTATTTAGTATTTTGATAGCAGCTTCCATTCTGTGATTTGAAACTTCTTTAGAATCAGTTATCTCAAAACACCTTTTTCGGTAGATGTTTTCTTCATACTGCAAATAGGAAGAAAGAGGTTGAAGAAGTAGAATTGGATTATCCACAGTCACGCTGAGACAGGGATGAAATATTTTTTTGGGGTGGTTCTGGCTCTGTGAGTTAATAATGTTAGTTAAGGGTGGGATTGCCATGGATATTCCCAGCTGAGCCTGCAGAAAGGGCTTTGCTAAGCTCTGCTTTCCAGTGTGAGTGAATTTGGATGCCAATTCCGTTTATTATCAGCGTTGTTACAGATTTTGTAATGCAGCAAATCATGTCGAAGGTGATACCAGCATGCCGGGATCGGGATGTGTCCCAGGTTTAGGATGCAGAGGAGCAGCCAACAGACGAACCTAGGCAGGGGATAAATATGCTGCAAGAAGAACTCCATTTCACATACATGAATGTAGACTTTTTTTAGTGTTCTAGACATTTAAAGTTACATTAATAGAAGTCATATTGTCCCCTAGTTCCTGCTGTAAAACTCCTAAGGTGGAGTTTAGCAGCCAGGCTCCCTGGGGAAGGCACAGGAGGAGTTACCTGCTTTAGCGTGAGTCGGGCAACAGCCAGGTAACGCAAACTGCTTAATTTAGATGGGAAGACAGCGCTAAAAATTGATTCTTTTTAAGAACTATGACCTAAAAGGCTTAAAGAAATCACTTTAACTGATGAGCAGCATTGAGCCTGTCTTTGATGAAAGAGCAAGATATTATTGCTTTTATTTAAAACATAAATAAAAATCAGAACCTTCTGGTCCAAGTACTGGTCCAAGTTAGACCAAGCTGCGTTTACCACTAGGATTTGCATTCTCTGATTTTCTCCATTGTAGTTGCCCGATACAACCCAAGCTCATTTTGGTGTCTTTTTATTGTTTTTCAGGAACAGTATGAATTCTGCTACAGAGTGGTACAAGATTTCATCGACATATTTTCGGATTATGCTAACTTCAAATGAAAATTCCTGCCTTATTTTTTAATTTCTCTGTATAAATAGTTGTATATTCTGTTAATTTATTCCATGTCATTTTGATTGTTGACTTTACTGTAAATATGCCCTTGTGTTGGCTCTAAAAGTTGCATTTGCTGTATAAAGTTATTTCTTAAATATAAATATCTTCTAAAGCAAAGTATAATATTCATATACAGTATATCACTATAAGATGGTATAGAAATCTTTATTCTAAATAACAGTAAATTAATTCTTGAGGGTCTATAGAAATCTTTATTCTAAATAACAGTAAATTAATTCTTGAGGGTCTATTTCTTTGAATTTTTCCACTTATAAATATTTATCAATAATGTTATCTCCCAATTCTTGAAACCTTACCCAGGTGATTTATCTTTCATACCAAAAAAAAAAAAACCCAAAAAGTGAATTGTGGTACATATGTTTAAACTAAACATGTTTTGGCCGTAAATCTTTCTTCGCTATGAAAATAGATGTTTATTTGGGGACACGTTCTGGTACCCTGCTCATGCTTACTTGTCATTTATGTCACGGATAGTCTCATTAAAAGCAAAGAGACTGCTGGAGTGAAATACTCTTAATGATAAAGGTATCAGAACGTGGCCCTTTGTGTAATAATGTACATCCCAACTCAAAAAATATAACTGCTTTTAAAGTCTGTGTTTAAGAACCTCCAGATGGATGGCAGTTCTGTTTCGAGTCTTACTGTCAATAAGATACAATCAGTATAAATAACAGATTTGAGGTTTTGATTTAATGTAGCTTTCGAAGTCCATTTATTTTGTTCTTTCCTAAATATTACACCAGCTTATGTCAATTTAGAAAGACTATAATGGGAGTTTACTGCTGTTTTGCATATCAGAAGAGTATATTTTGCAGCACTTGAACTTGTCTACTTGAAGAGGCTTTATAGCCGTTGTCAGAAATGGATATAAAGCTTCTCTGTATGCATGTGCATAATTTCCCACTTTTTTGAGAAAAGGCGAAAGAGATGAAGATGAACTCTTATTCTTTGATTCAACGCAACAGAATAATTAACGGTATTTGTTAAAATATTGAAAAAAGCCCACATTTTACTATCAGTGTAATGCTAGCAACGTGAAGCGTTGTATCAAAAAGCTCCTCTACATTCTTACCCTCCCAAATATATTATCAAAAAAGGAATAATTCCTTTATCTAAAAGGGATATATGATTGTATATATAGATATATTTTTAATGAAAGTACTACTGATAATATAATTGGTGAAATAAAGGTTAAAAGTCTTTATGGTAGCCCTGAACAAGATATGCTTGGGGGTTGGAAAATCCAAAAATCACAGGGCATCCGAATGTTGAATAATTAACAAGTATATGTTTTCCACTCTTTAAAATGCATATATGAATTAATGAGCACAAAGTATGTGAATATGTACTTTAATTACATAACTAATATGCAATAGTTCTGTCTTGTCCAGCTGGTTGAGGTTTTTTTCAATGCAAACGTAAAAGCCTTATTTAAAATAAGCGACTTACACTGCTCCATTTCACCCTTGTTCTTGCACTATTTTATCCCATGACCATTTTTCATTTCCGATAACAAATAGCATTATTCTTTGTAACAATGCAAGGAAAGGGGGAGGCCTTCATACCTCTCCCTTCGTTTCAGACTGAATGGAAAAGGTGCAGTTGAGAAATTTCTAAGCACACTGTTGTGAACACTGCCATTTACTGCTTCTTCTCTTCTCATCGATGCACTTCTGTATTTATTTGTACAGTAAATTATGCACTTAAAAAAGATTGTTTAAAGACTAAACCTTTCTTGCGAGTTGCTATTAGAAGATACGCTCGAGATGCAGAAAGTGTTGAGTGACAGAAACAAATGCTGACTAAGTTTACATTACTACTGCATGCTAAAGTTTTATCACATTTTAAAAACGCAAGAAATAAACTCGCTATGGAAACCGATGCAGTGAGGTTTTCAGTATGATCATTTGCAGCACAGGGAGTTTGAGAGAGGTTAAATCAACATAGAAAATAATGCACAAAAATTCCCACCGTTTTCCAAAGAAGCGTGTTTTATGGTCCCATTAGATCCCGATGTCGGGATCTTTGGCCGATATTTAAAAAAATAATTGATTTGTCTGTTGGGCAGCCTCTTGGGTCCCTCAAATAAAAGCGTGGACTGGGAGTTGCCTCCTCAGCGCCGTGGCAATGGTGAGTGATGGTAGTTACAGCAAGCGGTAGGATGGAGTTAAGCTGAAATATCAGATACAAAGTGGGTACTCAGATTTTAGTGGCTAACTATGTAAAGTTATCTGGGAGGAAACAGAAATATCTATAATATATTTCAGAAGTCAGAAATATAGCTAGGTAAAGACTTTTTTTATACATAATTTGAAAGGCTGGCTTTCCAGTTCTTGTGTTTAGCCGGCAGACTGCTCGTTGCAGCAGCCTGATAACTGGGGAGCTGTATCTTGGCATAGATATAGATCAATTTTCTTTTAAATTTTCCTATGTTGCATGGAATTACTTTAAAATGCCAAATAGCTGATTAGAAGTCGTACATTCTGATCTGTATGTGGTTTTGGTCACTATGTGACTTGACTGTGTGTTCTCATGTGTTAAGGTAGGTTCCAGTTCACCCAAGCATTTAAGCATTCGCTTTATGACATCTTTATTCCACAAACCATTGGTTCGTTGTTCCTGGAGCAATCCCTTAAGTGCTTTGCTGAATTGGGCCTTAATGAAGAATGCATACTGTAATTACCAGTGTTTTTTAGGGTATTTTTACGTATATCAGTTTTTTAAACTTTTAAAACGAGCCTGACCACCTGTGTTCAGTATTTGGAAATGTTTTCATTTCCCTAGTACCATTTTTAATGTAAAGTTATTGAAACTTTTCTGTATAACCAAATTGTATTTAATTTGTCAAATCTTTATAATATATGTATGTATTATACAGTTTCACTATTATTATTTTCTTTTATTACATTTATAATTTGATCTTGCTGTGTTTTTAATGCCGGTGAATGTTGCTGAATTATTTGTATATGCAAATTGCAAGATCTAATACATTCTGATGCAAGAACAAAGCTTCGTTTTTATTCTCAAACTGCATTACTTTCCTTAAATCTTTTAATTTCATTCCTGTACTGTGTGTTCATTTAAATTAAGTATGCTAAAGGAGTTGAAATCCATTCTTGAGATAAATAACTTTTTAGTACTTATCTGCAGCTATTTGGAAGTAATACTCAGATTGGTGTCTGAAGCATTGTGCGTATAAAGCACGGATAAACTCGTGACAGCAATCAAAAAGCCAGGTCTTCCCAAAGTGTATTAATTAATAAGACCTGGCAATTTAGAGCTTTGACATGGCCCTGCCCATTCCAGCCTTCCCTTTTGGGTATAAATGTGGTGATTCCAAGTCTGGCCCTGCAATAGCTCAACAATAGTTATTTCTCAGGTACAGCGCCTGGCGCGATGGCTCCTTTCCTTCCAGCAAGGCATCAGAGCAGGGCAGAGCTACAAGGAGCTGGGATTGAGCATCCTGCGAGGGAGATGGGAAGTAAGGGAGAAGGCTCCAGGGAGACCTTAGAGCCCCTTTCAGTCCATAAAGGGGCTCCATGAAAGCTGGGGAGGGACTCTGGATCAGGGAGGGGAGCCGCAGGACAAGGAGGAATGGTTTTAAACTGGAAGAGGGGAGATTTAGATGAGATTTTAAGAAGAAATTCTTTGCTGTGAGGATGGTGAGCCCCTGGCCCAGGCTGCCCAGAGGAGCTTTGGCTGCCCCATCCCTGGAGAAGTTCAAGGCCAGGTGGGACAGGGCTTGGAGCAGCCTGGTCTGGTGGGAGGTGTCCCTGCCCAGGGCAGGGGGGTGGCATTGGATGGTCTTTAAGCCCCCTTCCAACCCAAACCATTCTGTGATTCATTGCAGACTGCTCCAGGGGGGTCTGGGTCCCTGAAGGAGATGGGCTTCCCCAAACAGGGAGGGGAGGGAGAGGGTAGAGAGCTCGCTCTCAGCATGCAAAACCTTTCTGTTCTCTTGTACCTGAGTTTAATAGCACTGTGCTACACCACAGGATCGTACCAACATAAAAATAGCGGCTTAACTTTCAACTGCCACCCATCATTAATTTAAAGCCCACTCTAGTTAACAGCAATTTCTTCATTCATTTCAACAGGCTGTATATTGGACCTCACGTGCCAAAACCAATCAAGATGGCCCAGTCTTTTAAGAAGTGTCGGGGGAGACGTATGTAAACCAGGAGTAACTCTGCTGAATGGTTACAATCCTAATGTCAAGCTACTGTCACTGAGATTTGAAAAGTATGAGTTAATGATGTTCGATTCATGCATTTGAACCCCGTCTCACCTGGTACACCTGACACCTAACATTTGGGAGGTACCTTTTCAGTGCCAATAACTTTCAGATTATTTTTTCCAAACTTTCTTGGAAGAACTTTTACTTTGCGCGTCCTTCTCGTGAACTGTTCTAACATTCAAGTGTTTGTGCTTGGCGATAACGCTGCTTTCAGCACAATTTGAACCATCCAGGAAGGACTGTAGCAGTAACTTTACTGAAGTGTTGCTTTCTAACGGTAGCAGCATGTGCATCCTGAAGAGGTGCCTTTGCTTCGCTGAAAAGATGGATTTTACTGATCAAGAAGTTGCCTGGGGGATATGGGGATACACCACACCGAAATAAAGAGCCTTTAGGAAATTAGCGTTCAGGAAAATATTGCTGTTTCTTACTGTGACACTAAATAGCATCAAGTTAAGAGTAATCTTTTTCACTACGTGTGAAAGCTATTAATTTTTTAATAATTCCAGATGAGTGGATAAAATATTTTGTGTTGATTGGATTGTATACTTTTAGCAGATATCAAGCACAGCTTGCAAGCCCACTGAAAGTTACCTTTGAGAACAGACAGATGCCTCTCCGTGGTTTCAGAAAGTAGAAGAATCTCAAGTATAAATCAGTTATTAAATTATCAATTGTTAATTTAAATAATTATTGGTAACCATAATCATTGATTACTACAGATCTGCACAATTTCTGGTATATGAGGTTCTCTCTAGCAGTATAGTAGAATCACCATTTTTAGATTATTCAAGCTAAATAAGGGGATTACAAACTACGAGATGAAGACTGACTTTTTTCCTATGTTCACCTTAATGCGCTTCTCTTGGTCTGTTTCTGTGTTAAACATCAACAATAAAAAGCATCTTTGTTAACATACGGCCAATCATAGCGGTTTTATTAACAGCAAATCCAAAGTGGCAGAAAGGACTCGGAATCACTTGATCCTCGCCTCCTCCAAGCAGGTAACGTATGGCTGTTTAGATATTGTATAGAGGATAAAGTTTTCATATTTGCCTCTAACATCCCATAAAAAGACATTTCAGTGAGAGGATAATTAAGATCCAATGAGTGGAAGTGTTTTTTCTCACAACAGATATTACTATGTACCATTTTAATGTCAAATCTGTAATAAGCAGAAGAATCGTAAGGCTTCACTGGAACACAGAAATAATACAACTATATGGAAAGCATGAAACCTGTATCTTTTGCAATCTTGTTTATATATACAGGTTCTATTTAATTACAGATAAGAAACAAATTTTGTCATTGTGCCTTTACAAAGAAATACCCAAAAGACCTTGTGCCTCTTTATCGAGATTTTGCATTTTACACCTTGTGATGCTGAAGATGGTTATGGTTTTTGAAACTCAGCTTTTAGAAAAAACACACTTTCATTTGAAATTGTTCACGAAATATATTTATTTTAATAGGTTATTTAGACAATATAAAGTAAGGATGACCAAAGACACATTTGTTCTGTATGAGGTGCATACGTCAAGTCTAAGCTATGCTTTCCTTAATATAGAAGTGGTTCAATGCATCTGAGAATTTTTCAAGCAATTGAACCTCACTGCGGATGTTCTTCATCTTAGGTATTAAAGGATTACTTTGTAATTTAGATATTTTAATAAGATCTTTCTTCTAATCATTTTTATACATTTTCAGTGCCACTTTGCACAGAGTAGGAAAATTAGTAAATTATTAATCAGGTTGAGACTTTGCCAAGGAAGTTCTTTCACAAATAATATTTTTTTTTCTTTCACCTGTTTCCATAACATTAGGAATTGTTCCAGGGCTTTCATCAGTGTTATACGCAAACTAGTTCTAAGTGTTGAACAAAAGATCTGAATTGTGACTTCATGCCAGTTGGGCAGACACAAAGAAAGCGAAATCCTACCAGTCTGGAAGAGGTTGAGAAGGAATTATTTAGCAGAGTTCCAATAGCAGCAGACTACAAAGCTGAGGTTGTGTTTGTGGCAGCAGAGATGTGACCCCAGCAGCCAGGCTGTAGCCGGATGGGCCACGGGCCATGTCTTTTATGTTTCAGTACAACAGGCAGCAAGCGAGCAGCCAGAAGGCTGCCCCTGTCCTGCTCCGGGTCTCTGCAAGAGATTATGTTCCTGTCTTCTTGGAGACACCCGTACTGTCTTAGTCTCTTTATTTTGCTTACGTTACTTTGCCTCAAAACTTTATATAAGTGTTTTCTAGTTGAGATTTTTACGGTAGCCTGTGGATCAAGTACAAGATGTTTCCAAGGAAGCAGCATGCAGAATAGGTTTCATCCCATATTAAGAGTACCGTGTACTTCAGTAGAGGTTGATGTATTTTGCTGAATACAATGGAATCTTGCCCCGGTCATAAAAAACGAGTGTAGAAATCACTAACTCTTACACGAATGGCAGATGAGCAGAAGGACTGAATGGACAATACAAAATCTCTCTGATGGTTATCTTTAGGATTAAAAGTGATCTGTCGAAGTTAACGGCAAACTTTCCTGGAGTAAGAATTGTGTTCCCAGATGAGAGGGTTTTAGTGTCCAGCGTTGTCAATGTTACGTTTCTCGGTGGGCAGTGCACTTATGTGGTGTCTGAGAAGTTCTGTACCTTTTAATTGGCAACTCTGTTGTACAGACACAAAGACATGCCCAGTCCCAGATATGGACTATAAAGTATTAATTTACACTTAAAAAATTATGTAATTCACCATGACATCGTGTGGTTTGCTTTCCCGTCATCTTTCCTGGCTTTGACGGCTTTATGCCTATTAGAAAACTGGTTTTCAAGATGAACTTTGATTTTGTGAAATACAGAAGTTTTTGTTTCAGATCATATACGGAAGTTTGATCTTTTGTAATGTCTTTCCCGTAGTAGTTTGTTATGCTGTGTTCTTTCACCATTTGGAAGAAATAGAAATGTATTATTTCCAAGTATTTATTAAATGTGAATATAAACCAGTTTTGAAAATATATCCCATTTTTTCATAAACTCATGCAGATTCCTCACCCATAAATTAATTTGTCAAAATTAGGCTCTGTGTGTGAGTAAAAGCATGAAAAAAAATCTTAGGTGCAATAACATGCCAGTGTAATAAACCATAATTTTAAGAGAGGAAGTCTAGTGCAAAACATTAAATTTTCAGAGATAGATCACACAATAACTTACTAATCTCTAGACTTGTCTTTACACAGTGTGAATAGCCTAAAGTATTTATTTTTTCAGTGCCCAATAAAAATTCGTAAACTAGATAAAATTGAGAACTCATCTGTGAGGGCAGTGCAACTGAATTCAGGCTAATCACATCTACAGTAACACTTTTTTGTTAGAAGTTGGCGGTTTAATCATCACTTTCCAGGTATAATTTTGTCTGAACTTTTTTCGTTTTGGCAGTTCTAGAAGCAAGGCTTCTCGCGATTGTTTTGTTTGTGCCTCCGTGCATTTCCTTGCTGTGTCTTCTGGATCCACTGGCCAAATTACAACTGCATTGAGAGGGTGCTCCTCTGTGATCAAAGGTAGCTCTGTTTTCTAAAAATGAGTGCTGATTAGTGGCCTTTCACTAATTCTAAACTGGCTGCCCAAATTTAGTGCCTTCCTTACCTAATACCTATATAGTTTATAAAAGTCCTAATCTAGTAAAGGCTTTAACTGGAACTTGTGGTTTCTTAGACTATCGGTTAAAAAACAGTAGTAATACAAATCTCTGAGAAATAAGCTTCATTCATTCAAAAACTTCAAAACTACATTAATTCAGAAGCTTCCAAACCACCTGTTCAACAACTAGAACAAATGACCTTGTATAAGGATCTTCACATGAGGAATTAAGATGCTCATTTTTCTAATTCTCTTTATTTTGTTGTTGTTCTAGTGATTATGCACCTTTTTGTATTACTGGGCCACCATCTTCCACCGATAACCCTGACCAAGTCCTGCAAAGTCTCACAGATCCATACCAATGGATCTCAGCGAAGTAGCTTTTTCCTAATTACCTGTTGACTGGTCAAATAAGTTAAAAGTATCTAAGCAACTAGCAAGGGGATTCAAGGACCAATTTAAAATAAACTATTTTTCAACACATTTTTGGAAACTTGACAGTTTTACTTCAAAATGTACGCAGATGTATTTGTCAGCTTGTACTCCTAGTAAATTAAATGTTCACAGATACAAATTAACCTCACAGCAAATGTAAACCTTGAAGAAAACCGTCATTTTTTTCCCTCCATTAGATCTACTTTTGCAGCTATTTGTATATCTTCCATTTAAGAGAGCGCTGCTGCTCGTGAAGGCAGATTTAAAGGCATGCTTAGAACCTTTATTATAACTTGTGTTTTCCTGTAAGTATTGCTGTGTTTGCAGAGACATTTATCACAAAGGATGTGACAGATTCTGTGCGGTAAGTGCGCTAATAAACACTGCATGTCATGCCACAATATATAATTATTGGCATACTGCAGATTTTTTTTTTTTTTTCTTTTTTTTTTTTTTTTTTGTAAAATCACCAAAGCCCTCGACAGGATGACAAGGCCCATATGATGACAGCAACAAAACTGCTCTTTTGCAGTCCAGCTCAGTTTGATCAGATGTGGGCTACAAGAGACTGTCACGAATTAGCCTTTCAAAGAGTTTTACTGGTATAAACTCTTTGGTTTAGATACATTGTTCAGGTATAAATAGGCTTGTAAAGACCCCCCAGGAAGGATCTGACTTTAATATCTGTTTATTAGCAATGATATCCAGGGTTAGAATTCTGATTTTGTCTGAATGTTTTAGGTCTAAATACAAGATTGTCCAGCAGCAAAAAGCTATGGTGACAAGCTGAAGGCATGATAATAAGGTTATGACTTAATATGCTGAACTAAATTAAAACCCCACCAAAGCTTATAAAATAGACTTCAGAGTAATTTAATTCAAAGGAAAAAAAATAATTAAAAAGCTGCTTACATCTAACTGTATCACATCTAAAGTACCCTAAAGTCATCCTGCCACATAAAATAGTATTTGAGGCAAACTAGATAATTAAATAAAATAGTAGCAATATCAAAAGGAGTTCTACTTTGTGAAAGATTCGAATAGTAGAATTTTATCCCTTGAAGCACAAAAGACCGAATGACCTTGTAAAAGGCCTTTCTCGCTTTGTATCTCTTCCCTCCACCCATGCATGCATAGAACTTTAACTTGGAATTAAGGCCACCAGATTCCCTATCTTAGTAATGCATATTTATTATAAAAGTTTAAAAAGCCAGGCATCACTCAGCGACTTGTCTGTTTTCCCTTGGAGTTGCATCTTGGGGGGGAAACTGTGAGAGTGTGATGTTGGGGTTGAAAGAAAGAAATTAAGCAAGGCTGTCTTTGCTGTAAATTAGTTATGGTTTGCTTCTTGAAGGAGTCTGGCAACTGAGATATTTTAGCTTTGTAGGTCTTCGATAATATGGTGTGTATCAGAAATGCCGTGCAAGTTAGAGCCCACACTGCTCCTTCAGGAGTTTTTTTCCTGTGGTCATCTTAAAAGACAACAACCAGGTTTAAGTGTTGGTTACCAGTTTATGTTTGGTGGTAATAAATAGAGGGGGGAAATATTAGAAAGTCAAACTTGCTTATGTATGTTATGCAGGGTATATTTTAAATATATAATCTGTAAATTGCTCTCCTTTTTTTTTTTTTCACCAAATTATTCAGGATTTCTGAAGCACTTTCCTTTTGTGCTTATTTTAAATTTCTTTTCTATTTACCTCTCCAGCAACAGAGGTTAATTTGACTTAGATTTTTGTGGAACCACAGCCTGAAAGTGAGGTTTCAGTCAGTCTGAGCAAACTGATGCCAAAAGAACAGTTTTGCTCCCTTTCCCCCTCAAAACTGACCTGCCAGGGAGGGGAAGTGTTGTCACCTCAGTCTGTGTGTGCTGCCTGGCAAATCTCTGTTCCCTTGGTTTTTAAGCACTTTCCTATATCATTTCATGGAGGTGAAAACAGCACCTTCCTATCTCTTTTCTAGGAGTCCAAAAGCTTTCATGACTCCCTTGGACATCAGAAAGAATGAGAAAGTAAAGAGGTAGCTCGCTTTTAAAACTTAATATTGTGCAACACATAGAGGAGACTCTGGAGAATAAAATGAGGTGGTTGGGGCCTGTATTTTATAATTTCAGACCACTGGTACAAATGTTAAAACCCCAGGAAGAACTGCGCATAATGATGGAAATTGCATAGTCTCAGCATAATCTGCATTTTTTTGCACAATTTTTTTAAAGCATTTTAAAAATTTATCATGTGTATTCTGGAGAGGGCTATGGTTAAAAGCCTTTACAACCTGGAAAATGTTTCTGATCTTAGATTATATTCAAAGGGCTCAAAGGTGCCCTCCCCTCCTTGTCTGTTTTTAAACAATGGTTTCTTCTCATTTTTAATACCAGGAGATTATCTCATTGATTGGAGATTAATTTTTAAATATATACAAGCATGTGATAGCAATGTGAAAAATACAAGACTGATCAAGGTTGAGGGGGACAATGATCGCGGATTTGTCTAGGAACAGCTCTTTCCACCTCTGTGTAACTGAACTAAATTCTGGTTACTTGCCAGTTTGGTTTTTTTTTTTTCTTTTTCTTCCGTCTTTGAATGCAGAGTAGCACAAACAGCGTTTGCCTTGACTGCGTGTTTTACCAATTCTCAAATTCAGGTCTTCGTAATGGATTCCTGTGAGGGAGCAGAGATACGAATCAGCTTTTGTAGATAAATGAAGGTGGCTGACCAAAGTGCACTTAAAATTCTCCTTTCGTTTTTACTGCTGCTTTCTTCCTCCCATCCTTGTTCCTTTTTTTTTTTTTTTTAATCGCCTTATTTTCAAGAATATTTGAATCTAATTACCAAAAGACCAGTGCAGAGATTCTTAAATTCGTTTAGAACGCAGCCGCGTAAGTTATGCTGAAGTGATATAAACTGATTCCGGACGGTTTTTTACTGATTTAAGGAGTTCTCTTAAGATTCAAGCAAGACGAGTAACTAAAGAGGAGCATTTCTGGGACCCATCTGTCCCCCCTCCCTCCCAGAGGCGCTGAAGAAGCCGGCCCAGGCGGCACCTCCGCTCCGGAGGGGGCGGGGGGCCTGAGACGCGGCCGCCCTGAGGCGGGAACGGCGGCACCTCAGGCCGGCGCCGCCATTTGAAATCAAAC